>JACEVL010000258.1:0-85000 GCA_020284085.1 Aporrectodea caliginosa | reverse complement strand
GAGATCAGATAGGAAAAGACGAGATGATGATTAGATTCGAAAGATTAGATTATTATATTATTTAAGGTTAGATCATAAAACATCAGATACGATGAGACTGGATGAATTGATTAGACAGGATTTGAAAAGATTAGACGAAAAGTTAACATTAGGTTGTAGGAATGTATAATGCTTAGATTAAATGGTTGGATTAGATCATTATGGTTATGCTAGATAAGGATTAGATTATATGATTAGAATACTAAACACTAGACTATATAATATATACTAGATCAGTTAAGATTAGAATATATTATGATTATATGACATGGTGATAAGATTACCTGTGCTTAGCATTGGCGACCGCATGATGTCGCCAACCTATCGATAAAACTATGCTCGTCTTAGACACCTTTAACACGAAAATTTTCAATGCAATAAATTGAGTCAATGCGTTTAATCGCTAGATTGGTCAGCCTTTCCTAGTCATAGGGTAGAATCGACGAAACGTCCATTGGAGGCTACAAAATGGAGTTAAACAACGAATAAACAGTAACTGTCTGTTTGTGGCCATTGCATGGTGGCGTTTAATAAAATGCGTAATAATAAAGCAAATAACAATAAAAAAGATGGAGCCTTAGTGCAATATATAACATTTAGGATCCTGAGTGGCCGAGTGGGTTGGTGCCCGCTCGTCACGCCGGCGCCCCGGGTTCGCTTCCCGGTCGGGTCGGTTTATCAGAGATTAATTTCTCGGATCTTTACTGCGGGTGGCTCGGTCGCAATATAAACGTGGAGTACAATACAACACACAACACCATATACTGGGGCGCGGTGGTATAGGGGTATGTTCGGTGCCTTGCAGCTGGAGGGTTGCGGGTTTGAATCCACCTCAAAGCCGCCGCGTAGGGACCCTGGGCAAGTCCTTCACTCGCAATTGCTCATGCGCTTCGGCGTGAAACTCCGACTACAGCAGTAGTCGGGAGCGCCTCTGAATAAAATCTGGTAGAGGCGCTATAACAAGTGTTCAAATACAATACAAATACAATAACACGAGACTTCAATTTGGAACGGGAAAGCTTCAGGGATGAGAGACGGGGGCATCTTTTACATGCGAAACTTTAATTTTAATTTATTTAAATTCAAATTGTAAAATTACAACAGCGGAGTCTAATGTATAAGGCATCGAGCGATGGCGCACCAAAACATGTCATCGTGGAGAAATTCAGACGTAGTCTTAATGCAATATATAGGGCGAGACTTCAATATGAAACGGGATAGCTTTGGTGATGACAGACGGGGGAGCCTTGAACAAGCGAACCTCTAATTTTCATTTATTTAAATTAAAATTGTAATATTACTACTTGCTTAGTAACTGCGGTGTTTAATGCATAAGGTATCGAGCGATGGCGCACCAAAACCAAACCGTAATCAGATCAATATCGAGAAGATCAGATGTGTGTACGTATCAGGACACTTAATATAGTACATTGCAAGTATGTCACAACGCGCACTTTTCTGCTTTACCCTATAATGGTGCTAAATGTCATTTAGCAACTAGACTACAATGTCATGTAAATACATCAGGTAGATAAAACAGGAAACGATAAAACGGCCAAGAAAATAAAGTCGCTAACACATCTTCATATCCATGGCTGTCTCTCTGGGTTCACTAAAGGAACTGTTTTTCTTCTTCCATTGCCACACTTTCTTCAATTGTTCTGTTTTACAGCTGAGCATGTTTTTAGTGTTTAACTGTTTAAATTCACGTGACCAGGGTTAAAGGTTAATGCGCTCTATTGATCCTCGTTGTTCGAACTTGAAATTGCCGAGACGTCCTTTGATTGTGCTGTTTGTGTCCACCTGGTGACCGCCTTATGAACTCCTCATCTAAGATGGTTACTGTAGAGGGACTTAAAGCAAGTTCTTCACTCATAATTGCTCAGCGCCATCGATTGATGCTTCGTCATTAGGTAGTGGCGCTTAATAAAAGCACAAATATATTTTGACTATTCTTCGCGCGCCAATCCATACCTGTCGCCAAATAGTGCTCGCCTTAAACACCTGTGACAAGCATCCTTCCGGTTCTATAAATATTGCAACTTCGTTCAATCGCTAGAGCAGAATCCACTTTACTGTATTATACTCATCTGGGTGGTCGAAGTTAACGGTCCTTGGCGGCCACAAAATGACGATAAACAACGGAAAAAACTGCCTACCATGTGCTGGTGCCAGTGCGAATGCTGGATTGAAGGAGGGCGACGCTGATCACTTACGCTGTGAAACTGGTTTGATAAAATTACGTATACATGAAAGAGACTCTCGCCCATTGCCATATCCTCATTCATTCATTCATTCATTCATTCCGGAAATTTATATAGCACCTCTTAAAGAAACCTACTCAGAGGCTCTCCCAGCCCAGCCACGGCCAAAGAGAAAGGACTTCAGCAATTGGTAGAAAGCGGGCAAATTATTCTAGGGCAGTAAGCGTAATGCATGCGGGAGCCCATTCCAAGTGGAGGGGCCAACAACCGAGAAGGCTCGACTCTGAATGACCGAGGAGCGGGCCCGAGGGACCAATAACTCCCCCTTAACCGAACAGCTCAGAACTCGACGGGCGGCTAAGTCGGAAACCGGGCGACAGAGATCAGATAAGTAGGACGGAGCACTACCAGTGAGACACCGCCAGACAAGTGTTAATATCCTATAGGAGATGTGTTTCGAGGCAGTAAGCCAGTGCAATACATCACACATATATAGGCAGAAACTGGGACATATTTAGCACAGATTAATCTGGAAGAAGCCAAAGGGGGCATTGGTAGCATTTTGAAACCTTTGGAGAAGTCGCGAAGTAAGCGTAAAAACAAAAATGGAAATCATAAAACCATGCATATTCAGTATAGTGATGTCGCTAAACAAATTGTGATAATAGTGGTCGTCTAAGACACCTTTAAACGCTATCTTATGACGCTATAAATAAAGCTAACGCGTTCCATAGCCTCCGAAACAAACGCGTATAGTGTAGATTCGATGTCAACGGCCCATAGCGGTCACAAAGTAATGATGAACAATAGAAAACTGCCTACCAGGGGTACAATCAGCCATTGGATTGTGGCGTTTAATAAATGCGTAGTATTAAAAGTAATAGTAGTAGTGAAACTTGCAAATAATAATATTAGGATGGAATTTGAATGTAGAGAGGGTTGAGCTTGAGTTGATTCTTGAATGGCATTTGAAATAGACTCTGAATTGTTCTCGAATGGTTTTAAGATACACGTGGAATATTTAGACCGGATCCATGCATGGTTTTAGGGTAAAGAATCAATATATGATGGGAAGCATCAGGGCCCTCGTTTCTCTTTTTCTGGCAACATCGTGGAATCTCTACATTGATTACATCACAGCCCAACGAAAGGAAACTATAAAGTTAAAACCGGTTTACGCAGTAATAAATAAAACTATGTTAATTTGTTTAGCGCACATTTAAACCGATCGTTCAAGGGAAAAGAAATATGCAACATATTTGCATATGCGTAAATACCACAGATGGACATACAGTCTAAGATAGGCAGATAGACAGACAGGAACGGAAAGAAAAATATAGACAGTCAGACAGGCAGGCAGAAGGAAAGACAGACAGGGACGGGAGCAGACAAACAGACAGACACGTAGGCAGGGAGACACTGTCTACTTCTATACCCCATCTCTGATTTCTCTTCTTCTCCTACCCAACTTGGCGGTCGAATACTAAAAACCATCCACCGCAGCCGTCTAATTGTCTTCCTGCCTGACCATTCGATCGTGACAGTCAACCGATTCTGACCTTATTACCCAGCTATCGATTTTGTTTTGACTGAGCGCTTGTGAAAGAGGTCGATCCCGTTGCCAAACTTATAAGGGCGCTGTATAAATATTGTAATGTAAGGAGACGTAAACGGCTTCGAAAGCCGTAAGATGTCGCTGAACAATGAATGATCCCTTGGTTTCGTTAGACACCTTTTAAACGCTCTCAACCGACGATATAAATTCTGCGACTGCGAGAGATGTAGTATGCAACTCCGCCACTGTTTGCTTTCTGACAGTGCCAGTCCCAAGCCTGGATAAAGGAGGAGGGCGACGCTAATGGTCTTTGTTACCACACAGCTAGTCGTTAAAAAGGAACTACACATGTAGTATGCCAAAAAATAGTCTTTGTCGGCGGAAACGGCCTATGTAGTCATAAGCTGCCGTTAAACTGTGGATCCAATCCAATCCAGTTTGCTATATCTGATGAAGTGTCGTATTGAATTAAGTCAAATAAACTGTGAGAACTGCTCAGAATAATATTACACGCCTCTTTGAGGATTGATGTTATGCCACACTTCTGTTGCAAACAACCTAATAACTCCTGGCTTGGGACTGGCACTACCACAGGAGAAAGGAGGAGGGCGACGTTAATCATCTTTGTTATGACACAGTGTCGTTAAACAATTATATTAAAATGCAATATGAGCTGTATTGTGACGTACGAAATGTGAGAACTGTTCAAAGTAATTTCTGTCGATGTCAAGGGCCTTTGTAGTCATAAGATGTCATTAAACTCTCGATCCATCTATATTCAATCGCTGCAGTCTTTACTCGTTCGAAATGATTGTAAAGTGAAGTCGACGTCAAAGACTCTGGTAGCCAAACACAACATGTAGCTAAACACTGTTTACTACTAATCGCTTGTCTAAGTAAATATGATGGAACCTGATAACATTGCCTGCCAATTGTATTTGTTTTGACTGAGCGCCTGTGAATAAGCTCGTGACATGGACTGAATAACGGTTTGTTCTGTGGTCTGAAGGGTTTGCAGGCACATCTGGTCATCTGTCTCCTGATGTTTCGACCCGATTCTGACCTTTAATACCTGCCTAACGATTTTGTTTTGACTGAGCTCCTATTAATAAACTACTTCCCGCGACTTAGCTTAATTTCAGCGCTGTATAGGACTACATCTCGAGATAATGTTTATTTTGGTAAAGTAGATTCGAGGTAAACGGCTTTGAAAGCCGTAAGATGTCGCTAGACACGGGAGGAAACTATTGTTTTGTTAGACACCTCTTTGAACAATGCATCGCATTGTTGAACGTTCAACGCCATCTAGCGACCTCCTGAACCATTGACGTCGACCATAACTTACCTCACAAGATTCTCGGACACGATATTCATAAAATGTCCAATAATTGACGAAAACATCTCTAAAATTTATTTCTAAAGATAATTTAACTTGCGACACTCCATAATAATTATTATTATAATGAGAGGCGTCTCCGCGCCAGCCAAAGCGATCTAAAAAGTCATCAAGAACAGATAGGCCTATATCATCAGTAACAAAATATTTGTTTAGAAACCCTAATGTTACAGTTTGCAGTCTACCACGCTAACCACAAAACCATAGCGCACTTTGGTCACAACGCAAATCGTATGTCAATACCCCACAAAAGTCCGATGGCACCCAACTGCATGGGCAGATTTGGAGGATAGTTTCCATTGCTATTCGTTATTGAATCCAAGGCCGTTGACGACGACTTTAATTAAACAGACTCATATTTTAAGCGATTTAACGATGGATTGGATATAGGCCCTACAGTTTAATGGCAGCTTACGATGACATGGGCCGTTGCCACCGACAACGATTATTTTTGGCGTATTGCAGCTCTTTGTAACAAATACAAACTAATACGATGGAGCGCAACTTAAAAATGTATATCGTCAGTCGATGATTTAGCAAAGGTGTCCAAAAGGCATCGTATTATGAATAATTTAACGGCATTCAGCGACCTCTTCCGCCGTTGAACATACAGACACATACATGTATGTATTCAAACATACATATACTGACAACATGAATCGTACATACAAACATACATAAGTCGATTGAATCATAAAATCATTTACCTATACAACAAATCAAATAACCAACACAGCGCTTCTGAGTAGGGGCGCTACGTAAATTTTATGGATAGATATCCTGCGGCGAGGTTTACAGCTACGTTAAAATTAGCAATACCAGGTAACCGATTGGTTAGAGCGCTCGCCTTGTAATGCGAAGTGTATAGGTTCAAGACTCCTCCTCTGAGACGGTTAGGCCTACTGTGTGGGGAGTAAGCCCTTAAGTCACATTATTACTCAGCGCCATCGATTGATTCTTAGTCAGTAGATAACGACGCTTAATAAATGCGTATTAATAATATTCATCGTAACCATCATCGTTGTAGTTATCGTATTCATCGTCGTTGTAAAAGTCTTTTCACCGTTGTATCATGCTTTCTCCTTAGCTTGACCTCCCTGGATTCTAACCTGGCGCTGAAATTGGACAAACAACCTGGCTATTGGGGGACTTGAATTGTGTTGCTAATCTGGTTTCTCTGGCGTGGAGAAATCTCGGAGGATTTACAGTGGATGACATTATCTTGCATTACATCACCATTTAGTTCAACTTACGGAATATCGACAAATGGATTTCGAATTTTCTACCTATGGAATTGCGACCTATGAGATTATGACCTATGGAATTGTCGGCCTTGCGTCGTGGGGACATCGACATCGCCCTCATATCGCCCGGAGGGAGCATGCGGTCGACTCTGCTAGGTGGAAGGTCACGGGACAGATACACTAAAGGGTTCAGTGACTGGGCGTTCATGACGACGCACAGTTGGGGAGAGACAGCGAACGGACTGTGGAGGCTGGAGAGATACGGAATGGGACCAACGTATGTGAGTTGATTATACGCGGATCTAAGCGAAGCTAATCTGTGATGTTAAAGTTTTAAACTGTTAAACTTATCTTACACGGCGTCGTTAAACTGTTCATGTTATTATGAAAGAAAATCTAGATCACTGTCGTATTCTCGGTTGGTGATAATCCGAAGCATTCGTAAAGGAGGAGGGCGATGCTAATTATCTCTTGTTTGACAGAAATTACCCTACCGATCCAAAATGTCTAATTAGAATGTAAGTAATTGAGAGGTCTAAGTAATTGGCGTTGGCGACCACATGATGTCGCTAGACAATAGATCATTTGTGTCAAATAGGGTCTCATGCCTTGTAAAACATTGAACACTGGTCGCTAGATGGCATTCAACGCTGGACTGTGCAATGCTCTCCGTAGACTCCTTTAATACGCCATCAATCGATATTATAATTTCTTCATTTGCGTTTCCTCACAAGATCGTCCGTGAATTGTTAAATTGGATGCTAGGTTAGGTCGACGTCAACGGCTTTGGAATCCACAAGGATCACCCAAATAATGGCTACTAATCAAATTAAATCAAATCACTCTATTGCAACCCAAAGACAAATCCACAACATAACACATAAAGTGACATAAGGAACAAATCGAGACTACAGGAGTAAAGGGAAAACCAGAAGGGATGTTAGTCCCGCTAAACTAGGGCACCCCTACCTTTATATACTAAAACCTAGATTCGGCACTGGTCTGTACGCAACAGATCGAACTGATTGGTATCTTTTCTCTGCAGAGTGGTCGGACTGCATGATAATCTAACGTGATTAGTTAAGTAAAGAAAAACCTTAACTGAAATCTTAATTAAAGAATCAACTACGTTCATACTGCGATGTAAACACCTATTAAATTTTGGGTGCCATCGAATTTTGTTGGCATGCTGGAATGGTATTTGTCACCAGGTTACACTATATGGGTATGCGCGGTAGTGTATACGGGTTGCTAGCGTGGTGGACTATCACTTGAGAGTCTCTCTCTTTTATATGTCCCTTCTGCTCAGAGGCTTATGTCATTTCATTGTCAACTTAAGAATTTTTAAAATTAGGATAGGAACCAGAGTTTAATGACATCTTATGGCAAAAAAAAGGCCGACAGCAAGTAAGCCACTAGACCATAGGACACCCCATAAAAATCCGAGGGAACACAACTGGGTTGCTAGTATCCATAAGATGTAGATTACAGGGTCTTTGACTTTGACCTCACTTTATATTCAGCATAGCAGACTATTAATCAAGCAGCTCTATGAATAGATCGCAACTGGCTTATTTATGCGCTCCGTTTAATGCGTATTAAAGGTGTCTAAAGGCATCGCATTAATGAATAGTTAACGCTATTTAACGACCTACTAAGCCGTTGAAGTCAACCTATCTTTGATGCTCAGTGCCTTTGTGAGATTCGAAATAGGCGTGGAGTAGACCTGGGAGTCACTTTGGTCAGCCAATCTGACCCCACTTGACCCTAAAGTGACTTGAGGTCGACTTGAAGTCGACAACTTGGAGTCAAAACGACTTGACCCGACTTGGCAGAAAAACAACCAACTTTCGACTTAAAGTCGACTTCTTACATGGTAATTACGATTACGTACGGCTAATAATACAAAAATGTCATGCCAATTTGCCTGGCAAGCATTAATTTCTTATACTAATGAGTAATGAGATCTCAACACCTGATGAATAAAATTGCTTAGGTTCAGTAGACTTATTTTAAGCTGTTTGTGATTGTTCTTGAACAATTTTGTAATGCTTTAATGGGTTAACAGATCTCGAAGAATCTGCAGCGGACCGCGGACTGGTTGCACTGAATGGCGTGTTATAATGACACAGTTTAATTCTGTTGTCATAATTATTTGGCCACTAACGTCATTCAAATAGCAGTGCATGCGTATCATCCCACAGTACTAACACTCACCAACAATAAAGTCGATCATTGTCTAATACAACAGCTTTTCCGTCTACAAACGACTAATGAAGTGCACCAAAGTAGCGCCAAACGATCGATTGATTAGTATGAGATCCAGATTTCTTTGGATCGAATTCACTTACGACTAAAAGTTAATTGGTTTGCGCGCGTTCAGCTCTTGATAAGGCAGACGTGCTAACATTTATATTAACATTTCGATTAATCAGTTTTATGAAACATGCGTGTGACGCTTTAACATAATTATAATAACTCATGATAATTATAGATAAATCGACACCGATAAAAATAAGTAGGCCTAAGCAACTGCTTAGCCCAACCGCCGCAACCGGCGTCGATAATACAAAATAATATCGCAGTACCGTTCTGCATTTTTGAATATTTCTTCTTACTCTTTCAAATGAGATGAAAATCAACTTTTATCTTCAACACTTCAATTCAATGTACATCGTCAACATAAATCAACTATATTTCTTAACACTTCACTCTCAAAATACAGCTCTAACTGTATTAAGACAACTGCATTATTCAAATCGACTGTAATCAGCAATTTCTAACCTTTCCCGCGCTATTAGCACGTGCTCAGTACAAGCTATATATTCAGTCAATGTTTACGTAAGACAAACGGCGCTGACCGCCCGCTCAACTAGATCATGTTTATACATATATTATATACAGGTGTATTGTCATGACACAACCCTAACACACAATAGGTCTTAAAAACGCTTGTTCACACTAAAAACACTATACAACTGCTTAAACGCCATCGTGGCCTCACGATCATTAGTGTGGCGAGATAAATTTAGATTTGTTTGTGTCCTAAGTCGGTTTAAGTCGACTTGTGTAGAAAACAACTTGAGGTCACTTTTCTGTGCAAATTCGACTTGGGGGTCAGTTGCGCTAAGCAGAAACGACTCGACTCGACTTGGGATGCCCAAGTCGACTGGGGTCGACTTATTGGGGTCGACTCCCAGGTCTAGCGTGGAGGCTGGAGATACGGAATGGAGCCAGCGTCTGTGAGTCTAAATACTGGGATAAAATCGAATCTAATCTAATCATCATATTTGATACAATCATCTGATCTATATGGATATAGTCGTCGGATTCGGACTCGGATCCACAGTTTAACAGCAGCTTATGACAACATAGGCCGTTTCCGCCGACAAAGGTTAGTTTTTGGCATATTACAGCTCAAGTCGTATCGGCGTTTGTAGAATTTATAGAGTCTGAAGGTAGCGTTTTAAAGGCGTCTGTCATTACTTGTGAAGCAACTGTTTATTTTAAAACAGTGGTAATAAACGCATTTTGCTTTATTTATACCTTTTAAAGAATGCGAGTTCAAGGTGTCCAAGGCAATTACCATTAACTTATACTCTAATTAGATAACTATACCTCGATCCTTTGCTGTAAATCCTATTTAACTACAATGCGTCATTAGAGAGATAATTAATTATCGTCACCCTCCTCCGTTGTCGAGACTTCAGACTGGCACCACCTGAGTGTATAGCAGCGGCTAAGATTTTCGTAGTTTAACGACGCTGTGTCAAAGCGTTAACGATCAGCGTCACCTTCATAGCAAGGATAATTAGCGTCGCCCTCCACCTTTCTCCACTCTTGGGACTGGCGCTATCAACGGCCTTTGTTGCCATAGGATGTCGTTAAACTGTGGATCCGATTCTAATTTGAAATAAATCTTAAGTTGACAATGAAATAACGCGAACTGCAGAACGAACATACAAGGAGAACTTTCATATGGCGATAAAACTGAAATGAGGTATTTATAATTTCTAACGAGAACGCTTTGAAGGTGTCTAAGGACAGAAAGAAATTGCCAAGCGTGCAAAGCCATCTAACGACATCGTGAGCCTCTGACGTCGACCTGAACTCATATCACAAGATTCTCGGTAAGTATATCGATAGAATGTTCAGCATTGGACGAACGGGTTTTATTATTATTTATGTCTTGGCCTATTTTATTTAGCGCCACTCCTTATAATCATTGCACCTGGCGATGAAAAAACTGACGAATTTAAATTTCTAACGAGAACGTGAGTTGCAAAGACAGCTGTGCAATGCGCTAAACTCAGCGATTTTAAATTAAATACTATTATAAAGGAGGTTGCATCGAGGCGAGCCAAATCCATGCTTCTCTGTGAACTATGTAATACTTGATTCTGTAATATTTATGGCGCCGGTTTCCTTTATCACACAACATCAACCGATGCCTCACCAAAACCAAGTCACAATAGGTGTCAACATCCAGAAGATCAATCCCCAAAGACAGAGAGACAGCCCATGGTGGATAAACAATTGGATGTCGTTAAACTCTGGATCTTATCCTAATTTGAAAAAAGTCTTAAATTGACAATGAAATTACATAACCGACTGATACAGGGACTGCTCAGAAGTATTGTGGTTGGCTAGAGTTCAGTGTTTTATAAGAGCAACGCACACGGGTTTTAAGACGAATTGGTCCCCTTGAGCTTCCCATTAGAGTGTACCAACTATGGCTGCGTTGGCTAGGGGGCGCAAGTGTAGCAGAAATTTCGAAAGAAATTTCTGCCATGGCTGGGTTTGAACCGCTGAACTTTCGGTTGATAGTGTAGCACTCTATCCGCTACAGTACACAATAGAGCACTCAATTACAAGGGATAGCGTAGGCCTACACGCCGTTTAGTTGTTACTTATCGACAATGTGTCATAACAAAGATGATTAGCGTCGCCCTCCTCCTTCCTCCAGGATTCGGACTGGCACAACCATACTGATCTTCTGATTAGAGTTTGGTTTTGGTGCGCCATCGGTTGATGCCTTGTGCAATAGACACTGGCACATTGGACATTTTAAACTTAGTAGCAGCAATAACTTTTAACCAAACCGTGGCATGATTATTTGTTTACTAATGATATGAAGTCATGATATTTATTAAATGTCCAGCATTTGAAGAGAGTGCTTTATTATTTATTTCTTAAGGCAATTTATTTAGCGCAAATCCATAAAATCTGCGGTTACCATAGCTATTTTAATTGCCTGTAATAACAGAAATATCATCAGTTTAAAAACAGAGGGCTTAAGCCCCCTGACATCTCAGTTGATATAACAGCACGTTAACCATTAGACCAGGGATGGCCAACCCGCGGCCCGCGGGCCAAATGTGGCCCGCGGGCTGCTAATTGGCGGCCCGCAACTCCCGCAAGGCCCCTTTCTAAATAATTGTATGTCTCATTTTGCACCTACTTACTTCTCCAACTACTAAAATACTGCATAATAATGATGTTTAAAACACTAAAAGATTTAGTGTTGTAAGTTCTAGTGACCTTATGTAGTCGTACCTGTTTTTATACATCTTGTAAAATATGAAATATACATTTGTATTTCTTTCGAGGCTGTGAGGACAAACATTTTGCGGCCTGCCGCGTGCTTACCAACAATCATAGTGGCCCGTAGGCCAAAAAAGGTTGGCCACCCCTGCATTAGACCAAAAAGCACCTCGGTTGCCTGTTGCAACATAGAACGGTTGTCAATGTCCATAATGGGAGAAATTTATCGTTAAAATGCAACTGAGCAATTATTTTATGCGGTCGATCCATAGTGTATTAAAGGTGTCTAAGGGAGCATTACTTTATTGACGGTTTATCATCCTCTAGCAAACCCGTGAGCCATTGCAGTCGATCTGTCTATCAAAAGATTTATTGCCCTTGCGAGGTTCTTAAGAGGTGATGCATAAATGGCGAAAAATTTCTTAGCTGAATATTTCTTACCTGAAGATATACATAAACACACATACATAAAATCCGAATTGCATATACATGCATACACACACACATGTACATACACAGACACATCATGACTAGATACTCGTACAAACACATAAACGGAGGTACATACAATTGTATACATGTCATTGACACATTATTTGTTCAGCGACATCGATTGATGCTTGATCATTAGATTGAGTGGCGATTGAATGGAGCTGAGAAATTTCGGACCATTAAGGGAACATTGCATCCCATTGTATTACATGTACATTACATTGCTTTACAGTTGTCATTCTTGTCGAATGGGATTTGGACCTATGGGATTTCGACCTATGGGATTTTCACATTTTAATTATCATAGACTATGGCTTCAACCACGGTTTCGCTACCTGGAACACGTCCAGGCGATCGTTAGTCTATTGGCCTTATGTCGTGGGGACATCGACATCGTCCTCATATCACCCGGAAGGAGCATGCGGTCGACCCTGCTCGGTCGAAGGTCACGGGACATATCCACTGAAGGCTTCAACGACTGGGCATTCATGACGACGCACAGTTGGGGGAGAGACAGTGGACGGACTGTGGAGGCTGGAGATACGGAATGGGACCCACGTATGTGAGTGGAACTATGCGGATCTAAGCGAAGCTAATCTGTAATAATATTATAGACAGTGAAACTAATCTTACGTAGCGTCGTTAAACTGCGCATAATTATATGAAAGAAGATCTCAGTCACTGTCGTATCCTCGGTTGGTGACAGTGACAATAAAGGAGGAGGAGGAGGGCGATGCTAATTATATCTTGTGTGACAGGAATAACAATACCGATGCAAAATCTCTAATTAGAATATAAGTCAATGAGAGGCCGCCCCCGCCTGGTGGGGCCTCGCATCTGCCGGCGACAGAAGCAAGCTAGAGCGCTTCCTCGCAAAAATGCAGCGGCTGAACTTCCTACCACCTGATGCTGAGCGGTTGGAGACAATGATTTGGGGGGTTGAGGGACGATTGCTAAAAGCAGTCATAGACAATGACTTGCACGTCCTTCGGAGTTTGTTTCCACCCATTGTTCAGCGCAGTTATGACCTGCGCCCTAGACCACACCAATTCACACTACCTGATAAAGACGACACTAACTTTATACCCAGGGTACTATTTAGACGATAGTTACATTTTATGCTTATCTCTATTGTCACTGAATGCGGTTTGTCACTCAGGTCTCAATAAAACGAATATATATATAGGGCTAAGGCGACCACATTATGTATTGTACAATGCTGGTCTTAGACACCTTTAACACGTATTCTTTCAATGATATAAATTCAGGCAAATGCGTTTAATCGCTAGATTGATCTCATCACTTTCCCATGTCAGGTCATAGGGTAGAAGCGACGTAACGTCCCTTGGATGCTACAAAATGGAGATAAACAACGGAGAAACTGTCTGTATGCGGCCACTGCATATTGGCGTTTAATAAATGCGTAATAATAATAATAACAAATAACAAAAAGGATGGAGTTTTAATGCAATATATAAGACGAGACTTGAATGTGGAACGAGATAGGCTAGCTTCAGGGATGACAGACGGGGGACCTTTAATTTTCATTTATTTAAATTCAAATAGTAAAATTACTAGTTAATTAGTAATAATAATAATAATAATAATCTTTTCTTTATTAAGCGCCTGACAAACGCACCGCGCTGTACATTTACATGTTATGCAATTGAAATCTTAACTACTAACAGAACAGACAGCCATGTAATACAACGGCGCTAATAGCAGCCTACAAAGCAAATCCGCCCAACGGGGGCTCGAACTCGGTACCTCTCGGTCTCTGTGCCAGCTGTTATCCAAAGCGCCACGGGCCCCCCCCCACCGTTTCACTATTATACTCGTCGGGCAGGTCGACGTTAACGTTAACTGCGGTGTCTAATGCATAAGGTATCGAGCGATGGCGCACCAAAACCAAACCGTAATCAATTCAATATCGAGAAGATCAGATGTTTGTACTTATCAGAACACTTAACATAGTACATATTAAGTATGTCACAAAGCGCATTTCTCTGTGCTACCCTAAATGTCATTTACAACTAGACTTAATACATCAGGTAGCAAAACAATGCACGGTAACCCAGAAAAAGCCAAGAAAATGAAGTTGCTAACACATCTTCACATCTATGGCTGCCTCTCTGGGCTCACTAAAGAGACTGCTTTTCTTCTTCCATTACCACACTCTCTTCAATTGTTCTGTTTTACAGGTGACCATGTTTGTAGTTTTTAACTGTTTAAATTCACGTCACCAGGGATACAGATTAATGAGCTCCATTGGTCCTCGTTCTTCGAACTTGAAATTGCCGAGACGTGCTTTGATCGTGCGACGACGTAAAGGACTGGCCACGCGCCCTAGTGACCGTCTAATGAACTCCTCCCCTGTTACTGTTGAGGAACTTTGAGCAAGTCCCTCACTCACCATTGCTCAGCGCCATCGATTGATGCCTGGTAAATATACAGTGGCGCTTAATAAATGCACAGATATATTATGAATTATCCTTCGCGCGCCAATCCCTAACTGTCGCCAAACAATTAATGATACAGTTCTCGTCTTATAAACTTTTGACTAGCATTCTTCCGATGCTATAAATTCTGCAACTTCGTTCAATCGGTAGCATGTCGATAGCGTTTCACCGTTTCACTATTATACTCGTCGGGCAGGTCGACGTTAACGGTCCTTGGCAACCACAAAATGACGAAAAACATCGGAAAAACTGCCTACGATCCATTGGTGCCAGTCCGAAGGCTGGAATAAAGGAGGAGGGCGACGCTGATCACTTACGTTGTGACACAGCGTCGTTAAACTATGCATACACGAATGAAACTCTCGGCCATTGCCATTCTCCTCGGGTGATGTCTACGCTATGCGCAGTTAACCACGATCCAACTTGGACGCACAATCCGTCGTTTCTGAGGTGTCTATGAGATGTTCATGTTATCGTACCATAACTCGTGAGTAATCCGTCTTAGGATGTTGATTTTAAAAGTAAATACAACCCCTCTAACACTAAATGGCAGCTAAAAGGGTAACCTTGCTGATGGCATTTTATGAACTAGCATAATCCATTGTTTAGCTAAACCTTGAGTATTCCAAGGCTACTGATGTCGATCTCACCTTTCTTTTGTTCGAATTTAATTTTAGGTATAGAACGCAAATGACAGAATTATAATATTGATTTAAGGCGTATTAAAGGTGTTCTTCCATAGTATAGCATTTTCGAATGTTTATCGCCATCTAGCGATCAGAGTTTCATGTTTTATAAACTATGAGATCCAGTTTGCTGACAGAATCTTTGCTGAGCAGGAAGCCAGTGCAAAGAATTACGAATAGGGACTATAGCTCCCTTGACGAATTTACACCCAAGATCTTCCAATGACGCTCGGCATAGCCACTATGGTGCTCTGGACATTTTCCGTGATCAACCCGATGATATGGAACGGGGTTTCCTTGGACACGAGTCTTCTCCCTAGGTTCCCTCCTATCCGTTCTACCAGTTTCACCACGCTGCTGTTTTCCACTTCTATCGAATCGGGGGCGCCTATCGGTAGAGATCATGAAGGGGCGCTATATAAATTCCGAGATATTGATTGAGTGTACTAACTATAACTGCATTGACTGGGGAAACAAGTGGAGCGGATATTTTTAATATCTCAGAGAATTTACAGTATAGATTACATTACCTGACATTTTATGCATTACATTTCATTGCTTTCAAGTCGTCATCCCTGACCTTATGGCATTTCGACCTATGGCATTTCGACCTATGGCATTTCGACCTATGGCATTTCGACCGGGCTACTCTTACAAACTATGGTTTCAACTTCAGATTCTCTTGAAGCGACCATTGACCGATGACTTGTGTTTTTTTACGACGATAGAGCTATATAAGTTACTACATCTGATATAACTGCATCTTCTCACGCTACAGAGGTGGGGTCGGGTGAAGAGTTTCCTGGGGAGACCACTTGCACCACGCGACGTCAGGTGGAGACACTGCCTGATCAGTTTCTGTTGGGTGAATCGATTAGTTTTACTTAGGATTTGTGGGACACTGTAGCCGATTCAATGAGTTCTTGCCTTGCATCGCAAAGAGAACAGGTTCGAGAAAATTACTGTGTAGTAAATTTCTAGTAAGTCCTTCACTTGCAATTGCTCAGCGCCAAAGATTGATGTTTAGTCACAAAGCAGTGTCGACTAATAAATGCAGATATATATTATGATAATCCATCGTGCGCCAATCCCAAGATGTCGCAAATTAATTAATAATACATTGCTCGCATTAAACACCTTTAACATGCATTCTGCAGCAGCTATAAATTCAGCCAATGCGCTCAATCGCTACACTTAAAACCATAAACTCTCTCTATATGGTGAGGTCGATGTATAGCAGGCACAAAATAATGATAAACAGCGGAAAAACTGACGATGGCTGCAATAAAAGAGGAGGGCGACACATCATCGTTAACCTACGTATGCATGAACGAGAGTATCGTCCATTGCCACGTCCTTCGGTGGTGTCATTCTTAACCCTGGATCAAGGAGGGCGCCCTGATTATCACTCTTATGACGGAGTGTCGTTAAACAGGATCAAAGCCACGAATGGAAATGTATTTAATTGGAATATGAGTTAAAAGTTGACGTAATTGATCTTCGCGGCCAAAAGATGTCGCTTAACAATAAATGATGAAGTGGTCGTCTTCTTCTTCTTCATGTTCTCTGCCCTCAGGCAGGTTCATATGTCCAACGACGCCATTTTTCTCTGTTCTCTGCTTCTCTTTTCAGTCCGCTGTATCCCTCCTCTGCCAACATCCAGTCCAGTAGCATTGTTCTTGGCCTACCTCTCATCTTTTTCCCCTCCATTCTTCCCTCGATGATGTCTCTTAGTAGGGTGTCGCTCCTTAAGATGTGTCCTATCCATTTCTTCTGCCGCCCCCGTATAGTGCCTATCAGTGATCTTCTTTCTTCCACCAGCTGTAAGATTTCCTCATTCGTTCTTCTCTCCACCCAACTGATTTTCTCCATTCTGCGCCATATCCACATCTCAAAGGCCTCCAGTCGTTTTATGTCTTCTTGCCTCATTGTCCATGTCTCAGAGCCGTATAGGACAACGCTCCACACTAGTGTCTTTACCATTCTCTTCTTCAGCTTCCTGTTTAGACCGCCTCTGAGGAGCTCCCCTCTTTTGTAGAATGCATCTTTTCCCATAGCTATTCTTCTTTTCACTTCCACATGGCACCTTGCATCCTCTGTAACCACACTTCCCAGATAGCAGAACTTCTTCACCTGTTCTATTTCTTCCCCATTTAATGTGATGTTTATTGTTTCTCCCCCTCTCTTACTCATCTTCATGACCTTTGTTTTCTTTATGTTTATTTTCATGTCATATTCCATTGATATGCTGTTTAAGCGGTTCATCATTAGTTGTAGACCTTCTTGACTGCCTGCCATCATCGCTTGATCGTCTGCAAATCTCAATGCTTTCACCATTTTCCCACCCACTTTTACCCCCTCTTCCAGCTCCTCTAACGTTTCTCTAACAATTTCTTCTATATAGATGTTGAATAGAATTGGTGATAGTGGGCATCCTTGCCTCACTCCTCTTCCTATTTTTCCGGGTTCTGAGTATTCTCCATCGATTCTTATCTTTACTCTTTGTCTCATGTATAGATTGCCTATCAGTCTTCTTTCTCTCCAGTCCACTCCTATTCGTCTCAATATTCTCATCAATTTCTTCCAGTCCACTCTGTCAAAAGCTTTTTCATAGTCGACGAAACAGATGTATATGTCCTGTCCATGCTGGATGCTTCTTTCCGTTATTACTCTTAGCGCTGCCACTGCATCTCTTGTCCCTCTTCCCTTCCTGAACCCATATTGTTCCTCTCCTAAGCAGTTATCCGTTTCCGCTTTGTTCTGCAATCTTTTTGTTATTATTCTTAGTAGTATCTTTGATGCGTGGGTAAGGAGGCTTATAGTGCGATGGTCTTCGCAGTTTATTGCATTCGGTTTCTTCTGTATCGGTATAACTATGGTCTGAAGAAAGTCCTCTGGCCATACTCCTGTATTATATATGTCCTGGCATAGTTGCACCAATTCATTCATTGCTTTCTCTCCTAGATTCCTCAGCATTTCTATTGGGATGTTGTCGATTCCTTCTGCCTTGCCGTTCTTCATGTCGTCTATTGCAGCTAAGACCTCTTCTTTCATCACCTCTGGTCCAATGGTGTCGTCTGTTTGTTCCTCCTGTTCTCGTGCTTGTTTCTCCATTTCCTCCTTAAGGCCGTTATTTCCTGTGTACAACTCTTCCACATATTCCTTCCATCTTCTCCTAATCTCTCCCGTGTCTTCTAGTAGCTTGCCATCCTTATCCTTGATTGTGCTTCCTTTTCCTCTGTTCTTTTTCTTTTCTAGTGATTTTATTTTCCCGTACACTAGATCGTGTCGTCCCTGTTCCTGGAGTATCTCTAACTCCCTACATCGCTCCTCCCACCAATCTTCTCTTGCCTTATTCGTTGTTCTTCTTAATTGATTATTGAGTCGTTTATACTCCTTTTTAGCTTCCTCTGTTCTCTGGTGTTTCCATTTCCTTCTCTCTTCCATGTCGTTGACCATCTCCAGTGTTATCCATGGCTTACGAGGTTCAGTACCCTTTTGAAATCCCACAGTGTCTGTCGCCTCTTTAACCACTGTCTCCTTTAGTTTCCTCCACCTTTCCTCTGTTGTTGATCCCTCTTTTACCATTTCTACTTTTTCCTCTATTCTATCTGATAGTTCGCTCATCTTCATCTTTATCTTCTCCTTGTTCCATTTAAGTGTCCTTATCCTTCTCTTTCTGATGAACTTGAGTTGTAGGTTCACTGTCATAGCTACCAAGTTGTGATCTGAATCTGCGTCTGCACCTGGGAGAGTTCTTGAATTCTTCACACTGTTTCTGTATCTCTGTCTGACCATTATGTAATCCAACTGATATCTCTCTCTATCCCCTGGTGATTTCCACGTGTATCTTCGTCGTTTTTCTTGTTGAAACCATGTATTAGTCACTACTAGTCTTTGTCTTTTGCAGAATTCCATCAGTTTCTCTCCTCTCTCATTTCTACCTCCCAGTCCAAATTTCCCTATTATACCTTCTTGTTCTCCTTCTCCTACTACTGCGTTCAGTAGACACCTTTAAAACGCTCGCGTCAGAGGTTATAAATATAGCCAATGCGTTTAATCGCTAGAGCTTAACACACGTCCAACGCATAGAGTAAGGTCGACGTTAACGGTCCTTAGCGTCCACGAAATGATGATGAACAATAGAAAACTGACATCCATCGGCCATTGGATTGTGGCGCTTAATAAATGCATACTAATAGAAATAGTAGTAGTAATACAATCAAATAATAATAGGATGGAGTTAGAATATGGAGATGGTTGAGCTAGAGTTGATTCTTGAATGTATTTAGAATGGATTTAGAATGGTTCTCGAATGGTTTTAAGATATAAAGGCTGGATCCATGAATAGTTTTATGGCGAAAAAATCAGGATAGGATGGGAAGCTATACGACTCGAGCTCAGCTTCATGCCGTCGGCTCCTGCGACCTCCATCTTCTGAGGAGACTTCTGAAAGCGCTTAGTTCGTCTCTCGGCGTCACGGATGACCGACTTGACCGCTCGGACGTTGCTGGACATCTGGTCAGCCGCCGCCTTATCCAGAGTGCTGACCACGGTCATTCGATTGTGGATTGCAGCGACGTCTAACGGCGTGTTGAAGTTGTTGTCGAGTGACCAGATGTTGACCCCGAATGCGTCGAGAAATACCACGCACCCCACGTGACCGTTTGAATGCGCATGATGTAGTGCCGTTCGACCGAAGTAATCGCAACGATTTAAACAGACGCTTGAAAAACAATCGTATTAGTAAACGTGGCTTTGCGTCGAATTTAAAAGAAGGTGGCACTCATTCTAGCGTGTAGTGGTGGTTAACTACTAACAGAACAGACAGCCTGCAATACACGGCGCTAATAGCGTCGTACAAAGCAGGTCCGCCTACGGGCTCGAACTCGGTACCTCTCGCTCTCTATGCCAGATTGCCAGTGTGCTATCCAATGCACTATCGGGCCCCACAAGGACTGAGAACAGAGTAAGTGGTAGTTAAATTGCTCATCCAGAAATGATCTCCGCATTTTTGCAAATGTAAAATCGAAACCTACCTATCGAATCTGTAACCGATAATTGTCATTCACTATCGGATATAATACTGAATGTCTCAACACTGCATGGGGACGATTTTAATTGTAACCAGAGACACATTTAGGTGACGGGTCTCCTCTTTTAGGTGACGGGTCTCCTCTTTTAGGTGACGGATCTCATAGTGCAGGTGGTGGTTCTCGATCAAATCTAAAGTGTCGCATCTAGACCTATACGGCTGAGTTTAACCACTTGATTTGAGACTTACTGACTGGAGTCGGCTGTTGAAGATTCAAAAGATCCCATTGAACTGGCACAACTAGGACAGCTGGAAATTGTTGTATCTTTAAAGAGCCAAGCGATGTTACTGTGAAAGCAACATTTTATTCCCTCAATATTTCAGCTGACTTCTTTTTGCAGTATCAACACAATGTGATGGAAGCCATATGGGCTCTATACGGGTCCAATATGGGAATATGTGTCCCTATATGGGCTCCGCACCACCTCGGCATGCTGACAGAGAACAGACCGATGACTGTGATATATAGCAGTGCGATATGTCTCACCGGTAGCACATAGTTCACCAAAATTAGCTTAGTATTGGCACTACCAACGTATACGGCAGTGCATGGCTGAGACTTTCTTTCATCTATACGTATTACGTAGTTTAAGGACGATGATCACAGCGTAAATGATCAGCGTCCTTCTTGATCAAGGTTTAGGACTGGAATCATCCAGTGTAAGGCAGTTCTATTTTTGTTTATCGCCAATTTTGGCCGCCAAGGACTGTTAGCGTCGACTTTATATACCCTAAAAGCGCAGCATGGGGTACTACTAACAATTAAACGAATTTTCTAAATTTATAGTTTTGGAAGAATGCTTGTTAAAGGTGTTTCAGATGAACACTGTATGATCAATTATTATTTAGACATTATATTTTGGCTCATTATGTGGACCTCCGTATGTCTGTCCGCATGTCCGTCCGTCCGTCCGTCCGTCCGTCCGTCCATCCATCCATCCATCCATCCATCCATCCATCCATCTATCTATCTATCTATCTATCTATCTATCTATCTATATATATATATATATATATATATATATATATATACCCATCTTTATATCAGTCTATCGTCTGTCTATCAGCAATGGAGAAGTTGAGATTCGCAATCAAAACCGTTCAAAACGCAGTATATCCATTGCAGAGTTAAGAGAAATATCCGACACGCCGACTCAACAAGCAGTAATTCTAAAACGATGTGGGCCCTAATCACCGTTTGTCTTTAACCCTCATGCGACCAACTGGGGTCCAGCATGGCATCGGCTTGTGCTACTTTTTTACTATCCCATATTTTTTCACGGTATTTTATGACTTTGTCACTTGGACATCGCTCACTGTTTTGATGTATTGAAATCCAGTTTTGCTTTTAAGGTTATATGTGACCCATTTTCACGAAACCAGTCGGAAGTCGGAATATTCCGTTTCGAGAAAACGAGCAAAAACCCGATCAAAGTCAATTTTTTCAATTCTTAGATTATTACAGATTATTATTTAAAAATATATATTTTATACAAAAACGCATTAAAGTTTGAGGGAAAAAAACGTTTAAGGTTATTATTTGGATGATTTTGTACAAGTCATGGTTTTAAATTTCGTGCAAACGCACCGAAATTACGCCATTTTACAAGCTCTTATCCATTCTATTTTTAGCAGTGCAACCTTGATGTTTGGTATCGTTTGAAAGCTCTGTCTTTCGTCTAGCCAATGGTGTCGAGATAATTGCCGTATTCGATTCAAACTCAGCCAATAGCATGGTTCAAAAATAGGTCTCACTCGTAAACAAAACTAAGTCAAGTTGCTGTCACGTGATGAGACTGAGGTTTGGAGCTATCGGATTGGTCGGCAATTCAGGTTGAGGCCGACCATGGGCCGAAGTGCATGAACGTCGCGTACAACTGGCATGCGCAGTGACCTTATGAATAATGCAAATCAATAATAAGAGGCATCGCGTTGTTTTCAACTTTGTTTTGAAAGAATCAAGATCGAGTTTGCTGGTCAAATAAATAATAATTCATTTAAATCAAAATTAAGATAAGGCCTGACTATAATTATCGCGAAGCTTCTGAATTCAACGAAGTCAGACACGGACAAATTGAACGCACTCTTCCAAGATTATCTACTGACAACCGATGATGATCGTGAAAATCCCGACGGCCAACTTTAGACGCATTTTTCTCCGTTAAACAGTTTTCATACATCCATGTAGTTATTTAGCTATAACTTCAGTTAGGATTGAGCTATAATTATAATTTTGGTGTTGTTATATAGAGGAGGTGTTCCTCTTTAAAATGGTGTGTTATACTCGAAAAGTCAAAATTCCGACTTGCGACTGATTTCGTGGTGATGGGTCACAATATTTTAAAAACAAATATCCAGTGGGGTACCGCTGGACCCCAGCTTCAGTAGTAGTCCAGGCAATCTAGCTCAAATATACTTTGAACCTGGGCAATATTACTTCAGAAGCTTTCTAAACAGTTTTCATACATCCATGTAGTTATTTAGCTATAACTTCAGTTAGGATTGAGCTAGAATTATAATTTTGGTGTTGTTATATAGAGGAGGTGTTCCTCTTTAAAATGGTGTGTTATACTCGAAAAGTCAAAAATCCGACTTGCGACTGATTTCGTGGTGATGGGTCACATATTTTAAAAACAAATATCCAGTGGGGTACCGCTGGACCCCAGCTTCAGTAGTAGTCCAGGCAATCTAGCTCAAATATACTTTGAACCTGGGCAATATTACTTCAGAAGCTTTCTAAACGGTTTCCCGCTCAGTTTTCATTGCTGAATAACATATCCAAAATTCCACAAAATCCGACTACGGGATCACCCCAAAAATGCATTTTAACCAAGATGGCGGCCAATATGACCGCCAACACAGGAAACAAGTATATATCAGGTCATAGGCATGCTAGAATAATAAATGAAGTGTCGAATTTAATACTATCAAGGTCAAAGAATCGATTTATAGTAGTGACAATAGTGTTGGAATGTCACTATCCAAGATGGCGTCCAATATGGCCGCCAAAAAGAAAAATTTATATATCAGGTCAGAGGTAAGCTGTAATAACAAACGAAGTGTCGAATTTAGTATTTTCAAGGTCAAGGAATCGATTTCTCATAGTGGCAATAATGTCGGAATGTTACTATCCAAGATGGCGTCCAATATGGCCGCCAAAAAGAAAAATGTATATATCAAGTCAGAGGTAAGCTGTAATAACAAATGAAGTGTCGAATTTAATACTATCAAGGTCAAGGAATCGATTTCTCATAGTGGCAATAGTGTGGGTATGTTACTATTCAAGATGTTGTCCAATATGGCCGCCAAAAGCAATAAATTATGCATGCATCGGGTCAGAGGTAAGATACAATATCAAATGAATTGCTTCTGAAGCAATTGCCCAGGTCTAACCCTAAATTGCCTGGACTATTGTGCTTTTGCATGAGATTCGACGACAAGTCAACTCATGATTGAAAGTTAAACCATTACAAACTTGCGGCTTACCGTTACTAATATATATATATATTCGTTTAATATATATATATACAATTATATATGCAGGCCTATATATGTCAGTGAAAGCCTCATTACTCATACAATCCAAGCAGCAATCAAATCATATGAACAATAGGGTGGAGTGAAAAAAACGAAAATTGGAAATTCAAAAAGTAATAGCAACCAAAAGTGGCCTAATGGCATGGGGTCAAAAACTGTTCAGAAATTTTTTTAAATATTAATGTCTTCTGCCCCACCAGAGGGCCAAAGTTACGGAAAATAGTGTTTTTTCAAACAAAATTGCAGGTTTTCTTGTAAAATATTCTAATTGAAAACTTATTAACTGTGATTCAATATACCTTTGGAAAGAGCTATTCAAACTGAATAAAATGATATATTAATTTTCAGAATATGCCCATTTTTGTAGAAGTTATCAACTTTTTACCATGTCCTCTGGTTCGCGACAAGTCTCTAAGCTGAAAATGGTTAAATACCTGTAACTTTTTTATCCTTCGAGATATTCCAACCATAGTTGTTAAAAACGATAAAATCAAAATAAAAAACCGAAAAAACGTCGTTTTATTGAAAAAAATTAAAAACCGGAAAAAAACGAAAAAAAACGGAAAAGCAAAAAATTATTTGACTTTGCTACATCTTTTACTGCATTTAAAATTCAAAACCTTGTTTACACAATTTAATTTTAATCAGCAAATAACATAACTTTATTAGTAAACACCAAATAACAGTAATCTACAACAATTATTTTCTTTTTCATAAGTTTGGTTTAAAAAAAAAGACGAAATTACAAATATTGAAATCTTTTCAAATTTAAATTGCATACATAAGTCCATGCTGACATAAGCAATTAAAAGCTAAACTTTGTAAGTACAGAGTGTACTTAATTAAAAATTGTAGACCTACTTACAATTCTGACTTAGGCTATATATAAGAACTTAATATGGAGTAATATCCGTCAGTTTATCAGTCAATCAGAGATTACTGAGTACAAAGACAACATTTCGCATTTTGGATAAGTTAGAAATTCAAATAACTTTTATAAATTTTATTTCCTGAACTGTGCTGTTTATTTCTCAACTGATGACACTAAATGGTGACGTAAATTAGATGAATCCTTGAAAGGACGGAGACAACGTAAGGGATATCAGACAAAAATAAAATTAAACAAATAGTAACAGACAGTGAATAACTAAATAAAGTTACATATAAAAATAAAAAACGGAAAAAAACGAGACGAGAAATAAAAAACGAAAAAAACGACGTTTTGGGGGAAAAAATAAAAAACGAAAAAAACGTTTTTTACAACTATGATTCCAACCCATAGTATGTCATTCTCTTCAGCTCTGGACCGCCTTTCTAACGGTATATTGTGATGCCGGGATAATAGTACACATTTGTTTTATTTTTTACAGCGCATCTGATTGGTGTACACTGCGAGACTCAGCAAGAGGCGCTATATAAATGTATAGATACAATACAATACAATAAAATACACAGGTAAACGATGAACTGTTGCCACTTCAACTTGTTGCAAGATAAAAGTGACATTTCAGCAAGAGCAGAAAGCACTGAACGCGCCATGGCTATTGGGGTACCAAAGGACCCCAGTTGGTCATATTAAGCAGTGAAATATGTTGGTCGCATGAGGGTTAAACAGCAACTAGCTAGTAAATGCAGAAGAATGGTTGCTAATTAGCTTAATACACATAAAATGACTACGCGCCTCTTTTATGTTTGATAAACAACCTACTAGTGAATGCAGAAGAGCTGTTCTGTATAATTCCATTGTAGGAATGGTGAAAATTGTTCAAACTAACTATACATGTACATCTCTTTAGCGTAATGTTCGCCCTATAAGTGAAAGTGGCCCTGTATTATACCACAGGAACGATGAGAACCGTTGAAAGTAATTTCTGTCGACGTCAACGGTTTTATTACCACGAGATGTCTTTTAGCCGCTGGTTCCATCCGGGGACTAATACCTGCACTGGTTCGAAATGCTTGTAAGGTATAGTTGACTAGAAAGGCTCTGGTTGCCAAACGTAACACGCAGTTACACACTGTCTAATACTAATCGCTGGTCTCAGTGAATCTAACCGAGCCCGATCACTTTGCCTGCCTATCAATTTGGTTTTTACAGAGCGCATGTGAATAAGCTCGTCACCGCGACTTAGCTTAAGTTGGGCGCTGTTTTTTTGGGCCCGATGGTGCATTGGATAACACACTGGCATAGAGAGCTAGAGGTACCGAGATCGAGATCCATAGGCGAACATGCTTTGTAGGCTGCTATTAGCGCCGTGTATTGCAGGCTGTCTGTTCTGTTAGTAGTTAAGATTTATGTCTTCTGTCATTTGTGTTCTTGTGAATTGTTTCAATTAGATAACTGTACACTGTAACCTGTTGCTTGTGTCAACCGGGTTGTTTCAATGAAGAATATTATTATTATATTATTATGTTTAAATCCCGAGATTAAGCTTATTCTGGTGAGGTAAGTTCGAAGTCAACGGCCTTGAATGCGGTAAGATCTCGCTAAACAATGAATAATGCTAGTTTATCGTGTACACCTTTAAAAAGCTTACAACCGATGCTATATCAACTGTAAACTTATAGAGGACATTTGTACAAAATACGTTTGTTCTTTATTATTATAACCACAGTTTAATTAAGACGACGTTAAACTGTGGTTATAATAATAAAGGACAAACGTATTTTGTACAAATGCCACTATGTCGAGTAAACTGAAATTTTAATTTCAAATGCTTATGAAAAATATAGGGTGACACGAAAGTTCGTTCACCGTTTTCAAAATGCGTTTTCTCAGTAACGGCTGCATATTTATTTATAATATTTTGTCAGTACATACATAAGTCAAACGAAAGATACTGGTAAGAATTTGATTATGATCCGGTTCTTGTTTGCCATTATTTATAAGAAAATGTAAAGACCACCAGTTTTTGCGGAAAAAACGGCGTTCATCAAATTGACACAGTACAGGAAACGTGTAGCCTCGTACACAATAAGACACTGTTGTTACCTAGGACATAAAGCGTGCACCATCCTGCTGAAATACTCCTAGATCATTGTCAAGAAATAACTTTCGTTGCATGACACTGCCGTTGTCATTTTCATTAAGTGGAGATCGATAGCATTTGGGACACTTCAGACGCTGATCCAGTATTTCAGCAGGATGGTGCACGCTGTCATACATCAGCTGTGACGACGAAGTGGCTAGACGACAACCTCCCGTCACACATAATGCCGAAGGATTGGCCACCCAACTCTCCGGACCTCTCTCCTATTGAGAACTTGTGGAGTATTTTATCTCTCAGCGTTTATAAAGATCCTGAGCCAAAAAATGTTTATCAGCTCAAACGTCGCCTCCAACGAGCGTGGAGATCGATAGCAGTTGGGACACTTCAGACGCTGATCCAGTCTATGCCGGATAGAGTCAGTGCTGTCATTAAGCAGAAAGAAGATACTGTACGCTAATAGCCTACGTCTGTATGTCCTAGGTAACAACAGTGTCTTATTGTGTACTAGGCTACACATTTCCTTTACTGTGTTAATTTGATGAACGCCGTTTTTTCCGCAAAAACTGGTGGTCTTTACATTTTCTTATAAATAATGGCAACCAAGGACCGGATCATAATCAAATTCTTACCAGTATCTTTCGTTTGACTTATGTATGTACTGACAAAATATTATAAAGAAATATGCACCCGTTACTGAGACAACGCATTTTTAAAACGGTGAACGAACTTTCGTGTCACCCTATATAAAATAGCGACATTACCATGCTTTCTTTGTGTCATTGAATACCTCTTTAAACAGGTAAACAGGTAAGCAGAGCACTGGCATTATATGACATGAGAATAACATGACACAAAGGACCTTTTTAAGGGCTGGGTGTCCGAAAATGGACATACAACATTTGTGCTCCCAAAATTCTTTATAACATGGACATATCATATACAGCAGATCATTACCAAGTATGGTCACTGTGCTTTATTGCTACCTGACAGGCCACGATAGTGTTCAGCAAACCTGTAAATAAGTAAGTTGGAAAGAGTTGGTCAAGAAAACTTATTTTAACATAAGTTGTGTGCACAACTTATTTTTAGATTAGACGTAATTATTGTTTTTTAGGAGTTTATGTTGATTAACATCTGACTTGGAAGGAGCATATCGATATCATAAGCAAAAAACTGTCAAAAATATTGGCATTATATCTCGCATTAGTTATATTCTACCGCAAGATGTACTAGTTGCCTTGTATTACTCCTTAATCTGTCCATACCTATCATACTGTAATAATTTTTATTATCACCTGGGCCTCAAATTATCAATCCAACTTAGCTCGACTCGTCATTCTACAAAAGCGCGCTATTCGCACTATCTGTAAACGCCCCTATGGGGAAAGTACTCAGCCTTTGTTTGCTAGTCTAAGGATACTGCCATTTGATTTGATTAATAAACTTCAGATTTGTATATTTATGTTTAGATTTCAAAGGAAACTGTTACCTGCCAATTTTCATAGGTATTTTTTATCTTAACCTGGAAATACATGACCATTATACCAGATCTTGCAGTAAATATCGAATATGCTATGCACGCACAAATATAAGACAGGTTTCTGTTTTGGTTCGTGGGCCTACTCTGTGGAACTCCTTGCCTACTGAGCTAACTTCCCTGCCTACTGTACACCATTTTAAAACACAGTTAAAACGGTACTTGATGGAATCACTGTGTATATACATGTAACATAATTATGATGATTGGTTGATATGCATAATTTCATTGGTCTGCATGCACTACTGCACAAGCACCACCTTGTTCATTTCTGCACCCATGCACATTTTCTACTGGTTTTGATTCATGCTTTGCTGGTCTGTGTTACTATATATAAAAATAGTAATGAGAAGGGGCGGCCCTGCCAGCGGAACGATATTGTTCCTTTTGGGTTAACCCTTTGACACCATGAACTACTGCAACAAATGTAGGCCTACATGAACTTGTATTTTGGTTGGTGATCAATAAAGCTTGTGAATTGAATTGAATTGATAAGAAATTTTTTAATTAATACTATTTTCTGCTTTTTCATGTTTTAATTTTTAAGAAGTTTCTCATTCACAGTAATTCGATATCATGTGATCAAAAGTAAAAACTCTAGTGACATTAATCTATTCTATGTTATTTATGTGTTCACCCCATCGACATTATATACGTCGATGGTTCACCCAGCGACCTTCTCTGAGTCCTCTCGACGTCATTGTAACGGCGATACCAGGATAGCCTTACTGAAACTGAATACGCTTAAGTTATATTCTTCTACTTTTCATTTGTTACTACTCAAATATAGAACTAATAATGAACTATAAAATCATGTGGATATATTATTAAATAGTGCATCCACATGATGTCATAGTACTGTTCATTATTAGTTCTGATAACAAAATAAATTCAAAATAATAATTATTTTGAATTTGTTTTTTATTAGCAGAAAAATGGATAGCCTAAATTCTTTGCGAGAACCGAACAATTATGGAAAGGACGACAGTAGACTGAGTAGTAGAGGGAGAACTTTACAGATAACCAAACCAAAACCATCCAGTTTATCGAAACGTAAATATAATGAATATTATATCGGATTTGGTTTCATTTCATCAGAAAAAGACAGCTCGCTTCCGTATTGTATTATTTGCTCAACAACGCTTTCAAACGAGGCAATGGGGCCTAGTAAGCTTGAACGACACGTGACAAAAATCCATTAATATTACTGGACTAAAATCACAAGCTTAAAATATGACACACTGAAATTATTGCTGTTGGTTTTGTAATTTTAATAAATTTTAAGTGGCGTGCCGCGATAGAAATTTGCTCTGCTGAGTGTGCCGGGAGTTAAAAGAGTTTGCGAGACACTGGTGTAGGCCTACATGACAGTTTTAAGAAATCGTGAATCCATCATCCTATGCTATGGTGCTATGATGAACCAGTACTTCAATAGTCTGTTCACTTCTTTTTTCTAGTATTATATAAATGTCATAAATAGCAATTTTATAAAAATGACTGTTAATAGTAATTTTTATAAGCCTAGAATCTCTTTGGTTGCAGCGCGTTAAATGTATTCGCTAGATGACAGGATATACTCTCTAAAACTTCAGCTCAGTTCTCACTGTAGCGAAACACTTTAATCGTCGCCATTTTGTGCTGATGTTAGTTTAAACCGAATTATGGAGAAATTCTACTTTAATGCCAAACCTGGTTAGATTCTATAACTCTGTGCATATAATTTAGTAGAAAAACACATTTAATTAACGGCAGCAAAGTCAACGAGAGAGTTGCTAATAATTATAATCGTGGTTTGATCTTAATCTTTAATTCCCCGTAGACGGGGTAAACCCGACTCCCGGAAAACGCTGAAAATAGACAAAAGCCCAATTTCCCAAAAACAGTTTTCTAGAAAGCAGCCGAGCTATTTAAATTTAAATTGTAAGAATGACAAAGACCTACCGTGGTCTTGATGTATATCGATGTATACTATTCAAATGTTTATTTTGTTAATTATGTTCATTCGGGTCGGACTTAGAACCCCCGTAGACGATGGATGGACAGACTACTATAGAATCGGGGACCACTAGTTACGGTATATTTAGGACGACACTAACCCTAACCCTGACCCTGTTAGACTCTCACGACGCGTAAGGGCCGTCCATAAATGACGTCACGCAATTTTGGCCGATTTTGAACCCCCTCCCCCATCGTCACACTTCGTCACAAAAAGTAACACACCCCTTGAAAAATGACATCACAAAGCTCTGACCCCCCCCATAAAACCAAATTTCCATGGCCTGGAACAAATAGGGAGAGCATGCATATTTTAAAATCTAACGGTGACCAAATATTGAAATAATTAGAAAATTATTAATAATGGTGCCCATATACATTAAAATAATAAAACAAATAATAAAAATTTAATACTCACAATTAGTGCTGTTATTGTTAAAATTAAATTGTTGTTAATTGTTAAATTGTAATTACATACCTCTCAGACCCCCCCACCTCCATGTCACACATCGTCACAAATATCCGACCCCCTCTCCCCTAGGTGCGTGACGTCATGTATGGACGGCCCCTAACAACGACGATTAACCTCAACATAACCGACATGGACTAGAAAACTTTACGTCATGAGGGTCGGTTAGGGTTAGGGTTAGTGTCGTCAATAAAAGAGAGATAAAAAGTCCCGCGGTGCTTAATAGGGAAGAAAGGCATAGAAATTTATTCAGGTGAAGTATTTGCCGGAAGTTGTTTATTCCAGCCAATGAGAGTATGCCAGAAGATACCATAAATTATATTCTATCTCTACGAAATTAGCGTTCCCCGATTCTATAGTAATGCCGGAAAGTCATTCGGATGAACATCAGACCACTAAATGTCGTTAGACTTCAGTTCCTTGTCGTGCATCGCTCCTTTTAGCTTGTAAAATAAGGTAATAGGTTATGTTAGACTTCAGTTATGAACTTATGAGATCACGCCGGCGCCCCGGGTTCGCTTCCCGGTCGGGTCGGTTTATCAGAGATTAATTTCTCGGATCTTTACTGCGGGTGGCTCGGTCGCATTATAAACGTGGAGTACAATACAACACACAATACAACACATCACAATACAACTGGGGCGCGGTGGTGTAGGGGTATATTCGGTGCCTTGCAGCTGGAGGGTTGCGGGTTCGAATCCACCTCAAAGTCGCCGCGTAGGGACCCTGGGCAAGTCCTTCACTCGCAATTGCTCATGCGCTTCGGCGTGAAACTCCGATTCAGCGTTCGCGCAGTAGTCGGGAGCGCCTCTGAATGGGAAATCTGGTAGGGGCGCTATAACAAGTGTTCAAATACAATACAATACAATACAATGTTAGCGTATTGACTATTTTCCCCGTTGTACATGTAGCATTATTATTTGTCATCAATCCAACTTCTACTTTGGCGAGAATCCTTCCAATCGATCCTGCTTCCATTAATTAGGCCAAAATTCGTTTCAATTCAGCTTCTTTTTAAGCAGGAATTATTTTTATCAATACAACTTTTATTTAATTAAGAATGACTTTCTATCAATTCAGCTTCTATTTAACTGAAGCAAGATTCTTTTCATTTAAAAAGATTATTTTCATCAATCCGACTTCTATTTAGTAAGAGTTCTTTTCATCAGTGCAACTTGTGTTTGACCAGCACTGAAACACATGCAATGGCCATAATTAAATACTCTAAAATAAACTTTTACCTAAATAAGTAATGTAAAGTTGGGCAATTAAGAAATCTTACACTTACCGTTAGTTCTACCACAGGATTTTTACAGGTAAACCTGCATTCTAGCATATTTAATTCTTGTTTATTTCAATGACTTGTTATGATTACTGTCATCAATCCAACTCCTATTTACGTATTATTTTCATCAATCCATACATCCCCTTTGGGGCCTTGTAAAAGGGTTAGGCTCCTTTATAATAGTTACTTTGTGACTATTATTGCTTACTTCTAGTTTCACAAGAGACTATTTCATCAATCCAACTTCAATTTCAATGCAAAACCTCATTTCATTAATCCAACTTCATTTTAACGCAAAAATCTTTCATTAATCCAACTTCCCTTTTAACGCAAGAATTATTTTCACCATACCGACTTCTATTCTTATTGTACAATGTTCTGCTCTTAGGCTAAAGGAATGAAGCGATGCCATTCTTCTCTATTTGGTGCCTATTCCTTTATTTCTTTATAATCCTCGCCTGTTTCTTTTATCCATCATCCATTCCTACATTCTATGCCTTGGTCTTCCAGGTGGTTTCTTTCCTTAAATTCTTCCTTCAAGCACTGTCTTCAGGAGCGATTTTCCACAAAGTGTGTGGCCAATCCAGTGTGATGACCATTGAACTTATCCTCTTGCACCCGTTGCAACACCTTCTCGATAAGATCACAGAGCTAGGTAGCTTGGAGCTTGACCCAAAAAGTTTTACACGAAAGAAAGAGAATTTTAGACTGAATCCGAGCAGTTAAGGGAAGCCAATGAATGTGTTCAGTTATAAAAGTCGAAATATGGGAGAAACGAGGAAGGCGGGCGATTAGACGAGCAGCTGCATTAAGTACTGATTGGAGTGAAGTCAGACGGAGTTTTGGTAAGCCTATAAGTAATGAGTTGCAGTAGTCAATGTGTGAACAGATGAAGGCATGAACCATGGAAGAAAATATCGGCGAGGGGACAGATCGTCGAATGGCACGCCGCAAATGATAAAAACTGGACTGAGAGAGATTAGAGATATGTGCAGAGAAAGAAAGAGTACTGTCAAGAGTAACGCCCAAGTCACGGACATTTGTCGAGAAAATAAACTGAGGGAACTTTTTGGCAAGCAAATCGTAATCAAGTTTAATTAGCTGCTGGCGAGTGCAAAGCCAGATCAATTGAGTCTTGGAAGAGTTGAGCGAAAGACGATTAGAGGACATCCAACAATTGAGACCAGCAGAAAAAGATTCAATAGATTGGGAAAGAGCAAGCTGGTGAGAAGAGGAGCCATGAACAAAGGCCTGGACATCATCAGCATAGAGGTGATCAGACGCCGAGTGTTTAGCAAAGAGAAGAGGAGCCTTTAGTGGGACACCGGAAGGACAAACCTTCAGAATTACATATTAGATTCACGGAATGATGTATTTCTAGGTACAGGCGTCAGGCCATTCTATCTTGGGACAGATCTGTAACATTTAGGGTTTAAGCTAGACAAATGTTAGTAGAAAATTACTCAAAGAATTCCTGGTACTGTGCCTAAGCATTATTGTTAACTATAGTCACTCAACTGCGAATCGTAATAATGGTAATCGTAGACTAAACATTTCTAAAGCGCTACTCTAAAGCTAAGTTCAGAGCGCCAGCTTATTCACGAGCGCTATCAGAAGAGTTGTCCAGAGGTCGATGTCCAGTGGAGGTTGGAGTCTGGTTGCCAGACAAACCAGAGACAGGTGGATCAGCTGTTTTGGGGGTTTCGTTGAAGACGAGACAGCTTGGAGGCGTTTAGTGACTCGTGGACGGGAGAGTGAGATATGAGGACGAACGGGTAGACCGGGATGACTGGATGGTGAAGAGTGTGCAAAGGTACTTTGGCTACTAGTATTGCATTGAGTTGTAGGTTAGAGATAAGACTCTGAAGTGGATGCGCTCAAGGATTTTTCAGCTAGTGGAGTGATTTAAGAACGGGAGTGATAGTGTGATGCTTTGGTGCATATGGTGATGCTTCAGTGTATATTAATGAACAGTCATTCTACTGTATTGAGCTGCGATGAAATTATGTTCTATAAACATGTTTAATGCTGATGCTTTACTTGTTTTTTAGGCAGTCTATGAAAATGACGAGCAACATTCTTTCAGAGCTTCAAAATCTAATTGTAAGACAAGGCTTTCATCTTAATAATATTAGAGTGGATTTCTTTTACTCCAACTTTGTCTATAGTCAGCTATTTTATCTTCACTAAATATATCCTAAATAATAGCATGAAGGTGTGCTTTTATGCAACAGATGGATAGCTTCAGTATTTCGTCATGAAGTTTTTTCTGTGTGAATAATTTCTCGTCTTACTCGAAAAGAACTACTACTGATACATGAAACATGAATTCTTCTTGTAAGCATCTGAAAGGCGAACTTAAAATGAAGTAATCGGTAATGTGTGAAACTGGACACTGCTGGTGTTGGAAAGACTACGACAACAACAATTGCAAAAACCTTTTACAGAGTCCATTGCTTTGAACCGCATACCAACACTCATCCTTGTCTAAAGTCATATACAGATCCCGACTTTGTCTAGAATCTTTCGATTGGAGAGGCATGTACGAATCATTTAAAGACACAAACATATGTTATTTATTTCAGAAACTGTATACTGAAGGTGAACGTCTCACAGCTCATCAAAGAACCGATACTGGATAAAACACTGAAATTAACAATTAAGTGAGTATCCTGATGGAGAATACGAAAACCCATACGGGCGAAAAACCATACAGGTGCCAGCTATGTAAGAAATCATTTAATCACGGTGGTAATCTGAAAACGCAGCACATGAGAACCCATACTGGTGAAAAACCATACAGGTGCCAGCTATGTAAGAAATCATTTACTGAAGGTGGTACTCTGAAAACGCACATGAGAACCCATACTGGTGAAAAACCATACAGGTGCCAGCTATGTAAGAAATCATTTAATCAAGGTGGTAATCTGAAAACGCACATGAGAACCCATACAGGTGAAAAACCATACAGGTGCCAGCTATGTCTGAAATCATTTAGTCACGGTGATACTCTGAAAAAGCACATGAGAACCCACACTGGTGAAAAACCATACTGGTGCCAGCTATGTAAGAAATCATTTAATCAAGGTGGTAATCTGAAAACGCACATGAGAACCCACACTGGTGAAAAACCATACAGGTGCCAGCTATGTCAGAAATCATTTAATCAAGGTTGTACTCTGAAAAGGCACATGAGAACCCATACTGGTGAAAAACCATACAGATGCCAGCTATGTAAGAAATCATTTAATCACGGTGGTAATCTGAAAAAGCATATGAGAACCCACACTGAAGAAAAACCATATGTATGTGGGGGTTGTAATAAAGGATTCACAGATATTGGACATCTAAAGAGTCACAGAAGAACTCATGCAACCGAGAAGCAACACTCGCGTAATAAACCTTATACCAAGAGCAGTTCTTCAGCGAAGCAGTTTAAACTCCATGCAGGAACACCGCAACAGGATCTTAAAATGGGAAGTGAAGTAATTGCTAACCTTTCTGATCACTTCATCAGATTTAGTATTCCAGGCGTTATTGATAAAGAAAATGAACGTTACTCAACGAACGTACATCCGCATTCTAGTGGAATTGCAGGTCCTTTGCCGAAAATTAGAGATGGAGAATGTCTGCATATTAGCCAATTCAAATCTCTTATGAATGCAAAACAGTCAAAATCTTTTGGATGTGGTATATGTGACGATATGTTTAAAAGAGAGAAGGAATTTCTAGAGCATTGTTGTCTTAGCCATCGATTTTCTCCACCTGTCGACTTAGTTGCTGACCTGTGCTGAATTATGATTCCACGTAACTACAGTTGAAAACATTTGGAATTGTAGATTTATAATGAAAAGATGAGCACTATGGAAGTGCAGGATACCTACATATATACGAATAGTTACTTTGTACCGCTTTCATTTCAGAATACTTAAGACAGTAGTCATTCTGATGTAGAGAATCCAGAGTTTCCTCAGTTGCCTTTTTCTCGCATAATTGCAAGACTGTGGAATTGCTGCATGCCATCAAAATAAAATTTCATGGTATAGTTTTGCAGTTGCTGCTGATAATACTCTGAAAACGCACACGAGAACTGCACAAATACTTCTGCTGGACTAGATATTTACCAGAGTGGTTTGCGCTACATCTTTTTGTGAGATTATTTTAGACTATTGATATTGTTGCTTTCATGATATGTTAAGTAATAGAATTAATTAGCTTATTCTACTTAGATTAAATGTTAGACGTTATGCTTGGTCATTACGAAAGATAAATGTGTAATCAAGATTGTCATATATATCCTGTATATTTGCAGTCCAGTTACCATACCCATTGCATATAACATAGACGCGTAGAATAAAGTTATTATTCTATTCTACCTGGTGCTTTGTTAGCTGTGAAATTTATTGATTTATTCTGTAGTCGCTACTGGTCAGAACACATTATTAATGGACATTTACAGTATAATAACTTCTTATTTTAGTTGCTGCGTGTACATAGTAACTTTTGTAATGGACTATGCTGATGTTTATTACTTTACAATTACATGTATGAGTGACTTCTGAGTCTCTTATATATAAGTCGGCCAGAATGTTGGGGGTTTATTCTCCAATTCCAGGTGGGAAGGGGGGTTAGACGCCACTGTGTGTGCGCGTGTGTGTGTGTGTGGTGACCATATAAGCTCGCGCTGCCACCTTGCCATAAATCACCTCTACACTGGCTACTTGTATGACTGCCCTGGCTATGCCCTGGTTACAAAAAGTGTCTGGCGCCGCCACTGGGCTAAAGGTGTCTTAAGAGGAGCACGGTATTTCCATTATATACTGACATCTTCTGACTGAAAGGCCCATTATGTGTAGGCTACCTCTCATTATCTTAATTTTAATTATATAACTTCCATTTACACAGCCAGATAAGAAAAAAATAATTCTTTGCGTAAATGGAAGTTGGATTGATGAAAATAATTCTTTGCGTAAATGGAAGTTGGATTGATGAAAATAATTCTTTGCGTAAATGGAAGTTGGATTGATGAAAATAAATCTTTGCATAAATGGAAGTTGGATTGATGAAAATAATTCTTTGCGTAAATGGAAGTTGGATTGATGAAAATAATTCTTTGGGTAAATGGAAGCTGGATTGATGAAAATAAACTGCACATTAAACTTCCAATACAATTCAATAAATATGTGATGCTTCATTCCTAAAGTTCCGGGGGCAAATCTTCCGGGGGCGAAATGTGGGGAGCGAATCTTCCGGGGGCGAATTGTCCGTATCCCAATTACTGTTAAGTGTTCAGCGATGAGAAATAATTAACGTGGCCCTCTGACTTTATCAAGGCTTTTTATACTGGCCCCACATCGACCTTCTACTGGATGGTACGTAACCAATTCATGCTGTTGTAGTATTTACAGTTTACCGACACTGTCTGATAACAAAGATCATTGGCGTCGCCCTCCTCCTTCATCCAGGCTTGGGACTGGCACTGTCAGAGTACGAACAATGGCAGAGTGTTCATGCTAATAAGCTCAGTTTCTCAATTCATGGCGTGAGTGGAATGTGTGTTAGAGGTGTCCAAGACGAAACCTTTATTCATTCATTACTTGAATGTGTATTGCGCCTCTTCAAGGTAACTACTCAGAGGCGCTCCCAACCCCAGCGCGGCCAAATAGGACCATTTTAAGCTGAGAGAGGAATGCCTGAGAAGGGGTTCTAGGAAGGGAGAGGAGTGTCAGAGGAAGGTCATTCCAGGTCGAGGGGCCAACCACAGAGAAGGCACGTCTCTGACTGATGGAGGTGCGAGCAAAAGGGACAGAGAGAAGACCATGTTCAACCGAACGGAGAGAACGCGAGCCCAGGGAACTGAGGGAGGGGCTACAAAACCCGATAAGGTAGGCAGGAGCGAGACCTAGAAGGCAGCACCAAACTAAGGCAGCTATCCTATTATTACTCAATTCGCTGCCTAAGAGGGAGCCAGTGAAGAATGTCATGCATATAGCTGGAGATGTGGTCGAATTTGGGTATGCGGCCAATACAGCGGCTGCAGAGCGTAAGACGCGATCCAGACAGCTCAGTCGGGCAGCCGGGAGGCCGGTGTGGTGCGATATCTTGTCCGGGGTGGAGATGTGTCCGACTTCGTCCACTTCTGTTGTCAAGACAGTATCTGGCACGACATACGCGAGATATTGTCCGTGTGAAATAATGTCCGGACCATGATAGGCTGAGAAGTAGACGAGGTTTGAAGTATTGTGTTATCATTTAGGGTATTGTATTAACCTAATATGAAATGACATGCGAGACAATATTTTTTTATCGGAGAAGATTAGAAAGTAAAGCAAAGAAGTTTGAGCAGTTTAATCATTATTGTTACGCCCGATGCTTGTAGGCCTACTTGCAACGATGACGAGAGTTTTATTTTTAGAAACAAATTCCCCATGGTCGAAACTTTTGTTGTGTTACATTAGGCCTACGCCAGGGCTTAAAGTGTGCATGGACGGTCATGGACGGCGTCCAGGCACTTATTTTCAAGGCTGGACGCCGTCCTGCCACTTATTAGACAGCACCGCCTGGACGCCGTCCATGCAGTGTCCATGCAACAGTGTAATTCCTCTACATAACTTTCAACAGCATTTAATTTTTTAAGATTCCAATGAAATTTCATATTGTCATTTTGATTTCTGAATGTGTTCTACCGTGTAAGTGTAACTTGTTTCTCCACCTCATTCCTTACTTGTACATTCTAGTTAACTTTTCATCAGATCGCACGTCATATACACGCTTCCGGTTTTATCGCCTTGAGTTTTCGTAGGCCCTAACAGCTAGGGCCTAGTTTACGGTCTACCTGACGCATGACGCACATCCACTGCGAGTCTTGTCTTGACTGTTTCATAACTGAATGAAATTATCCAGTTAAATGACTTCAATACAACGCATTGATACAATACGATACGATTCACCTAGACCTAAAAAAACACCCACTGCCCCAGTTTTACGTAATTCACCAGCAAGACCCAGAAACTGTTGAGAGACAACATATGACTTCATGATAATAGGCCCCTATTCGTTTATTGAGTTAACAACAGACAAAACGCTGTAGGTATACAACGAAACACAAAGGCAAGAAAAACAGGTCAGAAGGAAGTAATGGCTTAATAAGAGTTGAAAATTGTCAATTGGAATTAGCCGGTAGGCACATAAATGAATTGTTTCGTTATACAAAACTCAGATCAGCTCCGCATGACGATGCCCTTGCCCTACCAGTCACATTTTGTTCCGGAGAGCATTTTCTAGGCTTCGTCTCACAATAAGTCACCTGAGGAAAACTATGTGTGCCACAGGATTGCAAAGCCTACTGAGAATATCTGCTAACAAGGTAGCGGCATCGATCGACTATACAACTGGACAAAATACATAGCCCTTTACAAAAAACAGAATTTTTTTAAAATGGATTTTGACTGCAAAAATTAACTAGACACTTCTGAAAGAGCCGAAAGGCGAAAGGTAAAGACGAAACCTGTTTCTTTTAAAATAAAACATTGAAATTGTTGTGGTGTTAGTCTGGGAATCTGGCTAAACCATGAAGTTTTCATAACTTTATCGTTCAGAAACTGCTGGAAAACAAGAGCCTAGCACGTGTTCCATTTGATGACAATTGCTACAAAATGCGTTGGCTTCTGGGGCTCCGCCCCAGACCCACTGTAGTCTGAGTAGCTCAAATGCTCCCTCAAAATATGACACTAGTCGTTAGGCCTTATACGCATGGGAACTCAGTACTCACGGCTTCGATCGTGCCTTTGGCGTTTGCAATATGAGCACCTCAGGAAACATTTTATAGTCGCACCTCTGATTGGAGGGAGAGGGGTTGAGGAGAGGGACTGGGGAAGGGGATGGGAGTAAGGAGGGGAAGTTGGAGAGAGGGGTTGGGAAAAGGGTATTGGTGGGAGGAGGGAAGGGTAAGACCGTATGGGGCGTCCAGGCACTTCTTTTTTTACACTTTAAGCACTGGCCTACGCAATCGTAAAAACGATATTTCTAGAGCGCCCACAAAAGCGAAGTCGCGGGAACCAGCTTATTCACAGGCGCTTAATCAAAACAGAATACGTAGCACTTATAATCAGCCTGTCACCCTGAAGCCATGAGAGCCAGGTTATGGTAAGTAGCTGGGATTTCCATTTTCCGCAGCCACCTGCAGGAACTGTACTGTTGCGCCCCGCAACCGTTCATCAAGTCACTCGATCAGCCGACAGCCTCTCCGTGCCAGAACTTCAACTGTCAATCACTTTTTGTACTAAGTTGCGGTGTGTCAACTTATTTTGAAATAAACGAATATCATCATCATCATCATCGTCATCATCATCGACCGTTGATGGAGTCACATCTGCGGTGCCGAAAAGTTTCGACCATGGGGAATTTCCTTTCAAAAAGAAAACTCGCGTGATCTCGTATCTTTTGTAGGTTGGAATAATTATCTTCCCTATTATGTCTTTTCCGGACAAGATCTCGCATTTGTATTATTAGTTTGCCTTGACAGTTGCTACTTGCTATCTGACGTCGTTGGTCACATGAACCAATGACAATATTTTTCGGACACATCTAGGCCTACACCCCGGAAAACATCTCGCATCACACCGGCATAGAGAGAGCAGCAGTAGTCAAGTCTGATTAGAATGGACAAGAGTAGCAGAAGCAGTAGTACTTGTCGAGCGAACGATAGTGCTTAATTGGCGATCTATTGTTAGCCGACACTTTGTGGCCTCCACGACCAATTACGTCGACATTTAACTAATGTCCTAATTAGATATATTTTCATCCGTACCTTTATTGTATTGTATTGTATTTGAACACTTGTTATAGCGCCCCTTTAGTTCCTGTTTAACGACGCTGAGGCATAAATGACATAATCAGCGTCACCGTTTTTAGTGAGGCTTCAGACTGGCACCACCCAATGGTAGGTGCTTTTCATTGTTCATCACCATTTTATGACCAACAAGGACCGTTAGCGTCGGCCTTACGCCTACCTTACGACTTAAGAAAGACTGTGAGTTGCACTACCAATTAGTGGTAACCCGATAGCGCATTGGATAACACGCTGGCATGGATAGCGAGAGGTACCGAGTTCGAGTCCCGTAGGGCGGATGTGCTTTGTAGGCTGCTATTTGCGCCGTTGCATTGCAGGCTGTCTGTTCTGTTAGTAGTTAAGATTTAAATTGCATAACATGTAAATGTACAGGTCTAGTGCGTTTGTCAGGCGCTTAATAAAGAAAAGATTATTATTATTAGTAATAGTACATCGACATCGTATGATAAATATTATTAGCGTCGCCCTCCTCCTTCATCAAGGCGTGAGACTGGCACTTACTGGCACTGTTATTGACGTGAAGTGGCGGAGTTAAATAATTAATTGTCCTAGCAATTAAACGCATTGTGATGAATTTATAGCGAATACTGTATTATCCGTTGTTTAGCGACATCCTGTGACTGTCAAGAACCATTGTGTGAATCTCTGAATAACGTAATTTCTAATTAAAATATTAATTAACCCTATGACGCACACCTTCCCGGCCAACAAATTTAGCACACCTGGGGTCTAATAGACCCCACCGATAACACGGGTGGCATTTATACCATTTTCTAATTGCAAGTGGAAATTAATGCTCCACGTTAGTGTTGGACAGAGTGCGTGCACTTATGGAAAAGCATGTTTGGATCATGATACAATGAACATATGCATGCATGCGGTCTATGCATGTAGGAATGTATGCATGTATACGCAACCGCGAAGGTACGTGTGCATGCAGGGATGGATCTATGTATGGATGAATGGATGTAAGCACGCACGTATAATTGTATGTATAAACGTATGAAATAATTATGTATGTATGTATGTATAAGTGTATGTATGTATGTAAGTATGAATGTATCAAATAAATTATGGATGGATATGTGTGTGTATGTATGTACTTGTAAAAACGGTGTACATGCATGTATGCATGTTCATGTACATATGTATGGATGTATATTCGTATTAATGCAGTGTGTGTATGCATGTGTTTATGTAATTATGCATGGAAGGATGGAAAAATGTATGTATGTACGTATGCATGCATGTATATAGTCTACAAGGCTTTCTTTTTTCTAAAGGTTATTTAGTGATACTTTGCTACATGGTTTTGAAATCTCGACTCTTAATTTAAAGACGTCACTTTTTCAGCTGTTTGATGGCCACGTGTTGAGCGCTTCTGTGAGACTCTCAAGTGGCGCTATATATAAATGTCTTGTTACATTACATTTACATTACATTACATTACATTACATTACATTACATTAATATTACATTACAAGGCGCCAGTTACAACGTAAAACGGAGGATAATGCCCTTTTAGAAAGCTCTTAAAAGTACGATGCCACCCAAATGGTTTACTAACAAGCGTAGAATGACATTTTGTCATTGCTTAACTGAACCTTTCGTATTCCAAGGCCCGTGACGTCAACCTCATCTTGCATTCAATTGCCATCGCTGCGGCGAAAATCGATCGAGAATTTAACGACAGCTTATGACAACAATGGCCATTTACTACAGCGCCTATCAGTCGCCCAACAAATTGGAAACTCTTTATTTCGGATTACAACAATTGTAGCTCTGTACTGAATGACGGCTTTACAACGAATAATAATAATAATACTAATAATAATAATAATAATAATAATAATAACTAATAATAATAATAATAATAATAATAATAATAATAATAATAATAATTAACAGCGATAAAATCAAAATAAACAACGGAAAAAAACGTCGTTTTATTGAAAATAAATTTTTAAAAAAAGTGGCCCCTTCTTACTTGTCCACAACCTCCAACCAGCCGGGAGGAGCTGCTGAACTGGCTGAAGCCAGAAAAATGCTAAATACATCCAACTGATGCAATCCTACCACTTTGTCCCACTGGCTTTTGAAACCATGGGACCAATTAACGCCAAGGGACTGGCCTTTCTCGCTGACCTGGGTCGTCTCTTGGGCCAAACTTCTGGCGACCCAAGAGAAACCAGTTTCTTGTTCCAGCGCCTGTCGGTTGTAATCCAACGTTTCAACGCTGTTGCGTTCCACGGCACTTTTGTTCTTTCAGATCTTGACAAGGATGGCCACTCCAGAGTAAACATTGCATATTAATATCTGACACCTGAGGGATTATAGATACCTCGGGTAAAAATAAAAATAATAAAAATAATAATAATAATAATAATAATAATAATAATAATACCTCGGGGCATAAAAAAAATAATAATAATAATGACATCGCACGCTGCATAAGTCTAAATTAAGTTCAAAGTAACAAATGCTTAAATTATTTAAGTCAAATATATTTCTTGTGACGTTTGTTGGGAAATAAAAATCGGCTTTGGCTAGAGAAAGGTCAGCGATCTTTGCGACTGCCAAGAGAATCATGGATACTGGAAACCATACTCTCTGGCCTGAGTGAAAGCTACAACACATGAAAAGTTGGTTGTTGAAAGACATAGTTGAGTCCATGGTAAATCCAAGCCGGATAAAGTTTGATATGATACTAGCAATATATCATCCTACTGTAACAGAGAGCCGTCGGACAAAAAAAGATAAGAGAAGGGTCACCCAATTATTCTTATAGCTGTGATATTATACCTAGGCCTACATGGATTCATACGCTGTACGTATAATATACACCGTGATTCAATGGAAAGTAAACCAAACTTTGTATTTCATATCATATTACTTCTAACATGAAAACAGTATTTAATATTTTTGTGAAGAAACTCTCAGTAGTATGGTTTGATTATTTAATTAAAGAAGATGTTCAAAATGTCCTCCTTCTGCTTGCACGTAAGCCTGGGGGCGCTGGCACCAATGGGCAACATTTTCTTCAGTGCGCGATGACCTTCGTCTGCCACTACCAATGACGCGGTCGACTGACCTTGTTACGCTAATTTTTCGAAGCAATTTAGGCTATCTAATCCGCTTCTGGTCAGTGTTTTCTGGAAACTCTTGTAGAAATTGACGGCTGCTGTAATTCTTGGATTCCCTCACACCTTTTATCATGTGTAAATCTTCTTTACTAAAAGGCTTTTTTCGGAAATTGCTAGTTTCTTGTTTATGTTTTTAATCGTATTATCGTCTGCTTTTTTGAGTAGGAAATATAAACCGGAAGTCATTAAAATGAAAAAGTAAGTATGTGCATATTTTTATTTTTAAAATATTATTAATAAAATATAGTTCAAGTTTTAATATTTGTTTATAAAGTTTGGCTTACTTTTTATTGAATCACCGTGTATATACACACACAACGACCAATGTTGAACAACGAATCCATTGGGTCAAGTGGTCAGTCCATACGCTGTGTTGTGTATATACGAACACTGTAAGTGAAGGAGCATGTGCCATTACGGACGGACGGACGGACGGACGGCATCCAGTCGCCTGACATTGCTCATTGTTTTCGATTGAGCGTCGGTCACAGGAAGTCTTAGCATTGCGTCATCTGTCAACTTTTCGTTTGCCATTTTTTTATTTTTGGAACAACCTACAACCATTTTAGCCCATGTATATCCTTTATATCTCAGCACCAAAACAAGCTATAGTGACGATCTCAGTGACTAAAGATGTAACCACAATGGCTAACTGAACAGAGGGCTTCAAAGCGTTGCAGCCAACCCCGGGCCGGGGTTGGTTGCAACGACCCTGGGGGAAGGTTGCAACAGTATTGAAAGTAGTATAATTATTCAAATGAGGCCGATAGGCAACCACCCTATGGGACCCGTGGGACGCGTCCCCTCCAACTTTCGAGCAGGTTGGGAGGGTCCCCCAACTTTTGCAGCCGACCTCTAATAAACTTTATAACAGGTTTATCTTTAAAAATTTCACACAAGGATTCTTCATCTATTTTAGCAAGTGGTGGAATGTACAAGTTGAAAAATTTTATTGATCCCATATTAGTTTTAATTTGATTTTCTAAATTTTGAATTTCTTTATTTTGAATAATAGTAAAGTTAAGACCTTTTTAACCAGGGTAATCAAACCTCCTTTAGACTTTAAATCACTGTTTTCTATACGTGTTAAATTATATCCATCAAAGTTTAGAGTTTTAATTTTTTTCTTTGAAAAATGTTTGGTGTATACACACTCATTAAGTTGCGGCTGTGTCAGCTTGATTATTTCCAATAAACGAATACTGATTGACTATATCAGGGTAGTATACACTTTTGCACAAATAATTTTAAATTTCAATTTCTTTATTTTTTTATTTTTTGTTTGTTTTTTTTTTTCTTATTTTTTTATTTTTTATTTTTTTATTTTTTATTTTTTTTTATTTTTACTTTTTTACTTTTTACTTTTTGAATTTTAATTTTAATTTTCATTTTAATTGTGGGATCATAGTTTACCTCTTGGCTCGTGGCTTTATAAAGAGTCGGTCGAGAGCGTTAAAAAGATGTTTAACGAGATCAGAGGCTTAGGCTAGCCTGGAAAAAATTTCTTGGTGTTTTAAGCTTTCGGGAGTTTCCATTGGGCATAGTCGTATTTTTCTACATTTTAATTGTTTAATTACATAAATGCATTTATTGAGGGAGAGGAGGGGGTTGAACAAGTAAAACACCAATCTACTCAATGATAGAGATCATCAAATTCCCAATGCACAGCGACATCTGACGGCAACCAGAGACGCTGATTTTGACCGTATATATATATATAAAATCAGCTATATATATATATACGCTATATACAACCGTTTGTATAGGTTATTATTGTCTGATTGTGATCAGAATGACGTCATACGCATTATTCGCGTCATGAATGTTTAATTTTCGTCGTTTATATCCACAATATACAGTCAAACCGCCGTATCATAGGCCCGTATGTGTAGGCCTACAGTCACAGTTGACAGTATAATAATATTTTCGTTTATTGAAACAATACAGTTGACAAACCGCAACCGGTTAAAGTGTACAATTATGCAATTGAAACAATTCACAAGAACACAAATGACAGAAGACATAAAACTTAACAACTAACAGAACAGACAGCCTGCAGCGCTAAATTGTTAAGTTAATTGAGAAAGTAACGTGGGATGAGTAATTAATAAGCATTAGTGTGTTATAGTAGGTCCCCCGAACTTCTATTATAGACAGTGGTTTATTATTATATTCGTTTATTGGCACACAGAATTATGAGGCTGCATAGCCCACGGCTTACCGAGGCATGCCTACATATAAGAATGTAATAAAGTGAAGAAAATAAAAAATTAAATCTAATTAAAAGCATGAATCAAGATATTAAACTGTTTTGCTGCAATAATCGTTTTGTAAAATGTCCAATATATATACTCGATAGGCCTATAGCTTTCATAGCAGGCTAGACTACTTCTACCTATTTAGGCATAAACGTGTAATGTTCAAGATTTAATTAAAAATTGCAGAGCTTTTCTAGCCTTCAAATTGTAACCAGAAAAGGAAAATGGGAATGTTATCTGCGTACTGACTCGCTTAGTGCCATTATTAACGGACTAGGCAGTTTCTTCATTATTATCCTCTATTGGAACCGGATATGTTCTTGAAATTTCTGGAATTACAAATCGAACAGTTTCTTTATGATCATCAAATGAACGCCAAGTCGATTTTGTGGCAAAATATGTGACCTCCGTTTCTAAATCATCCGAAGATGAATTGTCGGTCATACAAGCCACAAAATGAGCTGTATTTTAAGTCCTTGAAGTTTGACTATCACGTAATCACCTTGTTTTAAACGATCATGACGTACAGGGTAATCATCATCTTCCACAGTCCGTGTTTCATCAAGATAATCGACATTGTCAGATGACCCATCTCGTAGGTCTACACAAAAACTTTTCCATCATCGTCATCATTTCTATCACTGTCAGATTCCTCACTGTCTGTCTCACCTGACATTCGTCTTTTACATGATGGTATGTTGTGTTTTGCTTTTCTTTTGTTTGTACAATCTATTCGGCTCGACGACTGACTAGGAACCGGTTTATCTGGTGACGCTCGACAACTGTCTTTGCCACGGTTGATTGGTGACGCTCGACGACTGACTAGGCACCGATTAACTGACCGCGGACTGAGACTTAGTCACTCTCTTTGGTTCACTGGGACTTATCTAGGGTTCTTTTGCTTCTGGTACGGTTTTTTGTTTTTTAGAAGCTGTAACTGCTTTGTCGGCGAGTTCCTCCCTCTTATGCTGCTTTGTTCAAGTGTCTGTGAGTGCCCTAATTGTGACGAGCAAGCCTATACTGAACACGGTTAATTGAAATAAATGCATAGGGGTTGGTTGCAACATGTTGCAACCAACCCCGATTAAAATGTTGCAACCAACCCCGAAGCAATGCATAGACATTGTTATAGAAAAATTTTATCGACAGCGTTGCTTTTAAATAAAATGACTAAATGCATTTTCAAGCCCAATTCCTTGTCCAACTTATGGCACCAAACAACACTAAATTGCTTCAAAACATTGAGCTACAATACGAAAAAGCACACAATCGCGAAATTTATTTTTGATGTCCTAAAATAAGTTTTTCTTTTTTCGGTTTTTCTAGTCAACTGCCGGCCAAGAAATTAAGTGACGTTGACCTAAAGTATATTCTTTACAAGGTAGTTGATTTGATTTTACGCTGCTATTATTTAGCGCCTAACTAGCGATAGTGTTGCAACCAACCCCTGTTGCATCTAGCCCCGGTTTCCCCTATTTCGTGATGCAAGTAACTTTTATAGCTCAGCGGTGGAAATTTCCATGATCGACCAGACGATATGGAACGGGGTTTCCCTGGAGACGAGTCTTACTCCCCATGGTTCTCCAGTTGCACAACACTGTTCTATTTCGCTTCGATTGGGTCGGGGCGCTTATATATTGGTAGAGATCTTCAAGGGGCGTTATATAAATTCCAAGATATTGATTGAATGTAGGCTACTAACTATAACTGCATTGGCTGGGGACACAAGTGGAGCGGACATTTTCTAATATCTCGGAGGATTTACAGTAGATTACATTACCTTACATTTTATGCATTGCATTCCATTACTTTCAAGTCGTCATCCCTGACCTTATCGTAAATCAATCGATATTCCCGACAGAAACTGATTTTTACGTTTAACATGTGAGCCACTGTAGTCGATTGGATAAGTGCTTGCCTTGAAACGCGAAGAGTACGGGTTCGAGCCTCCTCCTCCGAGGTGGTTACCGTGTCGTAATTTTGAGGAACTTCTTCACTTACAATTAGTAGCAAGCGACAAAGACTGATGCTTGGTCACTATGTAGTGGCGAATAATAAATGCACACTTATAATTATTATGATTATGCATCGTGCGAAGATGTTGCTTACAATTGCACAGCGACATCTATTGATGCTTGGTCACTAGACATTGGCGCCTAATAAATGCACAAATATATTTTGATTATGCATCGTGGGCGAATCCGAAGATGTCGCTAAATAATGGATAATACAGTGCTCGTCTTAAACACCTTTAACATATATTCTCCATGAGCTATAAATTCAGCCGATGCCTTTAGTTTCGTCAATCCAGCTTCCATTAATTACTTTCGTGAATCTAGCTTGCGTTATAGACCAGTGTCTGACCCACAGAGGGTATCTATCTGGGAGTGGGGGAACGCAGACAAGGTTTTTCATGTAGTATAGACATACCCAAACAAGAATCAGTTGAGTCTGCATGCATTATGGGTTGGAAGTAAAAGTTAAAGCACTTTCAAGATGGCGGCCAATATGGCACCCCAAACACACAAAAATAGGTATATCTCAGCTCATAAGTAAGCTACAATAACAAATGAAGAGTCGAGTTTAACATTTTCAAGGTCAAGGAATCGATTTATCATAGTGGCAATAGTGTGGGAATGTTACTATCCAAGATGGCGGCCAATATGGCCACCAAAACAAAAAATATGTATATTTCTGCTCATCGGTAAGCAACAATGCCAAATGAAGTGTCGAACGTAACATTTACAAGGTCAAAAAATCGATTTATCATAGTGGCAATAGTGTGGGAATGTTACTATCCAAGATGGCGGCCAATATGGCCACCAAAACACAAAAAGACGTATATTTCCGCTCATCAGTAAGCTATAATGCCAAATGAAGTGTCGAATTTAACATTTTCAAAGTCAAGGAATCGAGTTATCATAGTGGCAATAGTGTTGGAATGTTACTATCCAAGATGGCGGCCAATATGGCCACCAAAACACAGAAATACGTATATTTCCGCTCATCAGTAAGCTATAATGCCAAATGAAGTGTCGAATTTAACATTTTCAAAGTCAAAGAATCGATTTATTATAGTGGCAATAGTGTGGAAATGTTACTATCCAAGATGACGGCCAATATGGCCACCAAAACACAAAAATACGTATATTTCTGCTCACAGGTATGCTACAATAACTTTCAAGACATATGCATATGTTCTCAAAGACTAATGGAATCAATATGGATAGTCAGAAGAGCACTATTCAATCACACATGCACGGTCCCAGACTGGAGTTGATGGGTTTCAAAAACTGTCAGAGAGATGTATGAAGTCGCAAAGTCTGAGGTTGGCTCCTATACTGCATCCCATCACAGACTATGCTACAGTTCAGCAATGTTTAGTAACTTCCATGGCAGCAACTGCCAAAATGAACCAAGAGTATACACTTGTACCATGGATCTGGTAGCTGCCAAAATTGCCTATGACATAAACTGGCCACGGAAAAAGTGTGTGATACTGATAACCTCTTAAGATTTTCAGAAATAAGAGAAATAGCAACTGACACATTCATTCATCAACTTCGGTTAGTGGACAAACAGTCAAATTTCATGATCCCATGAAAAAACAAAGATTCCAGACTTTCAAATCCCTATCAGCAAAACAGACTTCAACAAGCACACAGAAGAAGTCAGTACAGATTAAAAGCTGAAAGGAACTTATTGAGTTGACTGTTAATGCTCTCACAGCAATATGACATCAGCCTAGAAAAACTCTTTAGATACCCGATAGGACCAATACCATGGTCACTGGAGACGGTGGATGGAAGTCTGTTAAAACCAACAAGTCTAAATTATTATACCATAATATGGTATAATAATGATTGCTCCTCTATATTATAGAGGAGCAATCATTACCCCAAAAAATCAAGTAATTGAACCATGCATATATAACATAACGTATCAAGGGTTTAAAGTGGTTCAGAAGACATATAGTCCGTGTTAGAAGCACCACTGCACATTAACCTGAAACGCTTAATAGTTCATTTTCCCTATAGCTTCCTTTTAAAAGCCGTGACAGTGTCCACTGAGATAGTACTATCTTCCAAACATTCCACAAGTCTAACTCTTGCGCTGAAGAATTTCTGCCCTAATGTTCCTTTTGGCTTCTTAAATAATTTATACCTGTGTCCTGGAATTGCCTTGCTTGGTGCTTATTCAATAACTTCTCCCACTGTAGTGCTTCCTTTCCAGTTATAATCTTGTAAACTTCAATTGGATCTCCTCTGCTTCTCCTTCTCTCCAATATTGTTAGTCCACACCTTTTCAACCTTTCTTCATAGCTTAAATCCTTGTAGCCCTAATCATTTTTTGTAGCTCTTCTTTGCACTTTCTCCAGTTTTTCTATGTCCTATTTCAGGTATGGACTCCATGCCTGGATGCAGTATTCAAACTGTGGCCGAACCAGTTATTTATACAACCTCAGTATTGTATCCTTATCTCTGATGACAACTGACCTTCTTATCATACATAAAGTTGATTTAGCTTTTTTGATGCTGAAGCATATTGCCTTGAAGGTTTTGCACTCTAGTGCATAATCACTCCCAAGTCCCTTTCTTCCTCAATCACTTCAAGGTCCTTCTGGAACATCCAAACTTCATGCCTGTTTTCCAGAGATTGGGTTAAACTCTGGATTTTGTAAGTGATAGCAACCTGCAACAGTTGCAACAATTTCTTTGCTATATGTACGACAAACCTTCATATTTGGAAACAGACTGCGACTTGACATCATCATCATCATCATCGCATCAATAAAATGAGTATGATGAGCCATTTGAGAATGAGATTGAAGAAGATTATGAAATAGACAATATCATCGATATCATCTTCGATGATGACCCATGCAGATGATCAATGTTCATCTGGAGTTAAATTTATGATCTACTAATTATTGGTAAAAGTGCATTTTAGCGTATACCTATTTAATTCATGATGCTGCTGGCCGATTATTTTAGCGTATTTTATTATTTCTCTTATGTGTCTGCATAAATGGTACCTGGATTGATAATAATAATTGTTTGCCTAAATGTACAGTGGACTGACGAAACTAGTTATTTGCTAAAATAAAAGCTGGATTGATGAAAAAGCGTGTAGTTTAGCATCGTAAATGACTCACCATTGCATGGGTTTCAGCGTTGGTCGAATACAAGTTGGATTGACGAAAAGAATTCCTGCTAAATAGAAGTGGGATTGATGAAAATAATATTAGCTTAAATAGAAGTGGGATTGATGAAAAGAATCTTCCTTAAATAGAAGCTGGATTCCTTACGCTTATCACGAAAATCATTGAAATTCTATTCTATTCTATTTACGGATTTATAAAGCGCCTCTCACAGTACAACCTAATCAGAAACGCTTCCAGTGCGAAGGGCCCCTCGAAAAAAGAAAAGTCTTAAGAGAACGAGCAGAAACAGTAGTGCCCTCTGATAACATCACAGCATGAGTTAAAGCAGGAAGGTCATTCCACAGCAAAGGGCCAACAGAGGCATAGGCACGATGTTGTGCTGTGGCAGTCCGAGACCAAGGAACTAGAAGGTCATGATGGTCTAAAGAGCGGAGAGGGCGTCCAGAGCTAGCTGAGATAGGCCGTCTGATAACATCACAGAGGTAACGTGGAACTTGAATCTATCTATAAAATATAAAATAAATAAAGAAACTATTAATTTAGTCTAGTAAAATAAGTACTGATTGGTGAGTGTTATGTTCAAATGCTACATGACTGTTTTCTCACAAAACAATTAATATACTGTAATTGTAAGCCAGTTAGTCTTGCTCTTGTTTGCTTCGATCACATGTGTACTGTGCAGCAGACGAACAGTGAGACAGACACACTGGTGAGTAGCATGTGCGGCATCTGTACTGTGTTATCTGTCCTTCTTGCCACACAGGTAGCATCGTCGTTTTGTACCCTCCTCTTCATGCTTCTGTTGAGTAACAATCTGAAATCTGGCGGCCAAGATTTCACGCTGCACTGCTCCTGACTGTGGCTTGCTTGCTCTGGTAGCGAGTGATCCACGGCACTGTGAGAGATCTGGCAAGCTGGTTCAAGGGCGCCGTTTGAAGCGCTTATTCATCTCCCATTCTGGGTTGTTCAATATCCAGATGATCATTACACTGAGTGCCGAAATGTCAACGACATTGAAGAAGCAAACTGGCCATTTGTTAGTCTTACGTTTGACAGACTCAGCCGGTATTATCTTCAGGGTCTCCTAAGCATTCAACCTTTTTGGTCGTTTAGATGTGCTCATTGTTGCTCAACAATATAGCAACAAAGTCATATAACCGATTTGAGAAAATATAATATTTAAAAAGTTATGCAACAAATATTGGCAGGGGGTCTGGCCAGACCCCCTTGTTCGGATGAGGGTTAATAATAAAACACAAATCTACCTCCATTATCAATAAAATACGCTAAATGTGAGAAATCGAGCGGCAGTTCTTTATTAGGTCAGAAGGCACACGGGTCCTGGAGCCGTCATTGGCGACAGCGTCTCGCGCAGCAGCAATCAAGCGAGCGATATTATAAGTATTCAAATAATTTACGATGCTAAACTACATAACAAAAAAGAAAATGATTTACGACGCTAAATTACACTTTTACCTGTAGTAATGTTGTAATTATGTCATATAATGTACTAAGTTATATAAATTATGAGTAATATAAGTTATTGTTTTCGTGTGTAAGAAAATCTTTGCCGTGCATACAAAGATCATAAAATCCTTTTATAGCGCCGTATTTGGACACGTTAATTATAAAATTTGTTTTTCAAAGTTCGTATTTCTCCAACCTTCTTTTGATGCAGACACACTGAATACGTGTAAGATGCATGTAACACTTTATAAAAATTCACAGATCCATTCCCCCGCGTTTCCATAAAGTATATCACTTTGTAGGTGATGGACTAATTGTAGCTGTAGTTACATGTTCAGACCATAATTATTATGCTGTGCTTATAGGCCTACGAATACGATATGCAAAATACGCTGCACTCAAAAGATCCCCAGGTCGACCGCGCATCGATCGCCTGCTCAATCCAGCGCGATCGATTTTCAAATCTCCTTCTATTTTCAAATGAGAAGCTCTGGTTTTAAGTGGTTCAGAAGACGTTTAGTCTCTGTTAGAACCACTGCAATTAGCCTGGAACATTTATAGCCCAATTTTCCTAGCTTCTTCTTAAAAGCTGTGAGAGTGTCCACTGAGACAGTACTATTATCCAAACTATTCCACAAATCTACAACTCTTGCACTGAAGAATTTCTGCCCTAAATGTTCCTTTCGGTTTCTTAAATAATTTATATACCGATGTCCCCGAGTTGCCTTGTTTGGTGCTAATTCAAAAACTTCTCCTTATGCACTGCCTCCTTTCCAGTAATAATCTTGTAGGCTTCAATTAAGTCTCCTCTGCTCCTCCTTCTCTACAATGTTGTTAGTCCACACCTTTTCAACCTTTCTTCATAGCCCAAATCCTTGTAGCCCCAAATGAGTATTAACTGCCTAAAGACACAATATTATAGACTACAATCAACTTTACATTACTATCTGTACACGCAATGATTAGTGTCAGGTAAAATAGGGCCTAACTATAAGTAATTAAATGAATTATTACTTCGTATTTATTTATGTTGCAGCATTATACACTGTGTCCACGATAAAGTAGATCACTAGACTTTGTGAAATATCTTGGTCATTTGTAGTACTATAGGTACTAAATTTGGTGCACATGAACTTCAGTCTATTCTATCTATACCCTGCAAATTTTATTACAATTGATGCAACGGTTACGAGGATACACCCTTATGAAATTGGGTGGTTCAGGAACCAAGTAACCAACACGTAAAACGCAGCGACAGATGCGTGCGCGGCTGATCATCCTGACGCAGCACCAGTTCTTCGACAACATTGATATTTGTTTGCGTTCGTACGTCCGATCTCGTGATTTCCTTGCAACTGATCCGGTTGTGGCAATCTTTTTTAGCGGCTTGCTGACACCAGCTAGGGACCAATTTTTCATTGGAAATTCTGTAATGAGTCTCCTTGCGCCATACCCCTTCGTCTCTCTCAACTCCTTGATTAAAATCTTGTCCTCTGCACTAAAACCATTTCTTTACAACAACAGTGTATACTGTTACGTAAAACAAGTATCGTAGTGTAACTGTTTCCGAAAATGACGCTTATAAACAACAGTCTCAGCACCTCGGTGGCCCAGAAAAATGACGTCATTCTATGCGTTTTACGTGTTGGTAACTTGGTTGCTGAACCACCCAATTTCATAAGGGTGTATCCTCGTAACCGTTGCATCAATTGTATTAAAATTTGCAGGGTATAGATAGAATAGACTGAAGTTCATGTGTACCAAATTTAGTACCTATAGTGCTACAAATGACCAAGATATTTCACAAAGTCTAGTGATCTACTTTATCGTGGACACAGTGTAGATTGCTTGAAAGTAAGCTAACATTAAAAAACTGACATTAAAAAACTTTCACTTCCGAAAATGCGGGCCCCTCAAAACTGCGGGCCCGGGTGCTGCAGCACCCTTAGCACCCCCTTAATGCGGCCCTACGATTCAACTTCATGATCAAGTTATATCCGTGAGACTTTGTATTTAGTATTTTTAATCGAAGTTAGCCGCAGACAACTTTGAGAATGTCTGTGTGTTTTTCAATTTCCTTCGTTGAACTCCAGTTCCAACCGTTTTTTTTTCAATTATCCGGTCTCTATCGATTGGGTTCGGCATCTTTCATCGCTCTGCTGACGTAACTCCTCGTTTCCTCCTATAATAGTCTACATCTCTACGTTGTCTGTTTCAAGACCTTGCGGGCCAAATTATAAAATTATTATAATTCAACGTGTTGCTGTTATTTACTAATCCAGTGTCGCATCTACTGTATTAACCAAACTATAACTAATTACTTCTATATAAAATTAGTATAAAACAAGACATTAGATAATTATTGCATGCACTATAAAGACGAATTATCTTCCTTGATCCTCCCACCGACAATGCATTCACTGTAGATGCGTTGGCTAGGGGGCGCAAGTGGAGCGGATCTTTCTGCAATGTTTGAGGTTTGAACTCCGGATCTCTCGGTTGATTTTTCAGCACTCTATCCACTACACCATACCACAACACGCATACAGTGGAGATTCATACCTCTTCAACATACCCTTGTAAATTCGCTTTTGCCCATATTGGTTCTGACAACGTAGAATTACCTAGTATCGGCTATTAACACGCGTCTAGCGATAAAGCACAACTGACGAATTTCATAGGTTCATCGAAATCGTGAAAAGGTGTCCAAAGAGAGCATTCAAATTCCCATCGGTTAACACCATCTAGCGACCACAAAACATTGGATTTGATCCCCCGACTTCTCGGTTAATATTTCAGCACGTTAACCGCTAGGCCATAGCACATCCGGTTGCCGGTTGCAACGTAAAACGGATCTGAATACCCCATAACAAACCGAAGACACGGTAGACACCCATGAACTGGGTTGCTTCGCAACGGTTAACACCATCCTTATATTAACACACAATTTATATTATATTATATCATATACATAATAGTCTGTTCACTTCATTTTTCTAGTATTATATAAATGTCACAAATAGCAATTTTAGAAAAATGACTGTTAATAGTAATTTTTATAAGCCTAGAATCTGTTTGGTTGCAGCGCGTTAAATGTATTCGCTAGATGACAGGATATACTCTCTAAAACTTCAGCTCAGTTCTCACTGTAGCGAAACACTTCAATCGTCGCCATTTTGTGCTGATGTTAGTTTAAACCGAATTATGGAGAAATTCTACTTTAATGCCAAACCTGGTTAGATTCTATAACTCTGTGCATATAATTTAGTGGACAAACACATTTAATTAACGGCAGCAAAGTCAACGAGAGAGTTGCTAATAATTATAATCGTGGTTTGATCTTAATCTTTAATTCCCCGTAGACGGGGTCAACCCGACTCCCCGAAAACGCTGAAAATAGACAAAAGCCCAATTTCCCGAAAACAGTTTTCTAGAAAGCGGCCGAGCTATTTAAAGTTAAATTGGGCATTAAAGACCTAGCGTAGATGTATCGATGACCGTATACTGCCTATTCAAATGGTTAATATTTAGGACGACACTATGGATGGAAAGTCGGCATTAGACCCTAATCGGGGACCGCTAGTTACGGTATATTTACCCGGTTAGACTCTCACGACGCGTAACAACGACGAATAACCTCAACGTAACCGACATGGACTAGAAAACTTTACGTCGTGAGGGTCGGTTAGGGTCAGGGTTAGGGTTAGTGTCGTCAATAAAAGAGAGATAAAAAGTCCCGCGGTGCTTAATAGGGAAGAAAGGCATAGAAATTTATTCGGGTGAAGTATTTGCCGGAAGTTGTTTATTCCAGCCAATGAGAGTATGCCAAAAGATACCATAGATTATATACTATCTATACGAAACTAGCGGTCCCCGATTCTATAGTAATGCCGGAAAGTCATTCGGATGAACATCAGACCACTAGATGTCGTTAGACTTCAGTTCCTTGTCGTGCATCGTTCTTTTTAACTTGTTCTTTATAACTCGTATACGTCTACAAGCGTAAATAAGGTAAATGGTTATGTTGATTATTTTCCCCGTTGTACATGTAGCATTATTATTTGTCATCAATCCAACTTCTACTTTGGCGAGAATCCTTCCAATCGATCCTGCTTCCATTAGGCCAAAATTCGTTTCAATTCAGCTTCTTTTTAAGCAGGAATTATTTTTATCAATACAACTTTTATTTAATTAAGAATTATTTTCTATCAATTCAGCTTCTATTTAACTTAAGCAAGATTCTTTTCATTTAAAAAAGATTATTTTCATCAATCCGACTTCTATTTAGTAAGAATTCTTTTCATCAGTGCAACTTGTGTTTGACCAGCACTGAAACCCATGCAATGGCCATAATTAAATACTCTAAAATAAACTTTTACCTAAATAAGTAATGTAAAGTTGGGCAATTAAGAAATCTTACACTTACCGTTAGTTCTACCACAGGATATCTACAGGTAAACCTGCATTTTAGCATATTTTATTCTTGTTTATTTCAATGACTTTTTATGATTACTGTCATCAATCCAACTCCTATTTACGTATGTATTATTTTCATCAATCCAACTTCTAGTTTCACAAGAGACTATTTTCATCAATCCAACTTCAATTTCAATGCAAAACCTCATTCCATTAATCCAACTTCATTTTAACGCAAAAATTCTTTCATTAATCCAACTTCCCTTTTAACGCAAGAATTATTTTCACCAAACCGACTTCTATTCTTCTTATTCTTCAGTGTTCTGCTCTTAGGCTAAAGGAATGAAGCAATGCCATTCTTCTCTATTTGGTGCCTATTCCTTTATTTCTTTATAATCCTTGCCTGTTTCTTTTATCCATCATCCACTCCTACATTGTATGTCTTGGTCTTCCAGGTCGTTTCTTCCCTTAAATTCTTCCTTCAAGCACTGTCTTCAGGAGCGATTTTCCACATAGTGTGTGGCCAATCCAGTTAATTTGTCTCCTCTTTAATGTGTTGACCATTGAACTCTCCTCTTGCACCAGTTGCAACACCTTCACGTTTGTTTACAGTTGCTCCTGCTAATCTTGTATAATATAGTTTCTCCATAACCACATTTCAAAAGCTTCAAGCTTCTCCATCTCGGCATTTTCAATATTGTCCATGTCTCCACTCATGTAAAATCTGGTGCATTGCACTTGGCTTTGGAATAGCGCTTTAGATATTCGGATATTACGAATACGACGTCTATATATGATCCATATAGTGTGATGCACCATATGAGACTTTATACCATTCTTTCTTTACATCGAGACGGGAGAGTGAGATATGAGGACGAACGGGTAGACCGGGATGACTGGATGGTGAAGAGTGTGCGAAGGTACTTTGGCTACTATTATTGCATTGAGTTGTAGGTTAGAGATAAGACTCTGAAGTGGATGCGCTCAGGGATTTTTCAGCCAGTGGAGTGATTTAAGAACGGGAGTGATAGTGTGATGCTTTGGTGCATATGGTGATGCTTCAGTGTATATTAATGAACAGTCATTCTACTGTATTGAGCTGCGATGAAATTATGTTCTATAAACATGTTTAATGCTGATGCTTTACTTGTTTTTTAGGCAGTCTATGAAAATGACGAGCAACATTCTTTCAGAGCTTCAAAATCTGATTGTAAGACAAGGCTTTCATCTTAATAATATTAGAGTGGATTTCTTTTACTCCAACTTTGTCTATAGTCAGCTATTTTATCTTCACTAAATATATCCTAAATAATAGCATGAAGGTGTGCTTTTATGCAACAGATGGATAGCTTCAGTATTTCGTCATGAAGTTTTTTCTGTGTTAATAATTTCTCGTCTTACTCGAAAAGAACTACTACTGATACATGAAACATGAATTCTTCTTGTAAGCATCTGAAAGGCGAACTTAAAATGAAGTAATCGGTAATGTGTGAAACTGGACACTGCTGGTCTTGGAAAGACTATGACAACAACAATTGCAAAAACCTTTTACAGAGTCCATTGCTTTGAACCGCATACCAACACTCATCCTTGTCTAAAGTCATATACAGATCCCGACTTTGTCTAGAATCTTTCGATTGGAGAGGCACGTACGAATCATTTAAAGACACAAACATATGTTAATTATTTCAGAAACTGTATACTGAAGGTGATCGTCTCACAGCTCATCAAAGAACCGATACTGGATAAAACACTGAAATTAACAATTAAGTGAGTATTCTGATGGAGAATACGAAAACCCATACGGGCGAAAACCATACATGCCAGCTATGTCGGAAACCATTTAATCATGGTGCCAGAAAAGGCACATGAGAACCCATGTCAGAAATCATTTAATCATTTAGGTGAAGGTGGTGAAAATCTGAAAACCCACATGAGAATCCATACTGATGAAAAACCATAAGTGCCAGCTATGTCAGAAATCATTTACTCAAGGTGGTACTCTGAAAACGCACATGAGAACCCATACTGGTGAAAAGCCATACAGGTGCCAGCTATGTAGAAATCATTTAATCACCATGGTACTCTGAAAAGCACATGAGAACCCATACTGGTGAAAAAATCCATAAGGTGCCATTTAATCAGGGTGGAAATCATTTAATCAATGGTGGTAATCTGAAAAGCACATGAGAACCCATACTGGTGAAAAACCATACAGGTGCCAGCTATGTAAGAAATCATTTACTCCCATACGGAAGGTGGTGGTCATCTGAAAACGCACATGAGAACCCATACTGGTGAAAAGCCATACAGGTGCCAGCTATGTAAGAAATCATTTAATCACGGTGGTAATCTGAAAAACACATGAGAACCCATACAGGTGCCATACAGCTATGTAAGAAATCATTTACAGAAAGTAATCTGAAAACGCACATGAGAACCCATACTGGTGAAAACCATACAGGTGCCAGCTATGTAAGAAATCATTTAATCACGGTAGTAATCCCACATGAGAACCCATACTGGTGAAAAACCATACAGGTGCCAGCTATGTAAGAAATCATTTAATCAAGGTGGTAATCTGAAAAGGCACATGAGAACCCATACTGGTGAAAAACCATACAGGTGCCAGCTATGTCAGAAATCATTTAATCGAGGAAAAGCCTTGACGGTGCATATGAGAACCCACACAGAAGTTAAACCATATGTATGTGGGGGTTGTAATAAAGGGTTCACAGATATTGGACATCTAAAGAGTCACAGAGGAACTCATGCAACTGAGAAGCAACACTCGCGCAACAAACCTTATACCAAGAGCAGTTCTTCAGCGAAGCAGTTTAAACTCCATGCAGGAACACCGCAACAGGATCTTAAAATGGGAAGTGAAGTAATTGCTAACCTTTCTGATCACTTCATCAGATTTAGTATTCCAGGCGTTATTGATAAAGAAAATGAACGTTACTCAACGAACGTACATCCGCATTCTAGTGGAATTGCAGATCCTTTGCCGAAAATTAGAGATGGAGAATGTCTGTATATTAGCCAATTCAAATCTCTTATGAATGCAAAACAGTCAAAATCTTTTGGATGTGGTATATGTGACGATATGTTTAAAAGAGAGAAGGAATTTCTAGAGCATTGTTCTAGCCATCGATTTTCTCCACCTGGACTTAGTTGCTGACCTGTGCTGAATTATGATTCCACGTAACTACAGTTGAAAACATTTGGAATTGTAGATTTATAATGAAAAGATGAGCACTATGGAAGTGCAGGATACCTACATATATATACGAATAGTTACTTTGTACCGCTTTCATTTCAGAATACTTAAGACAGTAGTCATTCTGATGTAGAGAATCCAGAGTTTCCTCCGTTGCCTTTTTCTCGCATAATTGCAAGACTGTGGAATTGCTGCATGCCATCAAAATAAAATTTCATGGTATAGTTTTGCAGTTGCTGCTGATAATACTCTGAAAACGCACACGAGAACTGCACAAATACTTCTGCTGGACTAGATATTTACCAGAGTGGTTTGCGCTACATCTTTTTGTGAGATTATTTTAGACTATTGATATTGTTGCTTTCATGATATGTTAAGTAATAGAATTAATTAGCTTATTCTACTTAGATTAAATGTTAGACGTTATGCTTCGTCATTACGAAAGATAAATGTGTAATCAAGATTGTCATATATATCCTGTATATTTGCAGTCCAGTTACCATACCCATTGCATATAACATAGACGCGTAGAATAAAGTTATTATTCTATTCTACCTGGTGCTTTGTTAGCTGTGAAATTTATTGATTTATTCTGTAGTCGCTACTGGTCAGAACACATTATTAATGGACATTTACAGTATAATAACTTCTTATTTTAGTTGCTGCGTGTACATAGTAACTTTTGTAATGGACTATGCTGATGTTTATTACTTTACAGTTACATGTATGAGTGACTTCTGAGTCTCTTATATATAAGTCGGCCAGAATGTTGGGGTTTATTCTCCAATTCCAGGTGGGAAGGGGGGTTAGACGCCACTGTGTGTGTGTTTGTGTGTGGTGACCATATACCATAAAGCTCGCGCTGCCACCTTGCCATAAATCACCTCTACACTGGCTACTTGTATGACTGCCCTGGCTATGCCCTGGTTACAAAAAGTGTCTGGCGCCGCCACTGGGCTAAAGGTGTCTTAAGAGGAGCACGGTATTTCCATTATATACTGACATTCATTCATTCATTCATTCATTCCGAGCATTTATATAGCGCCCCTTCAAGGAACCTACTCAGAGGCGCTCCCAGCCCAGCCACGGCTAAACAGAGAAGACTTGAGAAGGCGGCAGTAAGCAGGCAAATTGCTGCGAGGCATCAAGCGCAGCTCAAGTGGGAGCCCATTCCAGGTTGAGGGCCCAACAACCGAAAAGGCTCGGCGCTGCTTGAGACATAAACGGGCCCGGGGGACAAGGAGCTCTCCCTTGGCCGAGGAACGCAGAGCCCGACGGGGGGCTAGGTCAGAGACAGGACGACAGAGGTCAGAAAGGTATGATGGAGCACAGCCAGCAAGGCACCGCCAAACTAAGGCTGCTATCCTGTAAGAGATGCGCTGCGAGGCAGGAAGCCAGTGCAGAACATCGCGCATGTAAGCGGAGACTGAAGCGTATTTTGGAATACGACCAATAAGTCGGGCAGCTGTGCGGAGGACCCGGTCAAGACGGCTTATTAGGCCAGAAGGGAGACCAGCGAGAATCGAACTACAGTTATCAACTCTGCTGGTAACAAAGGCATGAACAAGAACAACGGCAGCATCATGAGAGAGAGAGAGACATCTTCTGACTGAAAGGCCCATTATGTGTAGGCTACCTCTCATTATCTTAATTTGTAAATATATAACTTCCATCAGGGGCGGACTGGGCTGAGAATTAGTACCGGGAAACAGTTCCTCTATAAGGGCCCGATCACGCGTGGGTGATTGGGGGCGTAGCCTATAGTCGGTTGTATCAGACTAACAGTGACACCGTTACTAATGTTACGAAAACAAGTAATAGTATTCAACAGTGTGTCGACCTTTGAACTGCACTGAATAGTGTTCAACGATTCGTTGGTCAGTAGCGAGTCGGTTCAGGAAATCATGAAAATGAGTCTATAGTAGCAGCATCCTAGCAAAGACTTGTGGTAAAATTCCTGGCTCGGGCCTGGCCGTCTACACTCTGTTGCAAGGTTTGAATTGTTAAATTTGAACTGAAGGGTTGAAAAATTGGCGATGTCCGGATGTCCAGACCAGAATTTTTTAAACACTGGAACCAGTAGGCCTATAGGCCTACGTAAATTGTAGTGATTGTGATAGTTCGTACTTTCATCCTTAGCTGTGTCAAAAATTGAACAATGAAGAATACATAGCCTACTTTTATTGGAAAACTTTTGAGTTTATATAATTATTAAGAAGATTAATATCTAATAGCAAAAATGACTTAACCACTGAAGTGGCCATGGCATGAATAAAACAAAGAGGAAAACTAATTGATATTTTCATTAATTAATCAAATAATTTCGAACTATGACTGGATCATTCAGCTGTCCTTGGGAAGCATGTAGCATTGTGCAGGGCACTATGTTTGCCTGCCTTCAACCAACTAATAACCTACTTCTCAGCATTCCATAGGGCGAGAGGTGGACCATTTACGCCAATCATTAGTAAGTCATTTACAGATGTAAGACTTAACGATCATCCCGTTTCTTTTAGATGGTGTTATAGAGATGCATTATTTTGACTGAATAAGCACAATCAGCTGAAGAAAAAGGCATTACCTTTAACGGTGATATCAAACTACAACAGTAGCCTACTGGTTGTCTAACATTGCACCATCTGTGTTATTTGACTATAGCATAGGCCAATTCTGAATTTGCTAATTTTTATAATTCTTACAGTTTGCTGTTATTTATTTCAAGAACGTGAATTGATTTTGCAAACACCAAATAGTCTTCTTTACATAGCAGTTTAATCCAGTATGCAGATCTCCAACCCGAAAGCCAATTTTTTAAACGCGTAGGCCTATGCTTATCGAAAACGCTGTGATTTGGGTTTAGAACTTTACATGTCGACTGTGCTAGAAATTTGAGATATAGAGCCTACTACAAACTCTTGGGGATGAGCTGCCTGATAGACCGAATGTGTGCCAATGTGACGACGGATTTGTTTAAGCCTGTGGGGTTTCATATCGAGGATGACTCATTGACTATACGTGCGTTTTATAAGTTGATGATTATTGCACTTTGGAACTTTTAGGTGCTCCCTCGGGAGAGTGAGAGTCAATTCAAGGTCATGTCAATCTTCCGTGGCCTGTTGATGCTGTCTGTCTACCCCTCCGGCCCCTCCTGACTTACATAGGCCTACGTTAAGATAGACTGAACAGCAATACGTGGGAAGCACATTATTGAGGTTAGGAAAAGAACTAAACCTCGGCCAAGCCAGACCCATGGCCCGTTCTGGCAGCACACCATGATGGGTAGGTCTGGTCTGCGGGGCACCGATATGCAACCAGAAGGAGCGTGGGGAGGGTTCGCCCCATGCATAGGGCCTCATCCAGCCGATATTGTACAGATTACAATAAAGAATGTATTCTTTACATGCTAACCAGAGCTATAGAATCGTAGATTATATGTGGGGTCATATTTACCCGTCTTAGGCAAAAGACATGCAAGTAAGTAAGTGCAATTTAACGTGCTGATCATAAGCATGGTCAGCCGATTTCAATTGAGATGGGGCCGGGGGCCCACCGGGAAATTTCCCGGTTTCCCGGCGGGCCAGTCCACCCCTCACTTCCATTTACACAGCCAGATAAGAAAAAAATAATTTTTGCGTAAATGGAAGTTTGATTGATAAAATAATTCTTTTGCGTGAATGGAAGTTGGATTGATGAAAATACCTTTTGCGTGAATGAAATCTGGATTGATGAAAATAATTCTTTGTGTAAATGGAAGTTGGATTAATGAAAATAATTCTTTGCGTAAATGGAAGCTGTATTGATGAAAATAAACTGCACATTAAACTTACAATACAATTCAATAAATATGTGATGCTTCGTTCATATAGTTCTGGGGGCGAATCTCCCGGGGGCGAAATGTTGGGAGCGAATCTTCCGGGGGCGAATCTTCCGGGGGCGAATTGTGCGTATCGCAATTACTGTTAAGTGTTCAGCGATGAGAAATAATTAACGTGGCCCTCTGACTTTATCAAGGTTTTTTATACGGGCCCCACATCGACCTTCTACTGGATGGTACGTAACCAATTCATGCTGTTGTAGTATTTACAGTTTACCGACACTGTCTGATAACAAAGATCATTGGCGTCGCCCTCCTCCTTCATCCAGGCTTGGGACTGGCACTGTCAGAGTACGAACAATGGCAGAGTGTTCATGCTAATTAAACCCTTTTTCCCCTATGACTAGCTCTAGCTCTTCTTCCTCTGTATAATAAAGCTTCTCATTCAATTCTATGTTTGTATAACTTATAGAAATTTTTGTTTATTTGTTTGAATGTATTAATCTTGCTATGTACAGTGCTGTGCGTTTGCTAGTGCTTCTCAATAAAGGAAATACTTACTTACTTACTTACTTAATAAGCTCAGTTTCTCAATTCATGGCGTGAGTGGAATGTGTGTTAGAGGTGACCAAGACGAAACCTTCGTTCATTCATTACTTGAATGTGTATTGCGCCTCTTCAAGGCAACTACTCAGAGGCGCTCCCAACCCCAGCGCGGCCAAATAGGACACATTTTAAGTTGAGAGAGGAATGCCTGAGAAGCGGTTCCAGGAAGGGAGAGGAGTGTCAGAGGGAGGCCATTCCAGGTCGAGGGGCCAACCACAGAGAAGGCACGTATCTGACTGGTGGAGGTGCGAGCAAAAGGGACAGAGAGAAGACCATGTTCAACCGAACGGAGAGAACGCGAGCCCAGGGCACTGAGGGAGGGGCTACAAGACCCGATAAGGTAGGCTGGATCGAGACCTAGAAGGCAGCACCAAACTAAGGCAGCTATTCTATACTCAATTCGCTGCCTAAGGGGGAGACAGTGAAGAATGTCGCGCATAATTTATAGCTGGAGATGTGGTCGAATTTGGGTATGCGGCCATTACAGCGCCTACAGAGCGTAAGACGCGATCCCGACAGCTCAGTCGGGCAACCGGGAGGCCAGCATAGAGAGAGCAGCAGTAGTCAAGTCTGATTATAATGGACAAGAGTAGCAGTAGCGGTAGGACTTTGCGAGCGAGCGATAGTGCTTAATTGGTGATCTATTGTTAGCCGACACTTTGTGGCCTCCACGACCTATTAGTCGACATTTATGTCCTAATTAGATATATTTTCATCCGTACCTTTAGTTCCTCTTTAACGACGCTGAGGCATAATTGACATAATCTGCGCCCTTTTTTAGTGAGGCTTCAGACTGGCACCACCCGATGGTAGGTGCTTTTCATTGTTCATCACCATTTTATGACCAACAAGGACCGTTAGCGTCGTCCTTAGGCCTACCTTACGACTTAAGAAAGACTGGGAGTTGCACTAGCAATTAGTGGTAGCCTAGTAGTTTTAGTTTAACGACATCGTGTGATAAATATTATTAGCGTTGCTCTCCTACTTCATCAAAGCTTGTGACTGGCACTGACTGGCACTATAGGGCACGGACGTGCATTGGCGGAGTTAAATAATTAATTGCCCTAGCAATTAAACGCATTTGATGAATTTATAGCGAATACTGTATTATCCGTTGTTTAGCGCCATCCTGTGGTTGCCAAGACCCATTGTGTGAATCTCTGAATAACGTAATTTCTAATTAAAATATTAATTAAATATATGTATTTTTCAGCGGTAGCTGTAGTTGCTGTGCACAGACGATAAGATAGATAAGAGAGATAATCACGGTCACCCTCCTTTATTCAGGCTTCAAACTGGCACCACCCGAGTGTTCGGCAGTGGTCGAGATTTTCTTTTTATTTACACGTGGTTTGACGACGCTGTGTCACAGCTTAATTGATCAGCGTCGCCCTCCTCCTTTAGCCTCGTTTAGGACTGGCATTGTCAGCTATGTGTCAGTTATCCGTTTTTTCTCGCCATTTGTGGATGTTACGTCGATTTTCTCTTTGAGTTGAACAGTATCCGGATGGTTCTGAATCGTAGAATGAGAGTTTGTTAAAGGTGTCTTTTTCTGTTTTAATAGTGCTCTGAATGCAGTAATCGCCAAGATGACCAAAAGGTTGTTAATAAATCGCGTATAACTTTCTCTTCCTAATAGTAGGCCTATTCGCCTGTTTAAACATCAACCCTTCGTTGATCTAATTAAAGACACAAGAAGGCTGTTTTACGCCAAAGTAATTTCTGTCAAATTTCTGTCTTCCAATGTTGCCATAAGATGTCGTTAAACTCTCGATCCATGAGCTAATTAAACAATAGGCCTACTACTAATAATAATAATACGATATCTATGCAGATTAGCGACATCTTGTGGCTTGACCTGGGGTCAACGTCGATGGGAAAATCGTCTAGAGCTTCAGCGCAGCATAATGGCCACCGAAGAACTAACGTCGTAGGCTATACATAACAAGGACGATGGGCGTTGCTGAACAAGATCTAGAAAAATCTAAAGCCATTAATTTTCTGTTACTGATTAATAATGCACTGTCCTTATAATTTTGCATCCAAAAGCACATTGTCATGGAATCCCACATACGATTTAATCGTTCATAGGCTATAAACCTTGACGCTCTTTAAAGAGGTGTGCAAATTTTGAAGTTTCTTGTAAAGTAAAAGACAAACAATCGACCTCGTACCCCTAGAACTATATAGTTCCATGTCCACTTTTTGCGAAACGGAGAAAAACGATTTTTAAGATTTGCTGACAAAAATTTTTTGCTCTCTTTATTGATGGCAATTAAATTAAACTTTTTGGAAAACAAAGTTTTCCCTTAGTATGATTATATGTGTATTTCGATCATAATGTAAACCGATTATGAGTAATTTGGCTATTATTATGGCAGGGGTGACTATTTTTGGACATAGAGCTGCATAGCATTATTGATTGCAGACAAAGTGAGTGCTGTAGGTTCTAAGTCCCGTCACGTGTTAAGATCTCTCACTGCTATTGGCTATGGACATAGCACCGTATAATTCTTTTTTCAGACCTCACTCGAACACGGTTATATCTCCAATTCACGTTATACAAAATTAATGATTCTATTGGATGACTAACTTGTTCCTCTATAGCTTTGAGACACTGTCCAAATTTGTGGACATATAGGACTCACAGATTGAGCTTAAGAAAGCGTCTTCAGTTAAGCTACACTGTTCAGGATATAGCCCCTGTCAGCCCGGTAACGGATATAGCGTTAGGTTGATTTTTCAAAAAAGTGGACATAGTACCTTATAGTTCTAGGGGTACGTGTCCTCTAGTGACCGCTATTAAATTAAAGCCACATAGAAATCCATACTCACGCATTCCAGGCGTGTTATTCCCATTTTGCAAACTGGATCCATTATTTTCTGTAATGTGTTATTATTCTACTTAAACACCTTTAATACGATTATTGTTCTCAGAGTTCGTGTGGCATAATACAGCTCAATATCAAATTACTTATCCTCCACAGGTTTACTCTCTGTTTTAGCGGACAGATCTTCTGGATGTTGACCTGATTGCGACTTGGTTTTGGTGCGCCATCGGTTGATGCGTTGTGGTCTAGCACAGGCGCTATAGAAGTTACTTACATCACGAAATATTACATGAGTTCACGTAGATATCTCGAATTATGAAGCAGCATTCTTTATAATAACGGTCCTTTGATTAATTACTCTAATGATATTCGTATTCGTTATAATGTCTTTATTAGCAGTTGCTGGGAGTTGCTATGCAGCAGTTGCTCGACAAGATGACTCGTCCTTGTCAAACAGGTGGTTGGTGATGGAGTCGTATGAAAGATAGTCGAGGTATTAGGCCTACCTATAGTATCTCGTCCAGTAATTTCTTCGTATGTTAACTATAGACTATCGGTCGCTAGGGGTCGTTTTTTCACGCTTCTTTAGACTTAAGGAGAGCATAGCACTATCGAGGGTTTCATTGTGAGAACTGTTCGAAATAATTTCTGCCGACATCAACGGCTTTTGTTGCCACAAGACACCTTTCAGCATTCCCACAAAAATACGATGGCACCCAAACTATGAGCCCAAGTTGATTAAAGTCCTCTAAGATGATGAAAAGGAAGCCAGTGTAAATAGTTACGCATAGGGGTTATAAGAAGAAGAATTTTTAGCTCCCTCTATCTTCCCGGTGATCGTGTACTGAGTATAGCTGTGTTGGCAAGGGGGCGCAACTGTCATTTGTTGACATCGACATAACTCCGAAAGAAACGGGAACCAATAGTACTACCGATAACGCAGTTGCTATATTTATAGCTTCGGATGAATGCGTTTTAAAGGTGTATAAGGCGAGCACTGTACCATAATAATTATATTGCTTTGGGATTGGCGCGCGAATGATAATCATAATTAAGTTGCGCATTTATTACGCGCAAATCTGTGCTAAGCAATAATGAGTAACCCTCTCTTCAGATGAGGCCCGAACGCATACTCTCCACATTACAAGGCGAGCGATCTAACCAATCGGCTACCATGCTACAGAAATTTGAATCTGTCAATCAGCGTTGACACATTATTTGAACGACGCAGGGTCCCTGGTGGGGTGAGGAAGGAGTGCGGCGGGATAGATGAGAGATGAGAGATGAGTTCTATCTGTCGCTGTTGGCAGCGGGTTTAACATAGATTGGGGTTGAATGAGGATTGCTGCCTTCTTTGATCTTCGTCCAATTTTTTGCCCTTACTGAGAAGAAGCTGTTATTTACAAATGGTTTTGTTATAATAAATTCCTCTACATCATCCTCTTCTCCTCCCTCCCTTTCCTCTTCTTCTTTCTCCTTTTTCACCTCCTCGCCTTTTCTTGTCTTCTCTTTCTATCGATTCTTCCATTTCTCTTTCATTTCCTAATCCTTCTCTTCCTTCTCTCTTTCCTCCTCTTACTTTTTCTTTCCTCATCTCTTCCTTCTCATTTTCCTCCTCCTCTTCATCCTTCTACCTTTCTTCATCTTCCAACTCTTCCTTCTCATTTTCCAATCCTTCTCCTTTACTCCGCTCCTGCAACTCTTCTTCATCATTGTCTTCTTCCTCTTCCTTTTCGTTTTACTCATCCTTCTTGTGGCATGAGATGCAGTCAACGTCGAAGCAAAAAATGATCTAGACTGAAGAGATTCACCGCAGCACGATTTAATTTATTATTCCACAGTTTTACGTCGTCTTATGACATCAAAGGCCGTTGACGACAATAATATACAGAAAATATACAATTCAATAAGTACAAGAACCATAGAGCGTCCGAACAACACCATTCAAGGTGACGAAACGGAGCTTTACAATTTCACTAATATTCAATATTTTCCAATATAAAGTAGTTCATCTCATTATCTATGATTTCCATATCATAACAAATAATTTATGCAAATTAAACAATATTATTATGCAGCAATTGTTCCACAAAAGACATTTACGAAGTACTCTTTCAAACATTTCATGTATCTAATACAGTAACATGCAGTTATCCACCGTTTAATACAAATCGCTTATCTCCATGACACTGACCGTACTTTATCAGTTTGCCTGCATATTATTCTGTTTTGACTGAGCGCCTGTGACTAAGCTCGTGGGAGGGGTTAACAACGGTTTGATCTAAGGTTGAAGGGTTTGCAGGCACTCCAGGCTGTCTTCGGAGTTTTTTTTACCTGAGTCAGTCCTTCAATGCCTGCCTATCGATTTTGTTTTGACTGAGCTCCTATGAATAATCCCGTTCTCACCCTTTGCTGTTTTCAGCGCTGTGTTTATCTCGAGATTACATTTATTCTGATAAAGTAAGTTCGACGTCACCAGCCTTGAAAGCCGTAAGATGTCACTAGACATGGGACGCGGTGGTGTAGGGGTATGTTCGGTGCCTTGCAGCCGGAGGGTTGCGGGTTCGAATCCACCTGCAAACGCCGCGTAGGGACCCTGGGCAAGTCCTTCACTCGCAAGTGCTCATGCGCTTCGGCGTGAAAACTCTGATTCGGTGTCCACGCTGTTGTCGGAAGCGCCTCTGAGTAGAAATCTTGAATGGCGCTATAACAAGTGCTCATACATACTAGACACTGGATAATGCGATTGTCTCGTTAGACGCCTCCTAAACTCTTATAACCGATTATGATCTAATCTTGCCTATAACCTAATCGTCCATGTGCGTGCTACATACATACCTCAGATGGGCTTACAGTCGGAGACAAACAGACAGACAGACATAAATACAGACAGAGATGAAAGCAGAAAATAGACAGACAAGGAGGTAGACAGACATGCAGCCAAACAGAAACGGAGACAGAAACGTAGAGATGTAGTAGTAGTAGTTTCAGTTTAACGACACTGTGTGATAGCAAAGATCATTAGCGGAGTTTAAAATGTAGAGATGAAACGCCTTTCCTACTTTTATAGCATCTGAAGGAAGCGTGTTAAATGTTTTTAAGGCGAGCACTGTATTATCTATTGCTTGTCCACATCTTGAGGACGCCAAGTGCCGTTTATAACATTTATAATGTCGATTTTGCCACAACGATAGAGCCAGTATCAGTAGAAATTAAATGCAGTTCCGTTGCTCCCGATTTTAAAGCATCTGAAGATTACGTGTTAAAGGTGTCTTAGGCGAGCAGTGTATCAGTAAATTTTAAGCGACGTATTATCCTTTTCTATGGCGCAATAATTTGCCCTTTCGTTTTAGTGGGGTCCGAGAGCTGCTAATATAGCCAAAACATTTCACATCTGGTAACCAACGCGCCCCTTTGGTTCCAGATAGTACATAGGTAGGCGAGTCCAAAAAGCGCGGGACACAAATTTTCACGGCCCTCTAGCGGATATGGCAGCCATTTTACAAAATGGCCGACCAAAATACATATTGTTCAATATCTCAGCTTCTAGTTCACTTAGAATCGTGATCTTGGTATCTAAACATACATATTTAGGGGCAATGATTCCAATAAAACCACTTGCAAACACTTATCTAGAGGAAATTGGCGGCCATTTTCCAAAATGGCCGCCAAAAATAAAACTTTTTCAATATCTCAGCTTCTAGTTCACTTAGAAACGTGATCTCGGTGTCTAAACATACATATTTGTGGTGAGGATTCAAATAGAACTAATTGCAAACACTTATCGACAGGAAATTGGCAGCCATTTTCCAAGATGGCCGATCAAAATAAAACTTGGTCAATATCTCAGCCTCTAGTTCACTTATAATCGTGATCTTGGTGTCTAAACATACACATTTAGAGCGAGGATTCCAAAAGAACTAATTGCAGACATCTATAGGAAATTGGCAGCCATTTTCCAAAATGGCCGACCAAAATGAAACTAAAGTTAATATCGCAGCTGCTAGTTCACTTAGAATCGTGATCTCGGTGCCTAAACATACATATTTAGGGGCAAGGTTTCCAACAGAACTTATTGCAAACACCTATCCACAGTGTTATTTCAGTTATGGTTTTCAGTTACAGCCGACAGTTATAGTTATTTTATTTATGATTTTTCAGTTAAAGTTATAGTTACAGTTAACTGAAATCAGATTTTTCAGTTTCAGTTATATTTTGATATTTTTCAGTTACAGTTTCAGTTATTTCTCTTTATTTTTCAGTTACAGCATCAGTTATTTTTTTCACAAGTCATGACTAATGACACACTGACCACAAGTATTCTGAACAGTTACCAGAAATATTTACACAGTAAATCAATGCGATTTAACGTATTGTCGGTTTACATTAAGGAAAACACGACGTTCCAGATTAACACTTGCTCTGTTCCAACAATTAGAGTGCCACACTCATGGTTTTCAATGTCCTTGCCAGCAACGATGTGAACACATTGACTTTTATCGTCTGCGGCTTTGTAAAAAAAATGTTCCCACACGCCACTTTCTACTGTTCGACCACTACTTGGCGAAAACATTATTCTCTTAGTCGTGGATTGTTTTATGAATTTATGGTTTAGTGCCAACGACAATACAACGAAAGGAAAAGGAACCGTAAGTGAAACTAGCATAGAAAACTGAAAAGGAACCAGAAGTGAAATGAGCATAGAAAACTGACCGTAGACTAGAGTAGGATTACCATTCAAAAAAAGTAAGTAAGAAAAACACTCAATTTTTATTTTTCAGTTAACTTTTGTTATTTTTCAGTTAACTTTTGTTATTTTTCAGTTATACAGTTTTCGTTTTTCAGTTACTATTACAGTTTCAGTTATTCAGTATTTTTCAGTTACAGTTACAGTTAACTGCAAGACATTTTTCAGTTATTTTGCTATTTCAGTTACAGTTATAGTTAATAGAAATAACACTGACCTATCCACACGAAATTGGCAGCCATTTTCCAAAATGGCCGACCGAAATAAAACTATTGTCAATATCTCAGCTTCTAGTTCACTTAGAATCGTGATCTTGGTGTCTAAACATACATATTCATTGGCAAGAATTTCAACAGTTCACTTAGAATCGTGATCTTGGTGTCTAAACATACATATTCATTGGCAAGAATTTCAACAGAACTAATTGCAATTACTTATCCTGCTGTGTACAAGGTTTTCTGCGTGGCAACTTCAGTAAAGAAGACGGGGCATGCATTCTCCAATAGACCAAGGCCATGAGCAGAACAACGCCAGTGTGAAGGATGACGGAGGTACTGTAGGCCTTACATAGAATCTACAAGCCCTACGACGATGGATGGTGTTTGGACCAGAGATCGAAGAGTTCCAGGCATCGATAAAAAACCAGAAACGGAATCTGATCTTCGACATCATAAACATACAAAAGGCATGCAGGTAACATTTTTCGACCAGGTTGATCAAGGAGATGGAAAACCCATTCATCGACGACAGGAATGACCTACTTGTCGTAGATACCAGAGATATGGCTGATACAGTAGTGATCAACACAATGCGGAACCTTGAGCAAACTGGACAAAAGCAGTATGAAACATTTGTCAACGAATGTCTTGTTACCCAATCGCGACCTGTCAATGACAAAATCAAACAGAACAATTTCCTCTCTCTTAACCTTTATTTACCCACTATGCCTTTTAGGTGGAATTTTGAGATGGCCCTTATATATGTGTTGTATGTTGATGGTATTAAAACAGAAATGACAATCTTTTAGTTATATTTCACATTTAAGGTCATTTTTGGGATGTTCCAAAAATGGAACGTTGGGTCATTCCCACTAGCATTTTTTTACAATGGCAGTTCAACGTGAATAAACGATACAATATTGGCTTATGCACAATTTATTGAAAACCAGTTTATTTAAAGGTATGAAAACTTTCAAAACAGTTCACTTGAAGTTTATTGAGGCACCTGACACATTCTTTGGTAGTGTTTTTCTTCAAAAATTGAAAAAAACAACGAGCCTGACTAATGAGAGGAATGTATTGCTCGACCCCATCGCAATGTGTCATGGCAACCTTTGACGTGCCTGAGCACTTTTCACAGGATTTACAGTATTGATACTGCTGGAACATGCTACTACATTGTTATCTGACTACCTAACAACAACAATTTTGGCATGAGATGTGCATTCTTTCTTGTTTTGCAAACATTTTCTTCCATTCAGAGGTTCTGTTCTAGTTCGACCATCACGGACGTAATGGTCGAACTGGATTAGCACCTCTGAATGACTGCTGCCCCACACCTCAGCTTAGACAGAAGACTGTAACTAGTAAAAAGATTGGCAAATAATAGCATGTGATATGGTTTCCTGTGATGAGTTAGGCAAAATTCATGAAAACGCACTCACAAAAAGGGGTTTATGTGGGTCGCCTACTCCTGCCACAATAAATTGTTGCTTGATATGGATGAACATCCTATTCATGAATAAGACATCCAGATCTTATAACTAAATCTGATTGGCTTTCCTCTTATAAACATCTCTAACCCATGATGTCCATAGTTAGGCACCCACCGACTCATAAATGCTAAGTTTGAAATGAATGATTCAAAATTGCAAAGATTTGTATTACTGATCATATAGTGCACACTCTGCCATTATAGAGAGATCTCTTGTCAGCTGCATGCATGGCAGTACATCCTCCTATCATGGATTTAGACATTGCAGTTGCTATTAGAGTGCATCAGGTACTCAACTGTGTTGCAGTTATTGCGTTATTTTCTAAAACTCCAATTTAAAATATGTACTAATTATTACAAAATCAGTGTTAAAACATGGGCATATATAAGGGGTTTTACGGGGTGGGGTCACCGTAAATAAATTGCCGACATTTTTTCTATGCAATTATATGCGAAATACAAAAAACTGAACTTTTTCGACCATTTCCAATGGAAACCCCCGAAAACTTACCCCCCCCGAAATTTTTTCCTGGCTACGCCCCTGGTTAAAAATAAATTAAATGAAACATAATATTAAAAACAAATTAATGACACATGCAACAATCCAGCAGTATATACTGACAAATTATGATAAAGGAACACAATCGCCTGATGTTGGAATTATACTAATGAGAGTGACCCAACGTTCCAAAAATGGAACATGCTTCAAAACTCGGGTTTTTCTTCTAGAGTTTTGCTTCTTTTTCAGTAATTTTGATTTTTATCACTGACTTTAGATATCAGTCAACAAAATAGAACGTGTCTCACCTGTAAAATTATGACACAAATATTTATTTCAACTTCCTAAAAGATTTTGTTCAAAAATCACAAAATTCGTCAAAATTACGCGTCTGTAGCACAAAAATAAAAAAAGGCAATCAGAAAATTACCACTGTTTTACATTCTCCATTCTTAGATCTTTCATTTGATGTGCAAATATAATAAATTTACCAAGGCAGAATTATTTTTTTTAACATTACAAATTATGTTCCAAAAATGGAACGTTGGTCAAATAAAGGTTAAGTCGTCCACATGTACGGGACAAGTCACGAGCGAAGCAACAGTTTTCATCTGTGAGGAATGACTGTTCACTATTCTCCAGATTGTACATCTCCTGTCAGACACATGAAGGAGACCTGGACAAATTCTTTGCACATGAAAATCAGGCACGCCCACCATCACCCTCGAATATAGGCAAATTGCGGCTAAGAACCAAGTCAGACATTGTGAGCTGCCTAGAAGAGTTGATTCGTACTTCAAAAGATGATGCCTTCGCAGATATCCACCAAGGCCCTTCACCTTTGATGCTGTTACATTGGATGGAGCAGTCATAGCCAACATGCTCAAGCCTGTCACTGTATGCACCTTCTCAGATTATGTCTCCCATATTTTCACAAGACAGACAGAGCATGTGCATAGAGTAGATGTTGTATGGATTAATATGTGCATGGCAGATTGAAGACATTCACAGGGAGTGTGAGGAGTAAGGGAAGCCGCTGGCACGTTGAATCTTCTAATGCTCTACCTAGATACTGGCAGGAATTTCTGAGGAACGACGAAAATAAGTCAGAATTGTTTCCATTCTTGAGTCTGCACATAGGAAAACTTGAAATAGAAACAGAAAGACTGATCATAATCACACACCATTTAGGGACACGCACTCAGCCAAAGGACACAACTGGACTTGCTCCTTGTACTCACGAAGAAGCTGATACAAGGACTTTCCTGCATGTTTTCAATGCTGCCAAACATGACTATCATAAAGTGACGAAATGCTCAGTTGACTCTGAAGCTTTGGAGTTGGCCATAGCAGCAGTTCAGCAGCTCAGTATTGACGAACTGTTGGTTGGTTTTCACTTGGGCTATAGCTTTAGATACCCATCACATGACACGTGCTTTCAGCCCAGACAGGTGCATGGCCTTGCCCTTCCTACACGTATTTAGCGGATGTGACACAGTATCATCCTTTGCTGGCCGCAGAAAAAGGACGGCATTGGACAGTTGGAAGACAGTCGATGACGTCTTCCCAGCCTTCTGCGCCTTAGCATCAAATCCCAGCTCTGTTGATGAATTTCAGCTCGTACTGGAGTGCTTTCTAGTTCTTCTGTACGACCGTGTGAGCCGTGAGGAGAAGGTGAATGAGGCACGGAAGCAGCTGTTCTCACAGAAAGGAAGACTAATGGATGGCTTTCCACCGACTCAAGCTGCACTTGTGGAACATGCAAAGGGAGCTGCCCACCAGGCAGGTCATGTTTTGGGCACAGATGTTCGTAGCTGTTCTCAAACTACCATGTCCGGGTGATTGAGGTAACTGCAAAGAAGGCTGGGAAGCGCAGTGGACCACACTTCCCGGAGCATACCTGTCGTGAACTGCTCAGATGTGACTGCGGTAATAGCTGTAGGGGACAGTGCAAATGAGTGAAGCTGCTCTGCACTGTACTGGTCTCGGGCTGTGTAATGGCTTGTGTGACCGTGAATGACGTGGACGATGTATGACAGTTGATTTTCAAACCAGAGAAAATTCCCACCTTTCTCAAATGACGTCATTGGCTGCAATTCCCTTGTAGATAAGTATTTGCAATTAGTTCTGTTGAAATTCTTGCCAGTGAATATGTATGTTTAGACACCAAGATCACGATTCTAAGTGAACTAGAAGCTGAGACATTGACAACAGTTTTATTTCGGTCGGCCATTTTGGAAAATGGCTGCCAATTTCGTGTGGATAGGTGTTTGCAATAAGTTCTGTTGGAAACCTTGCCCCTAAATATGTATGTTTAGGCACCGAGATCACGATTCTAAGTGAACTAGCAGCTGCGATATTAACTTTAGTTTCATTTTGGTCGGCCATTTTGGAAAATGGCTGCCAATTTCCTATAGATGTCTGCAATTAGTTCTTTTGGAATCCTCGCTCTAAATGTGTATGTTTAGACACCAAGATCACGATTATAAGTGAACTAGAGGCTGAGATATTGACCAAGTTTTATTTTGATCGGCCATCTTGGAAAATGGCTGCCAATTTCCTGTCGATAAGTGTTTGCAATTAGTTCTATTTGAATCCTCACCACAAATATGTATGTTTAGACACCGAGATCACGTTTCTAAATGAACTAGAAGCTGAGATATTGAAAAAGTTTTATTTTTGGCGGCCATTTTGGAAAATGGCCGCCAATTTCCTCTAGATAAGTGTTTGCAAGTGGTTTTATTGGAATCATTGCCCCTAAATATGTATGTTTAGATACCAAGATCACGATTCTAAGTGAACTAGAAGCTGAGATATTGAACAATATGTATTTTGGTCGGCCATTTTGTAAAATGGCTGCCATATCCGCTAGAGGGCCGTGAAAATTTGTGTCCCGCGCTTTTTGGACTCGTCTACCCATGTACTATCTGGAACCAAAGGGGCGCGTTGGTTACCAGATGTGAAACTTTTTTCAGCTCCCGTACCCCACTATTTTGATTGTTTTGATTGCTAAATGTTGGACTCACTGAACCAAATGGGATTTCGACGTTTATGGTCGGGTCGGGCAAAGAAAGGTTAGACCACACCTTGCCTTGCGTTACTAAAAAGAACCTGGCATTAACTTACTTGACCTTATACTACCTTTCATTACATTACTGAAATTACCAGATCTTGTCTTTCTTCACTTGCCTTATCGTTTGTCTGATTTGCTTCCTCTGCCTCTGCAGTCAGCCATCACTTCGGTTACGGTCTGATGGACGTCGATGCCATGGTCACTCTGGCAGAAAACTGGACGATGGTTCCAGCCCAACATCGATGCGCGATAACGTCGAAGCAGGCCACCAGGTCAGTTCATTATCGCAGTTCTTAGTATGCAAAGATAAGAAAGGTAAACGGACAAAGGTAATGGGTAAGTTACGTAAAGGTAAGAAGGGTCTGCTGAAAGAGGTAGCGCAAAGGTAAAAAGCGAAATTGATAAGTTACTGTACATAAATGCAAGAAAGGTAGCACAAGGCGAGGAAAGGTACCACGATGAAGTGTCTTTGTGAGGTACTTTATACGTACCTACGTACATACATACATACATACATACATGCATACATACATATATACATACATACATACATACATACATACATACATACATACATACATACATACATACATACATATATACATACATACATACATACATACATACATACATACATACATACATACATCTATATACATACATACATATATGCATACATAAATACATAGATAAATATATACGTACATACAAAGGTAACGCTGAAGAACCGTTCTTTGTTAACGATCTTGTTTGGTTGCTGGACTAATATTGTGAAGCTCTCCCTTTATGTCTCAGTTCTATTCAGTCGCTTATGTCCTTTCGTTCTTAACTTAAAACTTACCTCTTTCAAACTGCTTTCACCTTTAAGTTGTTTCATTTCGTTCTGAACTTAAGACATAACTCTTTCGAACTGAGTCCACATCGTAGACTGCATATCTGTCTAATTGCACTGATCTTCTGTTTATTAGCCAGATTAAGGCTTGGGGTTGTTACGCCATCGGTCGTCTTAAAGCCTTGTGCATTAGACAACGGCGCCATAATAGTTTTTAATATAATAGCAAAAATAATCAATTACCTCAATCGTATATATTTAATTGGAATATAAAGTAAAGGTCTACGTCATTGGCCTTCGCGGCCACAAGATATCACTTAGCAATTACTCATAATAGTGGTCGTCTTGCACAACTTTAAAATGCTTCCTTCAGACGCTATGAATTCAGCCATGCGATAATGTTACTTCGATTTGAACCTAAAGTAACCTTATCCCTATTTCAAATTGCTTCCACACCATAGACTGTGTAATTGGACTGATCTTCTGTATATTGACCTAATTACGGCTTTGTTTTGACGCTCCATTGGTTGATGCCTTTTGCATCAGACATCGGCGCCATAGGAGTGTTTAATTTAATAGCAGTAATAATCAATTACCTCAATCGTGGTATGATTATTTGTTTTGTATGAATTAGCAAATAGAAAGTCATTTCTTAATTTCTGCCTAACGACACCGTGTCGTAATAATGATGATTGTCGTCTTCCTCCGTTATCAAGGCTTCGGACTGGCACTACCCAATCATAGGCAGTGTTCCGTTTTACATCTTGCAGCGGCCAAGACCGTCAACGTCGACCACAGCTTATGAGAAAGCTATCCTTTCGTGTCAACTAGCGATCGAACGCATTTTCCGAATTTATAGCGTCTGTAAAACTCAGTTTTAAAGGTGTCTAAGTAGACCACTGTATAAATTAATTGTTAAGCGACAGCTTGTGACCGCTAAGGACTGTTGTCGTCATACTTACGCTGTGGGTATGTTTTCTGACTCAGTGGCAATTGGATGGATGGATCCGGAGTTTAACGACAGCTTATGACAACAAAGACCGTTGACGTCGACAGAAATTGTTTTGGCATATTACAGCTCTTAATTCAGTGGCAATAGTAGTAGTAGTAGTTTCAGTTTAGCGACACTGTGTGATAACAAAGATCATTAGCATAGTAATGGGGATGATTGACGTCGTTGGATAACATCTGGCGAAGAGTGCGAGAGGTATCGAGTTCGAGCCCCATTAGGGCGGATTTGCTTTGTAGGCTGCTATTAGCGCCGTGTATTACAGGCTGTCTGTTCTGTTAGTAGTTAACTAATTAAGATTGTTTCAACTGCATAACATGTAAATGTACAGCGCAGTGCGTTTGTCAGGCGCTAAATTAAAGAAAAGATTATTATTATTATTATTATTATTATGAGGGTGAATTGACGTCGTCCTCCTCCGTTATTACGGCTTCGGACTGGCACCACCGAAATCGTAGGCAGTTTCCAGTTGTTTATCACCATTCTGTAGCGGCCATCAACGTCGATTATAGCCTATGAGAGGATTAGCTGGTGTCTAGTGAGACGACAACCGTATAAACTGATTGTTGTGGCTGCGAAGAACCGTTAACGTCGAACTTGCCGTTTGAGGAAGTTTTTTTTAATTCTTGAAGGGGATAGCCTGAGCGGTGATAGATCATAGACGGAAGAGCATTTAATAAGCGAGGCTTTAATTTTCAATTATTTAGAGTGAAATAGTAAAATTACTACTTAATTAATCATCCAGTCTCATCTACAGGGTGGCCCAATATAAAATGTCCCATCGGATAAAATTCAATTTCTCCGTAACGAATTGAGAGTTTTCTACCAAAATTTTAGCATTTAGAGAGGAATGATTTTGCAACAATCCCAGAAAAATTCACTAAACAATTTGCATAGTTTCAAAAGTTACAGCTGTTTAAACTGTTATTTCCATTTTTTCAAATTTCCGCAGATGAGCGGTCCAATAATAGTTATTTCTTTAAGATTTTTTTCACAAAGAAATTGTTTTGTAACACCAAAATAATGATGCCGTCATATAACCTCATTACAAGTTGTAAAGAAAGTGTTTATGAAGCAAGCTATATAATTGCAGATATTTTAAAATATATTAAGTGCGTTTGCGTTTGGTCTGCCAGCAAAAAGCGCGATTTTCACGAAAAGTCGCCTGGTGGTCGAGAGATCCAAGTTTGCGAAGCACATCATGGTTTCTGCTGGCGTGTGTTACGGCGATAAGGGAAGACTGCACTTCATCCCAGTCAAGGCTAAAGTAAACGCTCAACTTTACGTTGAAACTCTGTTACCCAGACTCATTGAAAACTGCAAGTCTGGTTTCATTTTCCAGCAGCTCACACGGCACACGGCACGGTTGGCTGAAGGCTTTATTGCCACCAACTGCAGTGAATTCATTGGCAATGATGAATGGCCACCAAGCTCTCCAGACCTTAACCCTCTTGATTATCACGTCTCGGTAGCTATGCATGAACGCTACAAGACATTTCATCCCATGCCGAAGAACATTGACGAGCTGAAAAAAGTCTTGCAGCGAATATGAGACCAGCTGCCGCAGGACTCAATCAACAAGGCCATACTGAGCTTCACAAAGACTTCGAGCTTGCGTGAAAGCTATGGGTGGACACTTCGAACATGCCTTGAGAAAAACTGCTCAACAGATTTCTAATTTCGCAATGAAAGATGATTTTATTTGACATTGAAAATTGCAAGTGACTGTCCAGTTTTCTTCGGAAATTTAAAAAAATAGAATTCAAAATTTAAACAGCTGTAACGTTTGAAGCTATGCAAATTGTTTCGTGAAATTTTCTGGGATTGTTGCAAAATCATTCCTCTGTAAATACTGAAATTTTGATAGAAAAATCTGAATTGATTGCCGAGAAATTGCATTTTATCCGGTGGGACATTTTATATTGGGCCACCCTGTATAGTCACTATGGTCTAATTTCATCATTATCTCCTCTAGTCTAATTCGATCTCTTCTTAAGATCAAGATAGGAAGGGAAGCCACGACACTTGCTCAGCTTCCTGCCGTCGGCTCCTGTGACCTCCATCTCCTGAGGCGACTTCTGGAAGTGCTTGGCTCGTCTCTCGGCGTCACGGATGGCTGACTCTCGCTGCTTCTTGACGGATCGGACGTTGCTGGACATCTGGTCAGCCGCCGCCTTGTCCAGACAGCTGACCACGGTCAATCGATTGTGGATTGCAGCGACGTCTAGCGGCGTGTTGAAGTTGTTGTCGAGTGACCAGATATTGACCCTCTATTAACTACTAACTCTATCCAAAACCCTAATGACTTACCCCTTCTCGACACAGTTCTTATTTGTCTTTATTTGCAAGACTCTCCTACAAACATGCCTAGCTTTTTCGACAGTCATTCATTACTCTAAACCAAAACCAGTCATCTAACCCTTCTAAACTACTAATCTTAAACCAAACCTCTGTCTGTCTCCTCTATCAACCACTAACTCTAACCAAAACCCCAATGACTTACCCTTTCTCGACAAGTATCTTCAACGCCTCCACGTGACCCAATGCAGCTGCCCACATGGTCGGGGTAATGCCCTTCTCGCCCGATCGGTCATAGTCCTTCTAAATGCCCTCCGTCATAGCCACTGTATCTCCCTTTCGAACAGCATGTTGAATCTCTCCGCTGATGACATTACAGCCCTTCGAAAGGAAACTGTAAAGTATGTCCCGTTTACACAGTAATAAAACAAGGTAAGTAAGTAAGTAAGTAAGAATATTCTTTATTTGACTACCAGCAAACGCACAGTAGCTTACAGAAAAATAAATAATACAAACATTTATGCAAAGTCATATAACATTCTCATAATAAAACTTCTTTTAGCAAAGGCATCAATTCTAGGTAGGGTCAGATCATGTGGTCTGGGTCGCGTATTGTATGGAGTTACCTTACGGAGAGGGAGGAGGTCGTGAAGGACGTGACAAGGGTTTGAGAGAATTGAACAGTAAAGAGTAGAATCAGCTCTAGAACAGTGTTTGTCGAAACTAGAAAATCGGCAGGGAGTAAGCCTGAACGGGTCAATTTTCTCAGAATACCGTTAAGTCGTTTACGCTCCCCTACAGTGGCAAATCCCCACCAAACAGGAGGCATAAAGTAGCCGTGCGAGGGTAGTAGCTCTAACAACGTCAAAGAGACGTTGACCGTGGAGACCATGGGCGACCAAACACGTAGCGCGAACATGGATTGTCGGGCTTTGCAGCATATTTTGTCAATGTGTGCCCCAAAGCCAATCCGATCAGAGATAGTGACACCCCAAAATAACCATCTCCTGGACCCGCTCGATGCCAGGGATGGGGGAGGGAGGGCAATAGCTTTGGACCTCGGTCGTCTAACGACCATTTCTCTGGTCTTAGCAGGTCTTAGGTTTAATTACACTGTCATAGAACTAGGTCAATTAATATTTTTTATAATTATAGACATCTCTACAATGCTTTCAACCAGTTACAAAAATTCATCGACCACGATTTATTGCCACGTCAATCTGATCTAATCGACGTATTATAATAATTATAGGAACCTTACCTTAGACCTTAGTCCTTCCCGTGCAGGACTGCACATCGGGCAACGCAGCTTCTCCACTCCTCTCTGTCCCTCGCCACCTCGACAGCATCCTCCACCGTCATCTCCAGACATCTCAGGTCCTCCTGAACAGTTCCCATCCAGTTCTTTCTTGGTCGTCCTCTCCCGCGCTTTCCTTCAGGAGTCCACCTAATCACTTGACTTGCTCTTCTATCGTTGTTCATTCGGGCCACATGCCCCATCCAATTCAGTCTTTTCTTTCTAATGATGTTCTCTAGCTTATCTTGTCCTGTTCTTTCTCTGATGGTTTTATTATAGGAACAGTTCAAATTAATTCCACACCTCTTTTAAGTATGATATTCGCCATATAAGAATAGGCCGCAATACTTCGTCAATCAACGTACATGGTTAAACCAGGGATCGTAATCGTAATCTCCAAACCTTTAAAGCGCCACACAAAAGTCAAGCCCAGGACAACAGATTTTACGAGGGTTGAGGGTTTAGTGTTTGCTGCACTCGGTCGCAAGTGATCGCTTGTAATGGTGTTTACATTAAGTAAAAGCAGAATCTTGAGCGGTTCTGCGTTAGCTGTACAATGCCATACGAACGGCGAAAGGTGTTCAAAATTATTTATATAGACGTTTATTAACGACCTTTGTTGCGATTAAATGTTGTTCAACTCTGGATCCGTAATCTCTACACGCTTTACGAATTCGAAATGCTTATAAGGTGAAGTCGACTTGAAGGACTGTGGTAGCCAAACGTAACATGCAGTTAAACACCGTTTACTACGAATCGCTTGTCTCAATGACACTGACCGAGCCTCGTCACATTACCTGGCTATTGATTCTGTTTTGACTGAGCGCTAGCGAGTAAGCTCGTGAGAGGGACCTAATAAAGGTTTGTTCTGTGGTTTGAAGGATTTGCAGGCACTTCTGGCTATATATCTCCTGTGGTTTTGACTCGATTCTGACCTCTTATAAGCCTACCTGTCAATTTTCTGCTGTCTGAACTCCTATGAATAACATCGTTCCCACCATTCTGCTATTTCGGGCGCTGCCTAAATCTTGAGATCGCGTTTATTCTGCTCAGGTAAATTTGACGTCAACGGCCTTAGAAGTAACATGTCGCTAAACAATGGATAATTTGGTTGCCTTATTAACACCTTTAAAACGCGTACAACCGATCCTATATTATGTAGGTCAAAAGCATTTAATTGTTGTATTGAACGTTTCTTCGGACTCTTTATAAAAGTAACTAATTTCGACGGCAAC
>JACEVL010000257.1:286940-572247 GCA_020284085.1 Aporrectodea caliginosa | reverse complement strand
AGGTTAATTATAAGAAAGGACGATTAAATGTTGTAGCAGATTGTTTATCTAGATTATAAGATTGTTTATTTTACTGTATTATATAGTATTAAGTTTATTGCATAATTTAGTACCTGATGATTTCGCAAATTTTTAAATTTAATTTGCTCAATCCAAAGAAAGGGAAGGAGGTAATGTGAACAAATGTTTTGCATATATAATGAGCACAGGTGTTCCTTATGTTGATATATATATAATGTGTATTCGATTGTTAAGCGGTTTTAGTCTTAGGCCTTAGTTGCGCTGTCGGCTCGTGGGCGCTTGGCCTAAAGTAGCCTAAACATTGGCTGACGGTAGATTCTCTTTACACGTGCAGTTAGCGCGCCAAACTTAGAAACTGCTGATGACAGTGAATTTGAACTATACAGTGTAGTACAGTTGTTTTAAGGCAAGAGTTGAGTTTGTTGTTATTAAACTGTGTTTGAAGAAAGAAAGAAACATTCAAAGAACTGTGTCAATTTAATTCTTAAACAGTTAGAAGACGTTGAGCAATTTATATGTAGAGATAAGGAAAGTTCTTGAGGTAGGTCACAACTAAGAAAGAAAAGAGTTGGTGACAGAGTCCTAGAAGAAACGGATTCAGGATATACGGAGGAAATGAGTCCACGAGAGGATGAGTTTTTAGTTGAGTTCTTAAAGTCAGTACGGACTTTTACAGAGCGAACTTTTGCCAGAAGAGAGTTACAGAGTCTAGGGTCAGCAACAGAAAGGCGCGCCTACCGAATTTCATTCTTGTCCAAGGAGCAGTCATATTGAGGAAATGGAAGACCTGGTTGAGTATAGAGAGGTCATTGGAGTCAGCAAAGACTGAAGATATTGTGGTTGACTGAAAATTAAGGTCTTGTAAAAATTGGACCAGTCTTGAAAGTAATTCGCATATTTTGCAATTTTGGTGAGAATTTCTTAGTGTAATAAAGAATTGGCAACGGTATTTTGAACTCTTTGAAGCTTCATCGGGTTAACTTTCGAAATGCCAGTAAGGATGATTTGCAGTAGTCGAGAAGGGTGGAGACTAGGGCATTGGCCAGACAAATCAAGGAAGAAAATGGAATGTGGCGTCCAATCATAGGGATTATCACGGATGTGGTATTGGGCAGACCTGCATATAGAGTTAATATTTTCAGTGACAGGCTTGCGTCAAATACAACTCCCAATTGCGGGATGAACAGCTGCGTTACCGGTATGGAGCAAACACTGCAAAAAACAGCTGCGTTATAGAAAATTTCAAGAAGTAATTCCTGTAGGTTACCTCCGTCACGCCATCAACTCTTATGTCATTCTTTATTAAATTAAGAAATCAAATCCAGTAAAAGATAGGGGCCTAGCCTACATGGCTTTTGGACTGCAAATAGCTGTTTCGATACATCAAGTCATCAAAGTAGCTAAATATGTTATTCTCTTACCGCAGTTTCAGGCTACTGTTTCTTGTACCGCAGTTTGAACTTATATACTATTGCTTTTACCCAAGCTTGATATTGTAGTATGGGTGCGGTAATGCAAGATAGGTTATAACAGGATTGTGGAGTATAGACAACCTAGGCTATAATTATAAGGTAAGCTGCAGAGTAGGTTCGGATAGCATAGAATTATTGGAGATTCAAAATGTCTTCTTTGAGTTTCTCGTAACGATTTTGATTAAACTGTTACTTTCCATTACAGATTGTGACTTATATGGTGATGTGCATCATATCGGCTTGCTTCAATTTTTACCTTCTGCTATATGGAATAATGGGAGCTCTTGAAACCAATTCGCAAAGATACTTCTGCTCTCCACATTTCAACATGGACCGTGAAATGATTACAGACATTGAACTCTGTAAGGTAAGATTGAAACATGTACCCACATAAGAAGTCGCTGCATTTATGCAGCGTTCAGACGGCTCTTCGTGTCTCTACTAAAATATAAGTTTACTTCATGAAACAATGTTATAGAAATTAACAATGACCCAACACTATGTTGTTTGTTTGATAGCTTAAATGTTTTAAATCTTGAAAAGGATTAAACAGGATAAGTCTTCAACTATAACTGCGATGCTCAGTCAGGGAATTAGGCTATAAATGTTTCGTTTGATATACGAATTCAATTTAGAAAGTTGATGCAATAGCCGCAAGGAAGACGAAACGAAACCCATGGCAATATAATTACCTGTAGAGCGATTGACTCGATGGTGTACGGTGGATTTTTTTCTTGTACATATGGTAGTCATAAAAGTATTTATATAGAACTTTTTGAGAACCTCTGAAAGTGATGCATGTTCCAGCGTCTACGTAGCCTATTTATATTAAACTGTATTCTTCTACATGTAGAGTGTGACTGTGGTCGTGGCGATGGAGTATTGCTTAGCCATTACAGGCGTTATAGAAGCCGTTCTATTTATATGTGGATCGGTTTTGGGCTGCAAGTCCGGAGCATGTTGCTGTTCTGGGTCATACCAAGCGGTGAGTAAGCCAGCTTAGAGATATGATCGTGCTACATATTTCTCGCAGAGAAAATATTTCGGACATTCATGTATACTTGTTACATAGGCCCACTCCTTTTTAAACGGACTTTGTTTCACAAACATATCATCACTGCCAATATTTTCCAATATTTCCAGTGCAGCATCATATTCTTGCAATACGGTCCGTTTTAATTCCGATAAATTTGTTAAAAAAATCGTTTATCACTAATATCTTATAACTTAAGGCAAGCTAAGTGCTACAACTTTCTGATAAACAGAACTTCACCAATTATTTAACCCATAGGAATAATACTTGTTCAAAAATTCTGCTTCTCTTGCAATTTATCGTTTCTTTTCCCCCGGGGTTTTCGTGCTGAGAGCGCTTCTGAATAGCTATTCTGAGAGAGGCGCTATATAAATCTTTAGATACAATACAATACAATTTATGCGCTTGCCTTTCGTTCAAAACAGAAACAGTAGGCCTACTTCTCATGGAATCCTATCCTGATTTCTTGTCGAATTGCAAACATTATCTGCCATCTATCTGCTATAGCCTACCTCACTAAACTGTCGATCTGAATATGGACAGCACAAGCTGCTGTTTGGCGTCGAGAATTTCAGAAATTAACATTTACAAGACGATCAAACATTTATGTAAGCAATTTTATAAATAATTGGTTGCTTCCTCTTCAACGCGCTATGGCAGCTGTACAAGGAAGCACTTCCGCGCAGTGTCACTCTCGAAGGTAAAATTTCTTGATATATAAGACTTAAATTTGTTGGTTTCAGATGGCACTTACTCCAGAATATGTGCAGCTGACGGAGAATAAGCATTGCGATGATCCTCCTCCGGTTTACGAAGAAGAAGGTGGGTCATGTATAATCATTCGAAAGATGATTCACAAACCAAGTCACAATATCATACGGGAGGGGGTTTAGGTGAATGGTAACACTCCGGCACGAATAGCAAAATATCAGCATGGACGCGGGATCGATTCCCGCTACCCTCCCAAAGGTCCACTCAACCTTCCATTCGCTAGGTGGCGCTGGTAAAATGAACAGTAGGACAGATGAGCTCCTTGCATGGCTGCCATACAGTTAAATTCGACTCCCTTGCTATCATACTGCAATCATACTGTTTGAATTACTAAAATGAATACGAATATTTGTGCAAATATACATTATCAACTAATTTACTGCTACGTAGGATATATAGAACCTAACTGTCAACAACATATTACAGACTGCAAATAGTTATTACGGTCAATTAAAAATATAATCGCATTTTTGAGAACCAGGATTTAGGATTATTTGACTGCTGTGAAATCCATTAAATTCTAAAGGAATCTATTACAGGCTAAAGATTAGCCTAAGACCTGGACAGTTGGCTGATGATGATGATGATGATGATGATGGTGATGATGATGATGATGATGATGATGATGATGATGATGATGATGATGATGATGATGATGATGATGATGAAGTGTAGGTGGTGTTGATGATGATGATGATGATGATGGTGATGATGATGATGATGATGATGAAGTGTAGGTGGTGTTGATGATGATGATGATGATGATGATGATGATGATGATGATGATGATGATGATGATGATGATGATGATGATGAAGTGTAGGTGGTGTTGATGATGATGATGATGATGATGATGACGATGATGATGACGACGACGACGATGATGATGATGATGATGATGATGATGATGATGATGATGACGACGACGACGACGATGATGATGATGATGATGATGATGATGATGATGATGATGAAAGTGTAGGTGGTGTTGATGATGATGATGATTATGATGATGATGATGATGATGATGATGATGATGATGATGATGATGATGATGATGATGACGATGACGATGACGATGATGATGATGATGATGAATAGTTCTATCTCTTGTTATGACAACCATGCTGACGTAGCCTATTAACTGTGTTTGTGATTGTAGACTAACCGTATCTCCGTCGCTACTTCTTCCAAACGTAGAAATGCTGAGGATGAAGATATTTAACTCAAACTGTGTTTTATAGATTTAATTCTAAAACGCTTATTAAAACTGCATCGCTCGACCCTTTTTCTGCCAAGTTTACTCCAGTTTATGTTATTATTTTTGTGAAGTGAGATCGTTAATTTCGCGCTAAGAATAATTACATACTTTTAATATGCAAACAGGTATCTAACGTGCAGCGCCTATTTAGCCTTTGTTTAATTCAGTTGTTGTGTTGAATATTCCTCCTGAGGTGATTTGGAGTATTTTGTAATAATTTCTGCTCAATAGTAATTATTTCTGCTAAATGTTTATTTTATTCGCTTAATGGTTTTTTTTTAGAATAGCCTACATCTGTGTTATAAGTGTCAGCAAATTTTGTGATAAGAGTTCTTGCCAAGTAGACTACATCGATCCATAAATTTGTCTTCACTCGCGTTTCTTCCAATTACTCTAACATTGCTCTGGATCACATTTAGCCGTAATTCGTTATTAAAACTTGGATTACTTCTTGCTTTTTGATCCTTTAAATGATGGAGCTTAAAAGCAAATTTTGTGATAAGAGTTCTTGCCAAGTAGAATACATCCATCACTCGCGTTTCTTCCAATTACTCTAACATTGCTCTGGATATATTAACTGGGTCGCATTTCGAGGTAATTCGTTATTAAAACTTGAATTACTTCTTGCTTTTTGATCCTTTTAATGATGGAGCTTAACAGCAATTTATCTAGAGTTGAAAGATTGGATGGCAAATGAAGTTTAGGACTACTTAGGAGTTAGGCCCAACTGTTGAGACTTGTAACCTGACATCCATAACGAATGATGGATTGATTATGCAGCGGTACTAATTAATGATCCATTGAACCTTAATTACGAGGTTTCCTCTAGACGCTCCAGCGTCGTTGTGCTAACAAACATCTAAATGTATTCACAGTGACGTAAATCAAGGGGAATAGAGGGGACTGCCCCTAAGATTTGACTCGGTCCTCTGTCCCTCAAATGTGAAAATCTGTCCCCCGAAAAAATTGATCTCCCCAAAGTTTTTTAACTTTTTCGCCTCTGTGTATTCTATTCTATCACCGACAGTAACAGTTGCTCAGTTATTATGAAAGCGAAACATTGATCTGAAGTATCCAAATTCGTGGCTGTTTAGCTTAGACGCGTCACATGATCTGCCACATTTTTAGTCGACTGTGCTGTTATTCGTGAGCATTAAATGGTCACGTGATACCCTTGTCTACACGCAAGAGGTCGAAAGGTCAATCGACTGAGGTGCGAAGAAGACCAGAGCAATCCGACGATGTGACACCGTATTTCCGCCTCTCAGCTAATGTTGGCTTTCATATGTGTAGTCTGCCTATTAGGCCAACGAATAGTCCCCTACAATGCGTTGGTCAACTTACATGTTTGTGTCCTACGAGTATGTGCAGGCCATCTCCGAGATTCTATGTGGAATTTCAGACCCACGTCAGAACATATCTGGGTTTGCGAATTACAAAATCACTTTTAGAATGTAATCAGATTTCTATAATCGTAGTTTACAACTGCTTCCAAGCTCATGAAAACACGAAGCTGTAAAGAAATAAAGATAGCTGAAGGTTAAAATTATGCCTAATGTTTAGTGATATATTTGTATATTATGCTAATGTATAATGAATATATCTAGAAATTATACGAATCAGGTGTAATAATCGTGTTTAGCATAGTCTACTGCAACGTGCATGAAGAAAATGTTGTAGGCCTATGCACATAACCTGCGTCGATAGAGAAGCTTAGAGATACCTGTAGGCCTCTATTAATAGGCGGGTCATCGCTGTAGAATTTCCAATGCAAACCAGGAAGAAAGCAGGTATGAAGAAAATACCTGCAGGGAATGTCTGTGACTGCGTTTGACTCGACCGACCCCTTACAGTCAGACGAATGATTTAGGCCTACTTCCTCCTATTCACTGCGCAAGATGATGGCCCCTAAATTTCAGAGAGGCATACTTAAATAGACCGGACAGGCAACAGGATGCTTTAGGCTTATTGTGTAGACACGCAGACCTATTGAAACGCATCAATAATCTGGCTTATTCTTTAGCCCATTGATTCGACACAAACCTTGCAGGTGAATATTAAACAACTTTGCAACGAAACACAGTTGTGCCAGCTATTCAGGCAAAAAGTCTCCGTATATATGCAGCAGGTAAAGCACTCTCTGTAACTGCGATTTTTAGCCTAAAAACTTCATCTCCATCTTCATTATTTAACATTTTGCAGGTACAGTTTTCTTTAGTTTTACTTAATCTTCCGTAACTATCAATGCATCATATTATTCATTAGAGAAAGCCATCTACAGCTAACTGGACTTTAAATAGTCTCACACGCTTGCTTGAAGCGATCGTGTAGCTTTATAAAGTAATATGTATGTATGTATGTATATATATGCATGTGTGTATGTATGTATGTATGTATGTATGTATGTATGTATGTATGTATGTATGTATGTATGTATTTATGTATGTATGTATTTATGTATATATGTAATGTAATGTAATGTAAATGAACAATCTCTGCGCTAACCAATATGATGTTAAATGTCATTACGAACGAATATGTTGCATAGTAAACTGAAAGAGTAACCAGTGGCGGGCCCACGCACACACGTGGAACCAACCAACGGATTCCCGTCGACAGCTGAAGATGGAATGGTGCCTGGGCCAAGTTGCGTCGATAGAGTATATCGACGACAGGTGTCAGCGTTCGAACACACGATGAACATGATGTATGTATGTAATGTATGTGAGCACTTGTATAGCTCCGTTTAAGTAAATCACAAGGTTACTCCGGCACGGCTACTTAGGAATCGCGCTGCGCCGTCATGTCTTGTTCGATCTTTCGTGTAAAGTCGTTTTAGGTTGATTCGGGTTGAGACGAATTCACATGTCTGGGCTGTCTGGGCATACAGCAGGCCTGGTCTCAGATCGACAAGGAGACGCTATCCATGGTGTTTCCAAATTATCAACATAACCTATCGTCTGGGACCTTGGACTGCTTCTTGATGAAGAACAATGAGGAGCATGTCCATTCTCTCTGCTGCTCTTACTTTTGCATAATATGCGTCAGATCAGAGTCATACGATGATGATGTTCATCATTTGACAACGCCGCCGTAACAATTGCCACTCCATTCTGATGCATCTGAATTTTCTGTAATGCTGTCCATGCGCGACTGCCAAACTTTCCGACACGACATGATCAGGCCATCCAGACTTCCGCCGCCCGTATCGTAGCCAACAAAATCCTCGCATATTTCGAGCTAGGCCTATGCACTGATGCACTGTATATGGGAAACACTCTCTGGGAGGGGAGGGGAGGGGAGGGGGGAGGGGAGGGGAGGGGGAGGGGGAGGAGGGGGGAGGGGGAGGGGAGGGGAGGGGAGGGGAGGGGGAGGGGAGGGGAGGGAGGGAAAAGCAGGCGAGACGAGCGAGAGACGGCGAGAGACAGCGACAGACAGCGAGAGACAGCGAGAGACAGCGAGAGACAACAGCTCAGAAAATATTTAAATCACATTAAATTCTATCTCTATTGATCTCTTTGAAAACCATGTTTCAGTGCGTTTGTGAAGTTCAAAACGGCGCTATATAAATAGCCATATATATATATATATATATATATGCACACATATATATATGCACCTACATACATACGCATACGCATGCTTGCATACTGCATATTATTAAATGCATTCGTACATGCATCATAATATATAGCCTACAATACATGCGTGCGTGCGTGGCACTGCGTGCAAACTAGACGCGTGCACGTATCCATACATGTACACGAGCACATCGTTTTCTTCATTGCAATGTTATCTACGTTTTTTTTACAGATTTTGTACATCATTTGCAGAATGAAGCCCGTTGCATCATTTCCGATAAAAGCGGGTTCAGCCGTTGGATCAACATCCGTCGTTTATGTTCCAGTGAGCGTTGAACTCCCATCGTACGATCGTTTTCCTAGGAAGCTGTCTATGGAGTTGGGGGCCATGCAGTGTCTGCTGGGCGTTCTCTGCATTGTCTTCAATAGTATTTCCTTGGCTTTTGCACTCAAATTGTTTCGATCAGAGTATCTAACTCTGGGTCACGGCTTTTGGTGTGGGGCACTGGTAAGCTAGCTTCATTCACGCTTGATGTCAATTTAAAATAATGCCTTTTAAAGTGCTAGTGATATTCTACTATTGTTATTGAGAAATTCTATTGTTAACAAATTCGTTAATGCGGATGATTTATGATGTAGTTTAACGCCAGAGTTAGTTGGCACATTTCGACTTTTATGGTATCTTAGGCTTCCCTGAACCACAAAAGTGACTGCTTTGTAAACCAAAATGCGGTTAGCAATTGGTATAATAAAGGATACACCTACTTACTTACTTACATAATTACTTACTTACTTACTTACTTAGATCAGTGGTTCCTAATCTTAACTTCGACATAAAAAAGCATATCTGGTATAATGTGTTTAAACAGCGATGGAGGTATATACTATGTATGTATGTATGTATGTATGTATGTATGTATGTATGTATGTATGTATGTATGTATGTATGAGCACTTGTTATAGCGCCGTTCAAGATTTCTACTAAGAGGCGCTCTCGACTACAGCCATGGGCGTCCGCAGGGGGGCGCAAGGGGGCGCATGTGCGCCCCTGGATTTTGCGCATATTTGCAGAGACATTTTGATTATTTGTGTATTATTATTACAACACGATTGTCAACGTGATTATCGGAAAACACTAAATTCTTTAGGTAGTTATTTAAAATGAACACAGAAAACGTAAGATTAATTAGTAAGATAGTAGCGGTACTAGCGTACCGACCGTTAAACACGGTAGGCTATATAAGCTCTACAAGTGGGACCTAGGCCTATATCTTTACTCAGACGCATTAAAAAAATTAACGTATAGAGTTCTCTCTTGGTAATATGGAAATTCATAAATTGTCAACCCAGAGACGGCGAAATGCCTTCAGCCGTATCGGCTAATTGGTATCGTATTCCTTGTGTTTTTTTAGCCGATCGCTTGCGAGATAACAGGTCCGGCTGGTGAACCTCGTAGTCAGGACGTTGCAATATATATGTATGATATATGTACCCTTATATATAATATATATAAACATATATAGCCTAATTGACACTGGCTGGAGCGACTAAGTAAGCAGCTTCTAACCTTAGAAAGTTGGATGCCATCTAACACACATTCTCTCAGACTTTTTAAACATACCCCGCTAGCTTTGGAACCAGTCCCAAGCCTGGATGAAGGAGGAATGCGAATCTATAATTGATCTTTAGCCTATTGCCGCACGCGTCGTTAAACTTAAATTTCTACTACTACGCTTTGTGAGTCAGTCGGATAGTATCACGCGAACGTAGAAGATGAACACTTCTGAGTAGGACAATTTCGTAGAAACTGTGAAGGTCGACTGCGTTGAGGGTCGAAAAAGCCTGGTAGGAACAGAACAGAAATTTCAGACAACAAAGACGGATTCATAGATAGGCCTAGAGTGATAAATCAGTTTGGACAAGAACCCAGACGATTGCAGTTGTTATTTCAAGAATAAGGTCAGATTTCAGTCATATAAAATTTAATTATCATAATAGTTTTGACAATGAATGTCTATGAATTTTTTCTCATATTGGGATCCGCGCCAGAGGATCGAGAGGTAGCCAGTGCCGAGGGAGCGAGTGTCGAAGGTGGAGTGATCGGCTGCTTTCGACACCCTATTTACTCCCTGCGACAACTATTTAAAAGTTTGCGCCCCTAGAAAAATTCCTGCGGACGCCCATGACTACAGCGCGGACACTGAATCGGAGTTTCACGCCGAAACGCATGAGCAATTGCGAGTGAAGGACTTGCCCAGGGTCTCAACGCGGCGGCTTGAGATAGATTCGAACCCGCAACCTTCCGGCTGCAAGGCAACGAACATACCCTACACCACCGCGCCCCACAATATACACAATATACACATTATAATCCATAAAATTAGATTAGAAATGATTTTAAATATAACCTTCCAGGGGAGCCCTTGCCTTCACCTTGGAATCTGATAATCTGATTTATAATGTGACAATACATTCAAACGACACATTTATCCAATTTTCTCACGGAAACCTTATCGTTCCCTAAAGGAACCCTATGGTATCGCCGAACACAATTTGGAAAAACGCTGCAGGGCTAGATTAGATTTTCATCATAGTTCTTAATTTTGCAGTTCATCGCATCGGGTTCACTCGGAGTGAAAGCTGGCATGAAGAAGACCATGTCTCAGGTAGGTAACTTTTAGGATAGCTTAACTGCAGCAAATTTAATAGTGTTTTGCGTCAAATTTGCATAGGTATGCGCACTTTTACACAAATCTTCTTTTCCTATTCTCTCACAGCATCTATAAACATAGATCTGTCCAAAAGATCTAATAGATGAGACTTAAAAGGTGCCCGAAAAGTTGCTAAGATTACAGACGAATTCATCTGAAGCGTTTTATGAATGATGTTTCTTTAAAAGTTCAGAAGTGCACACTTTGACGAGACACTGGGTGGTATCAATCATAAAACACCATGAAAGAGGTAAGTTTTAAGCTTAGAGTGATAGATAGTCTCATTAAGCGAATCTGGAACTATCTCGATCCCTCCTGAATTCCTTAAATTCTTCTTTCATCCTTTCCTCTACGCATGTCGTCGCTCGGTCGCCATCATCTTCCTGAGGCTCCTCTAATTATCACTCCTCAGGCTTTTCATATAAAAACTGAAGTCCCACCTTTTCAAGAAATCCTACCCTCATTCACCTACTCGCCGTCTTCCAATTTCTTTTATCCTAAACACAACCGCTCAAAACAGCTCCCTTGTTCCCTAAGGATGTCATTTGGAGGGGGCAAATGTGTCCCCTGAATTTCATGGAAAAATCAATTTATTTATATATGTATGTCAGACTCAGTGCACGTGATAAAAAATTATATGTTTATTCGTCACTAGAAGTCCAGGACAGCAGAAAATCAAAACAAAGTATAAAAAATAAATAAGATAAAGAAGAAAACATGCTAGATCATTTAACCACAGCATTGCACATGTAGACTAAATGCAAGACTTAGCCAGCTGGCCAAGTCCCTTCCCCCAATGTTTCACCTCTGACAAAAACTGAAATGACGTTCCTGATCTTTCCTTCTCTCTCTCTGATCGTCTGACAACCGGGTTTTGTTTTTCCCTTGGTGACTTGATGCAGCGCTTCTGAATAAGCTGGTGCCCTGCTCTAAGCTTTAGGGTGAGTAGCGCTATAGAAATTCCGAGATTAATATTAGTAGATTACGATTATAAAGAAGCAGGAACCGCTGTATAAAGTTGGATTCATAGACCATGACGAGAAGCAATGTTTGTCAATGCATATTATGTACAGAGGAGTTCTTTAGACTAAATGTTCCTCAGCTGTCCAAAAAATGCCAGCCAGTCAGTCAGTGAATCAGCCAGTCGGTCAATCAGTCAGTCAATCAGTCAGTCAGTCAGTCAGTCAGTCAATCAATCAATCGGTTATCCAGTCAGCCAGTAAGCTAATTGGTTATTCAACAGGGCAATTAGTAATTGATCTAGAGTTGTTTTTGTTCCAAGAGCAGAATTGAGCAACTTATAAAAAATAAAAATTGTGAATATTAGAAAACATTCTTGACAGTTCAGAGTAAATGGTTGTGATTTGCTGTAAGTGGCAAATGAAAGCAAATAGCTTTGCAAGTAGATGGCAGGCATGGGTTTGTTCTGACCGACATTGTCGTATGTAATGTGATGGCGACTGAAGTTTAATGATTAATTCTGTATTGTACTGTTTTATATTGTACAACTGACGTCAATTATTGAATAAATTACATTAAATATGCTACCAGGTTCCTATAACATTGCTGACTGCAATATTTTTATCTTATTATTACTATTATTATTATTTTTATTATTATTATTATTTACTTGGCAGAATTCAGTCGTTCTTACACGAAATAATACGTACTGGTAGGCCAACTTGTGCTGGGGGAACTGACCAGTTTCTGCGTCTTCGGCTCACCACTAGTAGGCTAGCCTAATGCAAGACTTTGTATAAAGTATGAAGTACAGAAACTATACGAGCTTCTATGCACAATATTTTTCTTTTTAAATACAGATAGTGGCATACATGGTGATGTGTATCCTGTCTTCCGTTTTCACTTTCTTTCTACTGATATTTGGAATAATTACAGCGTGTTCTGTAAATTGGTACCACTACCCAAGACGCACAGAGGTAAAAGTCAAGTATTTTTTGCGTCTGTGCATAAATTAAGCAACTTAGCATGAGCATAATTGCCCACTTACCAGCTCATTTGTTAACTTTGATCTAAATCTCTGCTGTTGTTATAAGAAAGCCGACTTAGCTAGATTGATTTAATACCATCGGACCAGCTTTTGGTCTGTTTTCAATATTAACATATAGCTTTCACGCCATTCTCTTTTTTTTATTTAAAAACATGGTAGTCTTACATGGGTCTGGTGAATAATTCAAGTAGAATTACCACAGAAAATAAAGAAGAATTTTTGATAAATAAGAAACGAAAAAGCGTAATTGAAGACACAACTACGGTTGGATTGCAGGGTAACAGAAATTATTCTTAACGTAGGTCTATTATGGGTAACCTTAACAAAGTTTCTGTGTCATTCTTCTAGATTATGTTAATTGTTGCGATGGAGTCTTGCTTGGCCGTTTCGGCCGTCATTGAAGCCGTTCTTTTTATTTGGGCATCGGTTTTGTGCTGCAAGTCCGGAGCATGTTCCTGTTCTGGGTCATACCAACCGGTAAGTAAGCCAAATTTGATTTTTAGAACATCATTAACCTTCTGTGTATATTCTAGGATCAAACGCCACAATATAAGACTATATTGTATTGTATTGTATTGTATCTATTTATAAAGCGCCTCTCGCAGTATGGACTATTCAGAGGCGCTCTCAGTGTAAAAGCCCCGGGGAAAGAGAAACGTCTTGAGGGAATGAGCAGATGAGGAAGATAACCCAGACAATAGTTTTGCACGCAGAGGAGAGGAAGGTCATTCCAAACAGAAGGGCCTACAACAGCAAATGATCGACGTTGGGCTAATGCGGTCCTGGTCCGAGGGACAAAAAGATCAAATCGGTCAGTAGAGCACAACGAACGAAGAGAGCTAGCAGATAAAGGTTTTTTTTAATTTTATTTATTTATTTATTTATTGCGTTAGAAAACAAATAGCAGTACAAATAATGACAGAAACAGAACAATCACTGCGCAACAGGAAGCCAGGAAAAAGCTAAAAGCTTATACCACCCTGGCCCATAGTAGGGCCTACCTGGTTCACATTTCGGTCAACGTTTACGTGTCACACAGATCTAGACAAGTTATGCTGTTGACAGGCAGCTGAGTCCAAACAATTTTAGTAATATGCATTAGACATTATACATTGGTCAACTGATTAGCAAGTTCATAAAGCACATACGTCAGAACCAAAGTAAAGTAAACAAACAGATAAATTTTATGATAAGACAACGAAAAAAGAAATAAAAACAAAAATGAAAGAAAACAAAAAAAAACACTATTAATAACAATACTAAAAAGGTTTGCGCATAAAGTCAGAGAGATATTTAGGAGCAAGGTCTAAGTGAGATTTGGACACCAGAAATAGAATCTTATAGCGAGAGCGTAAAGTTACAGGGAGCCAGCGTAGGACTTCAGACATGTAGGAAGAGATATGAGCAAACTTAGGAAGACGTGCGATGAGCCTGGCTGCAGCATTTAGAACCGATTGAACAGGGGTGAGTCGCAGCTTAGGGAGGCCTGCAAGAAGTGAGTCACAGTAGTCTATGCGAGAGCAGATGAATGCATGAACAATGGTGGTAAAGACTGATGGCAAAACAAAATGGCTGATAGCTCTCAGCCGCCTAAGTTAAAAATAACAGGAGCGAGTAATACTTGATATGTGCTCAGTGAAGGTGAGGGAGGAGTCGAGAGTAACGCCCAAGTCCCTGACATTGGAAGAATAGGTAAAGAGGGGAACATCTCAGTCAACGACGAATAATCAAGCTTAGCAAGCTGTTGCTTAGCTCCAAACCAAATCAGTTGGGTTTTATAAGCATTTAGGCAGAGACGGTTTGTCGACATCCAGTGGTGTAACTATAGTTAATCAAACAGAGCCTACAATTCGCTCGCTGTAGTCATGCCAGCTGAATGCATGTTTGTGCGTATGTATGCAGTACGTATGTATGTATGTATGAATGTATGCATGCATGTGTGTATGCATGCATGTATGGATGTAGGTATGTATGTATGTATGTACTTATGTACGTATGTAAGCATGCATGCATGAATATATGTCTGTATGTATATATACATGCATACATAGCTGTATGCATGCATGTAAGACCTAAGGAATGTATGAGCATAAAGATTGCTAAAGAATGCATGTATTCATGCGTTAATACATAGATGCATACATAGTCACATACATGGAAGACTCACTACTGGATGCTGTAGCGCACAACTCAGCAAGCATGTTGGAACAGTTCTTGTATAAGCATTACTAATGAATGTAAAGGAAACGACTATATAACATTGTGGTGTAAATCTTTTCAGTTGGTGTTTACACGTGATTTTGGTCACCATTTGGACAATGATGAGCAGAAGGATGATCAAATATACCATGTTCCGAACAAGGTAAGAGTTCCGTGTTCCTATACAATTTTTGAAAAATAGCGACTCGGCAATATTCAATACACATCTTTAAGGGGCATAACTTCTAAGTTAACTATATGAGCGCCTCTGAATGGGAAATCTGGTAGGGGCGCTATAACAAGTGTTCAAATACAATACAATACAATACAATACAATAAGCCTTTCAGCTTTTCCCACTTATTTAAATGAAGTCAGTAACACTAGTTCAGAAATGTTGCTGTTGTTCTTTGCAGATTTAAAATTCTAACTACGGAAGAACTACTGACACATTCAACGAATTCATAGTAATGGCGATATAATCTTACCATACTCGGTTACTGAAATTATCTTGAATTCCTGATTTTAAGATTCTACCCTGACGAACATGGTCCAACTTCTTTGTACACCAGTATACTGTAGCTAGTGGATTATGCTTGTAGACCTATATTAAACACGATTAATAACAAGTAGGCTATATTTGACACCGTGACGGTCCGTGAGTCAGTGACCTTTTTGATAAAATAAACCATTGTGATATACAAGAAAGGCATTTTTAATGGCTTGTAAGCTACGCTTGGAAATAGACGGCAATGCGCTTTATACAAAGGGTACATTACGCATGAAATTAATGTCATCGATGATGTGCGACAAGGGTCTGTGTTGGCCCCTTTACTGCTCTCAATAATGTAAATGATAATTGTAACGCTTCTTCCTTACATCTATCGTGTTTCCTTATGATACTGTCAATACAATACAATACAATACAATTAGACATTTATAACGCGCTTTAACAAGACAAGTCTTGCACAAGAGCGCGTTGCGCTGTGTTCTTAGTCATAGTATAATGAGAATAGATAAGTTTTTAATTTTGATTTAAATTGAATAGCAGATGAACATTGACGGATTGTAGCTGGAAGACTGTTCCATTCCCTAGATCCCGAGACAGCAAAAGAACGATTTCCAAACTTCCTCTTGATGCGAAGAACGGTAAAGTCTCCTCGCGTGGCTGATCTGAGTCCTTTAGGATTTGAAGCAGAGCATGGTACGACCATGGACGTCATATATGAAGGGGAGGTTCCAGAATGGATATGATACATGAGGAGGGAGATTTTGAAAGCGATACGGGCGCGAATGGGAAGCCAGTGTAGTTGTTGAAGAGATTGTGTGATGTGATCTCTAGGGCCAAGACCTTTTATTAGGCGAGCAGCGGTGTGCAGAACAGATGTGAGGGGTTGAAGTGTCGACGTTGGGAGGCCAGATAGGACGGAACTGCAGTAGTCGATGCGAGTGATGACAAGGGCTTGTGTGAGAATACGGAGGCAGGTTTCATCTAGGCAACGCTTCACTTGTCTGATTCGGCGAATGCGGAAATAGCAGGCTCTGGCAATGGCGGAAATGTGTTGAGTCATATTTAGTTTTCAGTCTAACAATACTCCAAGATCGCGAACCACTTCTGAAGGTGGAATAGAACAACTTGAGTCGAGGTTAAGTATTTTCAATGATTTATCTTCACCCTGACTGATCCGACGGTCGAACCAAATGAGTTCTGTTTCAATCAATCAATCAATCAATCAATAAATCAATCAATCAATCAATAAATCAATCAATCAATATTTTATTGGTCCACCAAAAGAACATTACAAATCCTGTAATTGCATTTTTAAGAAACAGTTGTATTGTATTATTTTATCGTAAAACTTACACTCGACCGTTTTTTCGCAGGCTTGGAATAGTGCCTTTACGAATGTATAAACAAATTATAAGTTGGTTTATTCATGCACAGACGCCGAAATAATAATAATTTTTACGATTATTTCTGTAAAAACTGTGAAGTACAAGACTGTAGTGAAATAGGGGCGAACGGCGATTATATTATTTTTATTTAAGTGTATAGTCTAATATTATTTTATTTGATAGTAGGTTTTATTATGGAGGCCTAACTTGTTTGTTTGGCCATTTGATATAATATTTCAGACTGGAATTTAAAGTAGGCCTAGACGATCACACCTGTCTTGAAATTTGACAGGTAGAGAGAAAGACGTGGAGGAACAATGGATCCACTCAGCAGAAAACGCCAGAGGTCACAGAAGGACGTTTGACGGATGAAGAGAGAGGGGGTCGAGAGACGGACAATGGGCCCACTCGGCAGGTAGAGAGACGTGAAGGACGGACGATGGACCAATCAGAGAAGACAGAATTAACAGGTGGGAGCATAGAGATGAAGAAGGAACGAAGTGCGAGAGGACGGCATTCGATAAGAAGACGGCCACGCAGAAAACATGGAACGAGATAGCATTTCTTAAAAGTGTTTATCTAGCAAAGACAGTGGCCGAAAGCGGATCACGAACTCTTCTAAAATTATGTTCATTTTATCGCTGTTGTAAATAGATTGTACAAATTTAATTATAACTTCAAAAACATCAAAAGAAGCTTCGATTTCGCCGTTAGATAAAACGATCACCCACGTGCTAGGAAGAGGCCTAAAAAGTCCCCCGAAGATTTAGCCGTCAACTCTTAACACCACTAGCCACCAAATACTGGAATACGACGGCGATCATCATTTCTTCCAGTACAATGACCATTTCCGCTAAATGATTTGCCTCGGCAGATCATCATCATCATCATCATCATCAATCATCATCTTAACTGATCACTGAAAATGCAAGACACATATAAATGTAAACCTGTGAGTTTCAAAATGTAAACCCCACAGGAATAACGGTGCATTGCTAGAAGGGTCGTTCAGATTCTGAAGTAAATACTTAAAACCAGCGGCCTGATGATGATGATGATGATGAAGATGATGATGATGATGATGATGATGATGATGATGATGATGATGATGATGATGATGATGATGATGATGATGATGATGATGATGATGATGTTGATGATGATGAGGATGAGGTTTGTAGGAAGTTACGTAAGAAAACGTATAGTTTATTGCATGTAATGGGGCTGCACAATGTAATTCAAGTACGCTGAAGACTTTCGTAATTCATAGAAGGTGATGATCCCCAAAGGCAGTAAGCAGCCAAATAATGTAGCATGCGAATCTCGTGCAGGAACTGCCCGGTGCACTATAGAGAAAGCAAAAACGCAGACTAAGCGCTTCTGTTAACACCAAATTCGAAGAAATAGATGCAGCCAACTGCAACAGGGACAGTAAATAAACTTAAATCGGAATCTAAACTCTGAAATATCAGTGTCTTATAATACCGATTAAACAAATACTCCATGTTTGTTTAGTCACTAAGCTGCCACTGGAGATGTGGTCGATGAACAGCACGTTCAACTACGAGCAAGTTGTATCCGTCTATGCAGAGGCCTGTGCAACTGAATATAAATACAGTAGCATAGCTTAACTCAGGTAGGCTACATTCTCTTCTTTTGTTAAGGTGCACCTGGCCACTTGTAGGCTCCTTTATTATTTACCTTGCTCAGCCGAAACCGAATTGACGGATGGCTTGTGTGGCCTATTCGACATACATACATATACATGATGCGTCATGTATGTATGGGGGGTCCGGTGGCGCGTTGGATAACATCTGGCCAAGAGTGCGATAGGTACCGAGTTCGAGCCCCGTTAGGGCGGATTTGCTTTGTAGGCTGCTATTAGCGCCGTTGTATTACAAGCTGTCTGTTCTGTTAGTAGTTAACTAGTTAAGATTGTTTCAATTGCATAACATGTAAATGTACAGCGCAGTGCGTTTGTCAGGCGCTAAATTAAAGAAAAGATATTATTATTATTATTATTATTATATGGATGGCAGGTTCAATACAGCTGGACATCACCAGGCACCAGCATACTAGTGACACCGAGTTCCGATGAAGTGATGAGCTCACATCCAAGCGGCGTGACATGTCCAGGTTAATGGCGTCAACACATACAACAGAAATCAGCCTCGTCCGTAGGCCTACTGAGCAGTACAATGTACATACATGTATACATAGCACAATGTAAGAAACAGATGGCAATGAGAAGGTTAGTGTTAGACTGGATGAAGAAGGGCTAGAGACAGCTACACGACGTTCAGCACATTGTCACGATGTTGTTTGGGGATATATGCAAATTTCTTTCGAGTAAAGTAGAGCGTGACCCATGAGTCATTGGCGGAGGCTCGCAGCCCAGAGAGGACGGCATAAAGGCCTACTACGGTTCGCTGGCCTTTGTGTATAGGCTAAGCCATGCAGTTGATGCTGGCCGTGTAAATGGACCTCTGATCTATGCGCATAAATACATACGTTTCACAGGTATTCAGTGTAGGCTTAGCTTTCGAGTTGCGCAGTGTCCGAAAACAAGACAAGTAAGCAAGAATACAGGTTTGAACTTAACGCATTTTACTTCTAAATCAGACTTTCCATTAAGGTAATTGAAAACATAAATGGGAAAATGTGCTTTGTCCAAAGTACTTGCTGCATATCTTTTTCGCGTGTACCTTCATTACACTGATTTTTTCACGTAGGAAAGCATTCTTTTCGTCTATTAAGTAAGACCTGCTAAGAATAAGTAAACAGCGCTTAGAGGTCAATGTCACGCTCAGATTTTGAGGTAACATGTAATGATGATGTCTAATTAGGCTAGGATCTAATTAATTTCTTCTAGTTGTATATTGTTACTATCTACTAGCAAGGAACCAGTTCATGGCTGACAATTGATTTGTTCTTAATGACATGTAACATCGTGGGGCTAGCGCAGGTGCACCTCTTGACTTTGTAGGCAGGCATTATCAAATTTCAGTTGTATTGTATTGCATGGACTTTTTAAGATCCCTACACAGTGGCTGTCTCAAGGAACTTCGAATCCGGACCTTGCGTTGCAGGACGTGCGTTACACCAATCAGCAAACACATTGATATTTTGAATTAATCGACTTAAAACAGAGACCTTGCAGAAACGAAATGGCTTCTGTTCCCACTCATTTAACTGTTGGCTGAAACTTACCCTCATGTCACTTTTTCACTTACTGTACGTGATCTTGGAGCGACGCTCGACCAAGAGCTTAGTTTTTCGCAACATGTTAACTTGCTTACGCGAAGCTGTTACTACCAGCTCCGCCAGCTGCGTGTTGTGCTCCGCTCTCTCTCTCATGATGCTGCTGTTGTTCTTGTCCATGCCTTTGTTACCAGCAGAGTCGATAACTGTAGTTCGATTCTCGCTGGTCTCCCTTCTGGCCTAATAAGCCGTCTTGACCGGGTCCTCCGCTCTGCTGCCCGACTGATTGGTCGTATTCCAAAATACGCTTCAGTCTCTGCTTACATGCGCGATGTTCTGCACTGGCTTCCTGCCTCGCAGCGCATCTCTTACATGATAGCAGCCTTAGTTTGGCGGTGCCTTGCTGGCTGTGCTCCATCATACCTATCTGACCTCTGTCGTCCTGTCCCTGACCTAGCCCCCCGTCGGGCTCTGCGTTCCTCGGCCAAGGGAGAGCTCCTTGTCCCCGGGCCCGTTTATGTCACAAGCAGCGCCGAGCCTTCTCGGTTGTTGGACCCTCAACCTGGAATGGGCTCCCACTTGAGCTGCGCTAAGTGCGCTTGATGCCTCGCAGCAATTTGCCTGCTTACTGCCGCCATCTCAAGTCTTCTCTGTTTAGCCGTGGCTGGGCTGGGAGCGCCTCTGAGTAGGTTCCTTGAAGGGGCGCTATATAAATGCTCGGAATGAATGAATGAATGAATGAATTTACTGTGCACCTCACGCAGCAGGTAGTCAGAAAGTATGAAACTACACCTGGACACATAGTTGCCAATGATGGATGGGGTCATGACTGCGGGTGTGTGGGTTAATTCTACTTAAGCACACAATAATGGGATTATGTCAATCCATCAGCAAATCACTTTTTCGTCTTCTGTACAAGCAGCAATCTTGGACATAAATTTCTTTATTATCTTAACTGGCAAGCAGTTTGACCCTAGCCTAATAATAATTGTAATCTTATTCATAGGAAATATACGTTAATGTCAACGAAATGATAATATTAAGAAAGAATTAATTGAAATTTCAAATTTATATAGCTCCACTGTAGAGAGATTTATCAGAGCGGTAATTTAACAAGGTTCTAGTATAATGATCATGTACAGCAGTTCCCTGATAAAAATAATCAACAAACGTACTAGGCAACAATCTGTGATGATAGCGAAACATGAGTAAACCAATTTGAAACTTATTTATATCTGCTAATCGAAGTATATTATAGGTTTGAAAAACAGGTTTGGTACTGGCAGACCAGTGCAACATGAAAATCATTCGAATGGCACGCTTTTGTAGAATCTCCAAGTCTTTCAAATAGGAAGTATAATTTGCAGCCCAACAAATGTTGCAGTAAGACATATAGGGGAAAATTAAAGAATAATATAAGCTTTGTAGAGTAGTTTTATGGAGACAGTGACGAATCCTTGACAGTATGCTGATATTAGTTAGCCTACTCATGACAATCATTGCGGAAGATATTTGCTGATTTTGTTACTTAAACTTTCTAGCTAATAACTAAAAAATATTAGTTAAACTTTTTAGTTAATAACTAAAAATATTAGTTAAACTTTGGTTTTAACTAAACTATTTTTTAAAGTTAAACTTCTGCCTTAACTGAAAAAATTTAGTTACACTAAAAGTTTGCAACTTCTTAGTTAACTTTTGCCCATCACTGTAAATAAGAAACGAAAAAGCGTAGGTTGAAGACACAACTACGATTGCATAACAGGGCAACAGAAATTATTCTTAACGTAGGTCTGTTACGAAGAACCTTAAACAAGTTTCAGTTTCATTCTTCTAGGTTATGATAATTGTTGCGATGGAGTCTTGCTTGGCCGTTTCGGCCATCATTGAAGCTGTTCTATTTCTCTGGGGATCGGTTTTGTGTGCAAGTCCAGGGCATGTGTTGTTCTGGGTCATACCAACCGGTAAGTAAGCCAAATTTGGCTTTTAGAACATCATTAACCTTCTATGTATATTATAGGAACACAAGCAGCAAATTAAAACTATAGTTAATTAAATAGATCCTACAGTTCGTTCGCTGTAGCCATGTCAACTGAATTGTTTCCTCGCCTTCGTTAAACTTTGAATTGCAAGACTTCCTGACCTGATCTGACTAAGCTGTGAAACGAGCAGAAATAGTAATTCTGATTCATCTTATTTTATCCAATGAGAAAAGAACATTGAGCCAAAGCAACGAGACCGACACATGCAATCGATGTTGTGATATTCAAAATGACCTATGCAATTTACTCAGATATTCACGTAGATGTCACTTTTCTCAAGAGCGCGGGTAACAGGAAAAATGTGCGTATGTATGCATATATGCATGTCTTTACGCATCGATGTATTAATGCATGCATGCATGATTGTAAGCGTGCATGTTTGCATGCATGAATATATGTATGTATGTATGTACTTATATAGGAATGAATGTCTGCATGTATGTGTGTATGTATGTATGTATGTATGTATGTATGTAACTATGTATGTATGTGCGCATGCATGTATGTATGTGCGCATGCATGTATGGATGTATGTATGCATGTATTTATGTATGTATGTACATGTATGTATGCATGTATGCATGCATACATACATGTATGTATGTATGTATATTTCCCCCGGGTTTTCGTGCTGAGAGCGCCTCTGAATAGTTATTCTGAGAGGCGCTATATAAATCTTTAGATACGATACGATACGATATGCATGAATGTATGTATTATGTGAGTGTTTATGTATGTATGTATGTATGTATGTATGTATGTATGTATGTATGTATGTATGTATGTATGTATGTATGTATGTATGTATGTATATATGTATGTGTCATGAATATATATATGCATGTATATATACATGCATACATGACTGTATGAATGCGTGTAAGAACTAAAGAATGCATGTATTTAATTATATTTATGTATTCATTATTGTGGGGCGCGGTGGTGTAGGGGTATGGTCGGTGCCTTGTAGCCGGAGGGTTGCGGGTTCGAATCCACTTCAAGCCGCCGCGTAGGGACCCTGGGCAAGTCCTTCACTCGCAATTGCTCATGCGCTTCGACGTGAAACTCCGATTCAGTGTCCGCGCTGTAGTCGGGAGCGCCTCTGAGTAGAAATCTTGAAGGGGCGCTATAACAAGTGCTCATACATACATACATACATACATACATACATACATACATACATACATACATACATACATACATACATACATACATACATACATACATACAGTCATGCTTTAATACATATGATACTTAGTCACATATATGGAAGACTCACTACTGGCTGCTCTCGCGTACACGTAGAACACAACAAGCATGTTAGAACAGAGTTTGTATGAGCATTAGGCCTACTATTGAATGTAAAGGAAACGACTATATAAATTATGGTGTAAATATTTTCAGTTGATGTTTACACATGATTTTGGTCACCATTTGGACAATCGATGAGCAGAAGGATGAGCAAATCTATCATGTTCCGAGCAAGGTAAGAATTCCGTGCACCTGTACAAGTTTGGATATACTGTACGACTCAACAATGTGCATCTTTAGGGACATGCACTGGAAGAAAAGACGATTGCTGTTGTCTTCTAATAGTTGGTGGCTAGCGGTGCTAAGAGTTGGTGGCTAAATCATCTGGGCACTTTTTTAGGCCTCTTCCTGATCGTTTTATCTCACGTAGAAAACGAATTGCGTCTTTTGATGTTTCTTGCAGTTATGATTAAATTTGTACAATATATTTACAGCAGCGATAAAATGAACATAATTTTAGAAGAGTTAGTGATTCGCTGTCGGTCAATGTATTTGCTAGATAAACACTTTTAAGATATGCTATCTCGTTCCGTTGTTTTTACGTGACCGTCTTCCTAGCGAAAGTCGTCCTCTAGCATTTCGTTCCTTCTTCACTTCAATGCTCCCACCTGTCAATTCTTTCTTCTCTGATTGGTCCATCGTCCGTTCTTCACGTCTCTCTACCTGTCAATTAGCCTAGTCTGCCTTTTGGCCCTGCGTTGCTCTCTGTCCCATTGTCCGTCTCTCGACCCCCTCTCTCTTCATCCGCTAAACGTCCTTCTATGCCCTCTGGCGCTTTCTGCTGAGTGGATCCATTGTCCCTCCAAGTCTTTCAGACACTTTCTCTCTACCTGTCATATTTTAAGACAGGTGTAATCGTCTAGACCTACTTTAAATTCCAGTCTGAAATATTATATTGCAGTTAAAGGTTCAAACAAACAAGTTAGGATTGCACACACTTAAATAAAAATAACATCATCGCCAACTGCCCCTATTTCATTACTCGACGTAGTAGCTTATAATTTAACTATAAGCCTTTCAACCTTTTCAACTTATTTAAATGAAGCCAGAAAAACCAGTTAAGAAATTTTGCTGTTGTTCTTTTCAGATTTAAAGTTCTAACTACGGAAGAACTACTGGCGCATTTAACGGATTTATAAAAGTGGCGATGTAATCGTTCGATCAGACTCGGTTACTGAGATTATCTTGAATTGCTGATATTAATATTTGACACTGATGAACATTGTCCATTATGTCCAACTGTATATAGGGTAGATAATGGATTAGGCTTCTAGACGTATATTAAACATGATTAATAGCAAGTACATTTGACACGATGAGTCAGTGATTTTTTTTTGATGAAGTACAGCATTGTTATATACAAGAAATGCATTTTTAATGGCTTTGTAGAATACACTTGGAAATAGACGGCAATGCGCTTTATAGGAAGGGCACATTACGCATGAAATTAATGTCATTGATGGTGCGCGACAAGGGTCTGTGTTGGCCCTAATGCTGCTCTCAATTATGTGAATGATTATTGTAACGCTTCTTCCTTACATCCATCGTGTTTCCTTATGATACTATCAATCAATCAATCAATCAATCAAACAAACAATCAGTCAATATTTCATTGGTCCAACAAAAGAACATTACAAATCCTGTAATTGGATTTTAAAGAAACAGTTGTATTGAATTATTGTATTGTATAACTTACTCTTCAGACTTATAGTAGGCCTACTCGATCATTTTTTCGCAGTCTTGAAATAGTGCCTTTTCGAATGTATAAACAAATTACAAGTTGGTTTATTCATGCATAGACGCCGAAATAATAATAATTTTACCATTATTTCTGTAAAAACTGTGAGGTAGGCCTACATGACTGTAGTGAAATAGGGGCAGTCGGCGAAATTATTTTTATTTAAGTGTATATTAGTTTATTTGATAGTAGATTTGATTATGGAGGCCTAACTTGTTTGTTTGACCATTTGATATAATATTTCACACTGGAATTTAATGTAGGCCAAGATCACACCTGTCTTAAAATGGACAGGCAGAGAGAAAGTGTCTGAAAGACTTGGAGGGACAATGGATCCACTCAGCAGAAACGCCAGAGGGCATAGAAGGACGGTTGACGGATGAAGAGAGAGGGGGTCGAGAGACGGACAAAGAGACCCACTCGGCAGTGAGCAGCGGAGGCCCAGAAGGTAGAGAGACGTGAAGAATGGAATGATGGACCAATCAGAGAAGAAAGAATTGACATGTGGGAGCATAGAGGAGAAGAAAGAACGAAGTGCGAGAACGCCAATCATCGTCGATATGACGGCGTCGTTAAATAAACGTATTTTAAACGAAGTGCGAGAGGACGGCATAGATAACTCCGCCACTACCCTACCTGTGGTAGTAGAGATCCTGAGTGGCCTAGTGGGTTTGGTAGCCCGCTCGCCACGCCGGCGGCCCGGGTTCGATTCCTGGTCGGTCGGTTTATCAGAGATTAATTTCTCGGATCTTTACTGCGGGTGGCTCGGTCGCAATATAAACGTGGAGTACGAGGTTGCTTTCTGCCTCCGACACTAATCATCTTCGACATGAAAAAGTGTCGTTAAGCCCAAGTACAAAAAAAAACCTGTGGTAGTGCCAGTCCCAAGACTGGAGAAAGGAGGAGGGCGACACTAATCATCTTCGTTATGACACAGTGTCGTTAAACAGCAACCAAGGACGGCATTCGATAAGAAGACGGTCACGCAGAAAACACGGAACGAGATAGCATTTCTTAAACGTGTTTATCTAGCAAAGACAGTCGCCGAAAGCGGATCACGAACTCTTCTAAAATTATGTTCATTTTATCGCTGCTGTAAATATATTGTACAAATTTAATTATAACTTCAAAAACATCAAAAGAAGCTTCGATTTCTCAGTTAGATAAAATGATCATCCACGTGCTAGAAAGAGGCCTAAAAGTCCCGCGAAGATTTAGCCGTCAACTCTTAACAGCACTATAGCCACCTAATACTGGAATACGACAGCAATCATCTTTTCTTCCAGTACAATGACCAGTTTCGCTAAATGATTTGCCTCTGCAGATCATCATCATAATCATCATCATCATCATCATCATCACCATCATCATCATCATCAATCATCATCTTAACTGATCAATGAAAATGCAAGGCACATTATAAATGTACATGTAAACCTGTAGGTTTCAAAATGTAAACCCCTAAGGAATAACGGTGCATTGCTAGAAGGGTCGTTCAGATTCTGAAGTAAGTACTTAAAGCCAGCGGCCTGATGATGATGATGATGACGATGACGATGATGAGGTTGCTGTTTGTAGGGAGTTACATAAGAAAACGTATAGTTTATTGCGTGTAATGGAGCTGCACAGTGTAATGTAAGTACGCTGAAGACATTCGTAATTAATAGAAGGTGATCCCCGGTGACCAAAGGGAGTAAGTAGCCAAATAATGTGGCATGCGAATCTCGTGCAGGAACTGTCCGATGCAGTATACAGAAAGCAACAACTCAGACTAAGCGCTTCTGTTAACACCAAATTCGAAGAAATAGATGCAGCCAACCAGTATGAGAATTGTAAAAAATAACGGGGGGTAGACGTTGATTTATATGCAGTTTGGGATCCTAAGAAAGACTAGGGGTTGAATCCCCCCAACCCCCGGCAATTCTCACCCTGCAGCCAACTGTAACAGCGACAGTAAATAAACTTAAATCTGAATCTAAACTCTGAAATATCAGTGTCTTAGACCGATTAAATAAATACTCCATGTTTGTTTAGTCACTAAGCTGCCACTGGAGATGTGGTCGATGAAGCAAGTTGTATCCGTCTATGCAGAGGCCTATGGCAACTGAATGTACACAGTAGCATAGCTTAGAAACAGATGGCAATGAGAAGGTTAGTGTTAGACTGGATGAAGAAGGGCTAGAGACAGCTACACGACGTTCTGCACATTGTCACGATGTTGTTTGGGGATATATGCAAATTTCTTTTCGAGTAAAGTAGAGCGTGACCTATGAGTCATTGGCGGAGGCTCGCAGCCCAGAGAGGACGGCATAAAGGCCTACTACGGTTCGCTGGCCTTTATGTATAGGCTAAGCCATGCAGTTGATGCTGGCTGTGTAAATGGACCTCTGATCTATGCGCATAAATACATACGTTTCACCGGTATTCAGTGTAGGCTTAGCTTTCGAGTTGCGCAGTGTCCGAAAACAAGACAAGTAAGCAAGAATACAGGTTTGAACTTAACGCATTTTACATCTAAATCAGACTTTCGAATAGCGCCATTGAAAACATAAATGGGAAAATTTGCTTGCCTAGTACTTGCTGCACATCAATTTTGCGTTTACCTTCTTTGTACTGATTTTTTCTCACAAAGGAAAAGCATTCTTTTCGTAAGACCTGTTAAGAATAAGTAAACAGGGCTTAGACTAAGCCCTAAGCCCTAAGGTCTATGTCACGCTCAGATTTCGAGGTAACATGTAATGATGATGTCTAATTAGGCTAGGATCTAATTCATTTCTTCTAGTTGTATAAGAGTGTTACTATCTACTGGGAAGGAGCCAGTTCATGGCTGACAAATGATTTGTTCTTAATGACATGTAACATCGTGGGGCTAGCGCAGGTGCACCTCTTGACTTTGTAGGCGGGCATTATCAAATTTCAGTTGTATTGTATTGCATGGACTTTTTAAGATCCCTACACAGTGGCTGTCTCAAGGAATTTCGAATCCGGACCTTGCGTTGCAAGACGTGCGTTACACCAATCAGAAAACACATTGATATTTTGAATTAATCGACTTGAAACAGAGACCTTGCAGACACGAAATGGCTTCCGTTCCCAAACTAAGCGAAATCACTCATTTACTGTGCACCTCAAGCAACAGATAGTCAGAAAGTATGAATCTGCACCTGGAGACATATTTCCCAATGATAGATGGGGTCATAACTGCGGGGTATGTGGGGGTAATTCTACTTAAGCACAAATGGGATTATGCAACTCCAGCAGCAAATCAACTTTTCGTCTTTTGTACAAGCAGCAATCTTGAACATAAATTTCTGAATTATCTTAACTGGCAAGAAGTCTGACCCTAACCTAATAATAATCTTATGGCTAGCAAATAATTTATAAGTTAATGTCAGCGAAAGATCATTAAGAAAGATTGTAATTGAAATTGCAAAGTTATACAGCGCCACTGTCGAGAGATTTATCAGAGGTGCTCCCAGCCTAACACAATGAAACCAGTGGCGGCGCCAGAGGGGGGCTATGGGAGCTTAGCCCCCTTAACTGCGGCTCAGCCCCCCAAATAAAAGTGGCCAATCACTGCCAATGCCAGGAAGGTGGGGAGAAAGGGAAGGGATTGGAGTTTTAGCCCCCCCCAACCTGAAATCCTGGCGCCGCCACTGAATGAAACCACGATGATTTCACCTATTGTAGAATGCAAGTTGGTCCAGTCTATCCGTACCAGGGAGTGCAGCCTGGTCCGGCCGTGGTCGTCATGCAGTCTGCGCCTCCCATCGTCTGCGATCGATATCCGGTCAGAAGTTCCATGGGAGTGGGAACAGGTTTGATCTGCATCGGAATACTTTGCGCCATTTTCAACGGTGTATTGTTCATCTCGGCGGCTGATTACATGAAATATATTGGCCATGGATTTTGGAGTGCAGTTATGGTAGGCCTACTACCAGCAGATTTTCTATTTAATTTGCTGATTAGCAAGAAATGCATTCTTAATGTTTCCTTGCGGCCCTATGCTTTGTTTAAAGCACTTAATCGATGTAAAATGTAAATGATAATTTTCAAAATTTCTCAGCGCAACACAAGCACTGCGACTGGGAGACCAGCTTATTCACCCTGAGCTTGAATATTATTAGACAATTAGGCCTATCACTGAACGACACGAGTCATCAAAGTGTAACGAAAGACGACAAGTCAGTGTAAAAAATAAAGTTTCCCAAAACAGATTCTCCTCGGACTGAAACAGGGAAACATTTTAATCCGAGGGATACATTTATTTCGGAACAAATTTTCCTCGATGAAAAGGAGATCTCCCCTCTTGCGGGACACCGGCTTACATACGATATAAGAACAAGCATCTATAGGCCTATAGGAGACTTGGAATACAATCTTTCAAAACTAATGTTAAAAAATAGAATCTAGATAATGACATTCGTTGTTAAAAGACTTAGGCTATATTTGTCACAGCGGCTTTAAACGTGTGTCTTTGACCCTAGAATTACGAGAAATGAGTTAGTTTACACGCGTTTCAATGCATTTTTTAATCTAAAATGAGCCACAGCTCTCGCACACAAACTGCTTCATAAGTGGACGCATTTGTAGTTGAAAATGTATATTTCTTGGGCCTTTGGTTCTAAATATCTGGAATTACCTGTCTAAACCGTGTATTTTTGTTTTGTAGTTTATCACTGCCGGTTCTCTGGGAATCGTGGCGGGAAGAAGCAAAACTAGAGGATCGGTATGTTTTGGTTAATATATCATATCATAGCTCCAACTGTATTTAATTTATTAATAGAAGTATACAGTATGTAAATATCTGTGTTGAATTAATAAGGATCTTCGTTTATTATTGAGCAGAAGATCAGCACAAGATCAAACTTGCACACCGCAGTGTGATTACAATTCATAGTACAAACGGATGATCACAAGTTATTACAGGAGTCGAATTTAACTGTTTGGCAGCCATGCAAAGCGCCCATCACGTCCTACTGTTCATTTTACCAACGACATCTGGCGAATGAAAGGCTGAGTCGACCTTTGGGAGGGTGACAGGAAGCGATTCCTCGTCCGTGCTAATCTTCTGCTCTTCGTGCCAGAGTATTACCCATTGCCCTAAACTTCCTCCCAATTAATTAGAATTACTAAGACCAGAACGATTTAAATGCATGCATGAAATTACACACTGATCTATAGCATCCACTCAAATTTTTCGTTAGGCCTACGCATATCCAGCCAGGTTAGCAGTTGCATGCATATTATTATATGATTCCTTGGTCACAAACATAGAATGTACATAACTAAATCGGCTTTTACTTGATGCTTATTTTCAGATAAGTGGTTTCTTAGTGACGACAATCTTATCTGCATGTTGTTCGGCTCCACTGTTTGCACTTGCCATCGTCGGAGCCATCTATGCAAGACGCTACTCGTCGTGCTACTACTACGATTATCGTTACTACTACTCTTGCGCGGTAAGCACGTATGCATGTGACTGATAGCCATTGTGTAAAGTGGAATACCTTCATAAAATAACTCAGACAGGTACGAAACATAATTTACATGCAACCAAAGATTGACGCGTTAAAGAAAAGTCGACAGAACCTCTTGTTCTAATTTGTATTTTAATAGGTACTTAGGCCAGGGAAGGGCCTATTAATCTGCCGGAAATAGGTTCAGGTCGGAATCTGCACTAATCGGTATTAATCGGAATCGGCGCATCCCAGGACTACCAAAAACGTAACATTTTTTTACCAAAAACAATTTCTTCTTTCATTGATACAAAATAGTAATCTGTTTTGGCGACCTCCTGCGGTGATCTTTAATCTTTATCATTGAAAGTACGTGTAAAATAATGACATAGTTCAGTGAATAAACTCTCGTTTGAATTACTTCTCACGGTTTAGCTTTAACAAGCCTTTAATTATATCTTTGCAAATGAAAATAAATATTGCTGATTAATGAGATCGAATCCGGATTCGGCCCAATAAGCAGGCCAAATATCCGGTTACTATCTGGAATCGGAAAACGGCAAAAAAATTCCAATCGGCCATTCCCTAGTGGGCCTAATTGGTCTTCTCTTTACTTAGTAGAGTAGGCTCAAACTTCACAGTTTAAGCATGAACGTTAACGAGAGAATAGGAATAATATTCCAACGAAAGGCCTACATATTTTTGATGTGTGAATTTACTTTGAATATATTTCCATCAATGCGCTGTTAATGTGGTTTGAACAGAATAACTATGACGTCGCAGTTGCTTTGGAGTCTTTGTTGGCTATCTGCGGTGTCGCCGCTGGAATCCTATCCATCTTAGGATCGGTCATCTGTTGCAAGTCGACCTGTCTCTGTTGTGGAGCAACTCCCGTATCTCCTGGAGTGAGTCTACCTTCCATACGACCGTTATGACAAATAAAAGTATCATCTAGAAACAAGCAAATGTTATAGCGTCACTTCAAGACTCACCAGAGGTCGACAGACCTTTTAGACATTGACTTTACTACAACTTAGTTTTGGTGCGCCATTAGTTGATTGTTGTCACTATACATCGGCAGTATATAAGTTGCTATAATTCATCCATTCACTCAGAGGACTTATATAGCGCCCCTGTAAGATAACCTACTCAGAGGCACTCCCAGCTCAACTTCCGAAACGTGTATGGAAAGATATCGACTGAAGATATCTAACTAAAGACAACATTGGCCAGAACTGCCAAGAAACGACCGACACTGAGCAGTGAGCACTTAAACGTCTGTTGAAGGTCATATTGCTGAAGGTCATGTTAAACAACTTTTTAGTCTTAAGCATTTAATTGATTTTATTACTATTAGGCCTACGTATATGCGTTCTTATAGCAGCTACAAGACTTAGATGTTCATTCGGTCTAATTATGCAGTCGTATTCGTATTTAAATAACTTAATCATGTTCTTTATGCTACCACTAATGCAACACAGCATGTTGATTAGGGACCTACTCGTTCTACAATTTCAGTAACCAGAGAAATGCATTCTGATGCATGCTAATCGCGCAGTTGAAGTTGATAATATGCAAACGGTGTTTTAGGTCATGCTTCCAGCAAACTATTACCCAGGCGTGGGCCAAATGATGTACATCAGCCAAATTCCTTCAACGAATTACGCCTATTCGCTAGGAACTCCGCAACAGAGTAAGTTATTAACGAGGTCACTTTGTACTGAACGGCAACATAGCGTAGAACTTGAATGTTAGAAAGACACTCAATTCTGAAACGATTGCCATTTAGTGCCATTTAGCACTTTAACGATGCGAGTGTATGGCCTATATATACCAAAAGCGACTGGGATACCAGTTCAGCTCCCCGTGAAAGTGTTAAAGTCTCCTTCCCCCCCACCCCACAAAGCAGACAGGAAGTCCAGTTTGCTGCCTAGACCGTAAATCGATTGTAGCCATGAAAATTCGACGGCAGATGAATTATCATCGTAACAATAACTGAAATGTGATATAAACTTTGCACATAATAGATAAGGTTAATAGGTACGTTTAATTTAAGGTTAAAGTTACATTTTAAAAATTTCAACAATTAAGGGGATGCAGAGGGAACAGAAATCTCGAACCAAATCTCTCGATTGACAGATCAGCGCGCTAACCACTGCATTTTCGAACAACCTTCTTTCCAGCTATAGACTAAAGTTAAAATGTACGATCATCATATTGTTTTTTTTCTTAGACTTATATTTGTTTCTTACTTTGCGTTTACAGGCTTGGTTGCATCTGCACCAGGAGAGACGAACTTTGGCCAAACCAACTGGAACCATCCGCAGACAACGCCAGCGACTGATAATGGGTTCGCATATCAAGAACCTCCCCCATTTGATCCTCCGCCCTCATACTCATACTCAAAACCATAGAGCAACAGATGAAGCTACTATCAAATCATTGGTCTAACTATTAGAGGCTTTCTGTCACATAATTATCGTAATTGACAAACAACGATTGTTAATTAAAATAAGGTTGCCAATTGAAAAATATTTAGCCGCAGTCTGTCGATAGGGCCTACTGTTTTAGAAGCATATCGCCCAAGAAACGATTCTGTTTTGTGTGACCAGATAGGACTGAAGCAATTATAAATCCGAAATCTGAATTACACTATTAGCCTACCATGTATTCGTCTGCTAGTACAGACTGACAAACCGCAGCGAACTGCAGCATTATTTAACCAAGAATGACTTGACCTTTGCTCCTTATTTTAAGCTAGACATGTCGATCTTTTCCTGATTTGCATTTTTATCAATTAAATAGCTGTGTCATATTGTGAAAGTCTTATTCGATTGTTGTAGAGGACTAGTCTGCCCTTGCTTCAAGCTATGTATAATGTAAGCTTATGTAAGTTTGTAGACTCTACATAGCTTTATATGCATGAAAAAACTTCAGTCACTTCTTCATATAACTACTAGGCACTTTATTAAAACAAACTAAAACACCGTGACACTACTACCATATGATTTTCCATCTGGTTGTTTATGGGAAAAGAAAAAGCGGACGATGCCGCAAAGGATTTGAGATCGTGACCAGACCTCGGAAATTTCGCCGAGAGATGTAAAGTTGAGTTAAGTGTATCTTCTTTAATTCTCAAAAGCAACAGTTTAAAGTATATATCCATTTGAAGTGGCAAGACAATAAGTACCCTAAGCTGAGAGAACATTATAAAAACCTCGAAACTTCGGTTCGTTTTCGCTGGCAGGAGGATGATCCAAAACAATTGCTCACATTTCCACTTTACATACCCTACGAGTTCAAACGACAAAGTTCTTCATTTTCCGCAAAGTTCTGGAAGCCATTTTTATTCAGTTCGAGTTGGATCTATGAAATTATAATTTTAAGTTGCTTTGAAGAGTTTTCCTGCGTTCGTTCGCCCTTTCTCCGCGTCTCAGAAGTTAGTATATGATTTTATGTGGCGCATTTGCAAATGTTTTCCACATGTTTCTATCGAAAAAAGTCGGATTTCGTTAATGCTGAATCTAATGTCAAATGCGTTCGACAACCACCGAATCGGAGAATATTGGTTTACGGATCCGTCAGTTCCTGTAAGAAAACATTAAATGATTCAATTCATTTTTGAAATGGTTGCATTTAAGATTATTAGTAATTCTTGTCTGGGTGCTTTAAATTGGATGCTGTCCTTTACATCTAGGAAATACTTATGACAATGAATTGACAGCTTTCGAAAATTAATACAGGTCAGTTATATTCGTAAAACATAAAAATGTATGCATGTAGGTTTGTATAATTATGTGTGCATGTATGTATGTAAATATGCATGTATGTATGTCTGTGTGATTTGATACATTTAAAGGGCCATCATATAGGTATGCAGATAGGTAGGTAGGCAGTCAGGTACGTAGTATGTATTTAAGCATTGCATATCACTCTTCAAGATTCTCTGACAGCTGCTATCAAAGTCTATATAACTCATCTAATAGAGAGCAACTTAAGATTAGCTGCAAAGGTTTCATGGATTCCATTTGAAACTTCACAGTACCAGACCAAATATTTATGTTAAGCAGATTAATCAAGTTCCAGTGGCAGCGCATTCCATTTCTGTGAATATAATATTGCCATAGCAAATTACAACAGCAATAACCATCCGTTGTTCAATCAATCAATCAATCAAAGAAACTTGATATAGCGCCCCTTCTAGATATCTACGCAGAGACGCTCCAGTCCCAACCACGGTTGTTATTTGCAATATTGCTATTCTATTATGTTATGTTAAGTTAATCTAGATTAACCTACCGAGACCTTATGTGGAATGTTAATACTACCTGGAGGTCATCAACTTTGAAGCTCTTTCTGAGCTTCTCCGAAACTCCAGGTAACATCGCGGTCGTTCCCATAACGAAGACATGGGAGCAGCTTATGAAATTTTCTTTGATCTGTCTTGCGATCATTTCTTCCATGTCACTGTCAGCATGTTCCAATCCAATAAGCAGGACGATGCTTGGGTGACAGCAGAGTCCAAATAATATTGCCATAGCAAATTACAACAGCAATAACCATCCGTTGTTCAATCAATCAATCAATCAAAGAAACTTGATATAGCGCCCCTTCTAGATATCTACGAATGTATTAATTAATTAATTGATTAATGTATTAATTAATTAATTAATTAATTGATTAATGTATTAATTAATTAATTGAATGTATTAATTAATTAATTATTAATTAATTAATGTATTAATTAATTGCCTCTGAGTAGAAATCTTGAAGGGGCGCTATAACAAGTGCTCATACACACATACATACATACATGCATACGTACATACATAATTTCTAAAATGCTGGAGTTAACTGCTGTACGTTTGACGGAGGAGGATCTTTTGTGAGGTCCTTAAAAGGCGCTATAGTAAGTCTCCAGAGACATACATTCAATACATAATACATTGTCAACGCATTAACAATAATATTTATAATATATTAGAGTCCAAATCATCAGAAAAACTCGGTCACAGAGGCCAAACTGTTAAGGAAGCTCAGTTGTTTTACATATGAATTAAAAAATTGTGCATCTATAAGACAACCAGGCTTGGCTGTTTTTCCTCCGTGATTGAGTTTTGCTGATGAAGTAATATGGTTACATTTAGCATTTAACTCCATCAAACAACGAAGAACGCACGAAACCTCTCAAAATCTCGATAAAGCTATCCATATCTAAATGTGCACAGTTATGAACAGTAGTGTTTCGTACTCACTTAGCTAGTTAATTTATACATTGGCCAAAAATTAGATAGTGTCTGAGTGCTTCTTGATAGTGTCTGAGTGCTTCAAATTCATACGTTTAGACTACATACACGCCTGAACGTATCGTCGAATCTAGATGGCGATAAGTTGAGGATCTCTCGAGAAAAAACAGGGGCAATATCCTTGCCATGAAGCTTCAGGTACGTCTCAATGCGTGGTCCAAGATCTGCGACAACACAAAATACATTATATATATACATAGGCTACATACATGTATATGTTCGGTGCCTTGCAGCCGGAGGGTTGCGGGTTCGAATCCACCTCAAGTCGCCGCGTAGGGACCCTGAGTAGAAATCTTGAAGGGGCGCTATAACAAGTGCTCATACACACATACATACATACATGCATACGTACATACATAATTTCTAAGTCAAGTCCTTCACTCGCAATTGCTCATGCGCTTCGGCGTGAAACTCCGATTCAGTGTCCGCGCTGTAGTCGGGAGCGCCTCTGAGTAGAAATCTTGAAGGGGCGCTATAACAAGTGCTCATACACACATACATACATACATGCATACGTACATACATAATTTCTAAAATGCTGGAGTTAACTGCTGTACGTTTGACGGAGGAGGATCTTTTGTGAGGTCCTTAAAAGGCGCTATAGTAAGTCTCCAGAGACATACATTCAATGTTTTATGTTTGTTATGCTACGTTTTGTTGTGTTTTGTTGCCTTGACTTGTCCTATCCTATATCATATAATCTTATCCAATCTTACCTAATCTCCCCATTCCATACCTTTTCTTATCTTGTATTAAATTACATCTACATAGGCATAAGCATAAAGTGCCTCACAAAAGCACTGAACTATCTGTATACAGTACAATAATTATATTGTCTAATAGATTGCCTCCTGGAACAGTCTTCCATTTCATTTACACTCTGTCGCAGTCGCCCCTGTGCAGCAAACATTCAAAACTGTCTTAAAACCCATTTGTTTAGATCAGACAGATAGTACAGCACTTTTGCGAGGCACTGAAAAGGCGCTATATTAAGTATCTTCATACATGCATACCTTACTATTTTGCAGTAGGAGGACGACGTCAGTCATAAGATGTCATTAAACTTTTGTAGTTGACAGTCGTGCAGTGTTAATGGCTCGTTATCTGTCTGAATAACGGATGCAGACGCTCAGTGCATTTGAATAATGTTTTATGTATCCACTGATTTTGATAAATTATGAAGTGCAAACGAAGTATGCACTCTGCAATACAAAACGATAGTTCGTAAAGTAAAGCATATATAGCCTTACCTGGCTTTCCATGAAGAAGCAGTCCATTGTCAACACTCATTGAATAGGGATTGCTTCCAATGTTAAGAAACATCTTGGCGGTCCTTAGAGTGCTATTGAGGCGCTCCACGAGGTCAGCCTGGTAAGCACATACAATATTGTTACAAAATATTTACTTTTGCTTCACACATTCACCGCCTTGCCCGGGACTGTTATTATCATCTGTGCCAGCTTCGCACCATTGCCCGTTCACTTACTCCTAGTGCCACAACCAACTTAGTGCATTCATTCATCACAGCCCAACTTGACTATTGCTCGTCACTCTATTCTGGCTTCCTATCCAATGGAATATAGTGGCTGGACCGGGTCTTGCGCTCTGCAGCGTGTCTTATTGGGCAAATCCCCAAATGTGGTCATATCTCCAGCTATATGCTGGAGACGTGATTAATAATAATAATAATAATAATAATAATAATAATAATAATAATAATAATAATAATAATAATAATAATAATAATAATAATAATAATAATAATAATAATAATAATAATAATAATAATAATAATCCCCACCCAGTCCCTCATCTTGGGAGCCACACCGGTTGGCACGGACACGGCCTACGACTCGGAGCGGACTACCTGGCTTCAGATCGCAGGTGTACCGGAGCCGATGGTCGCCACAGGACACAAACAGTCACACTGGGATCGACCGCTGTTGAACGCCGTTTTTCGGCTGTTAACGATAATCTACAGGACTCCTACGACCAAGCGAGACTAAGAGCCTCACAGTCACCGCACGCCTCGGATTGGCTTCATGCTCTCCCGCTCGTTGCACACGGCCTCAGACTGGAGGACGAGGCCGTAAGGGTGGCGGTTGGCCTGAGATTGGGTGTGGCCATTTGCGAGCCACACGTATGCGCATGCGGTACTTCCGTTTCGTCTAGAGGTACACATGGGTTGTCGTGCTCACTGGGGTTCGGCCGACAAGCGAGACACAGCAATATCAATGACCTCATCCATCGTAGCCTCAACAGAGCTGGCATCCCGGCAGTCAAAGAGCCGTCCGGTCTGACCAGATCGGATGGCAAAAGACCGGACGGGCAGACCCTGATACCGTGGAGTGGTGGACGGACCTTACTATGGGATGCGACGGTGGTGGACACGGTGGCGGCCTCATACATTTCGGAGACAGCGGCCGCGGCTGGTGGGGCGGCAGAGATGGCCGCCGCAAGGAAGCACGTCAGGTACTCGGAGCTGGAAAGGAGATACACGTTCGTACCTGTCGCCATAGAAACCTTCGGTCCCTTCAACAGAGAGGGTCTCGACTTTTTATCGGAGACCGGAAGCCGACTATCGAAGACTACCGGTGACACTCGCGAAACAAGCTTCCTCTTCCAAGGCCTATCGGTCATGATCCAACGCTTCAACGCGGTGTCTTTCCAGGGCACCATGTCAAGGCTGCCGGGAGCCGACGAGCGGCGAACTCTGGGCAGATCCAACAGAGGATATCGATAATAATAATGATAATAATAATAATAATAATAATAATAATAATAATAATAATAATAATAATAAATAATAATAATAATAATAATAATAATAATAATAATAATAATAATAATAATAATAATAATAATGATAATAATAATAATAATAATAATAATAATAATAATAATAATAATAATAATAATAATAATAATAATAATAATAATAATAATAATAATAAAAATAATAATAATAATAATAATAATAATAATAATAATAATAATAATAATAATAATAATAATAATAATAATAATAATAATAATAATAATAATAATAATAATAACGTTTGTTGTCTTTATGAAGAAATAAATTTGTGTAATAAAATAATAATAATAATAATAATAATAATAATAATAATAATAATAATAATAATAATAATAATAATAATAATAATAATAATAATAATAATAGTTCATAAGCAGTCGATGACTCGAAGCAACGATTCAGAAGCACTTTGAGGAGCAGGGTTAAGTCACTCAAAGATGGGCCTGCGTGAAAAGTTCAGTTTTTAGATGTTTCTTGAAGACAGCGAGGGCTGTAGAATTTCTAATTTCCGTAGGAAGATTGTTCCATATTCGAGGGCTGCTGAGATGAAGGATCTTGATGCAGTTGTTATGTGACAGCGGTGCAAAACTAGGGTTCGGTTTCAGGAAGATCGCATGTTCCTTGAGGGCATGTGAATTTGAAGGAGGTCGGAGAGGTATGAGGGAGTTTTCGTTGTTACGCAGTTGTAGGTGATGATGGCGATTTTGTATACAATTCTTTCCTTAACAGGTAGGCAGTGGAGGGATTTGAGGAGTGGTTTGCTTCTGGTACAATATGAGGAGTTGCAGACGACCCGTGCTAGGTTGTTTTGAATCCGTTGAAGGGAAGTTAGGTTTTTTGATGAAGTCCCATAGAGAAGGCTATTGCAGTAGTCGAGGCGAGAGTTTACAATCCCGCAGGCGATGGTATTTGCAAGTTCTTTTGTTAGAAAAGCTGGAGACTTTACACTGCCTCCCTACCGGCAGCGCATTGAGTACAGGATCGCTACCTTGGTGCTGCGATGTCAGCTGGGTCTCGCCCAAACTAACTGCGAGAGTTTTGTTGCCCCTCTGGTATTCAAGGTCGCCGCCCCTTCACGCATTCACCGTCTTGACCGGGACTGTTATTATCATCTGTGCCAGCTCGCACCATTGCCCGTTAAGCAAGACAAGTTTCACATTTTGGACACGCACTGCTAATATATAATTTATTCAAAGCACAGATCCAGAATCGTAATCGTAATCGTAATCAAGCATTTATATAGCGCCTCAAAAACAGAGGCGCTCCCGACTTCACTGGTAAAGAATTCATAGAAGATATCCAGTGACATGGACTGAAAAACATAAAGTCGTCGACCGATTTATCATTTGATCGGATTGAGGTCTATAATTAGTGGTAAAATCGAAAATTTGACTCACTTGGATAGACGCCATTTTAGCTCTATGTTGTTGTCGTGTGATTAGGCTGTTGACATTCAGAACGTAATATTGACGTCATTTATTTCACAGCGAGGCAAGGTCAGGTCAAGTGTTGAATGTAACGATTGCTGATTGCTGATTGGCTACAGTAAGGGTCAGGTTAAGGCTAAGTAACATTTTATATAATTTTGTCTCGGAAGAAGAAATTTATTTATAGACGCTTCAAGCCTATGTCGTTACTGTCGTAAGTTTGAAATGGCAGCAGAATTCCAGAAGTTGTTAAAAATAGGACGAAATTGGGTTTTGAAGGAGCAGTTTGAGAAAGTTTGTGAAGAAAAGACAGATTGAAGCCAAGAAAGTGAAATTAAGGCTAGAAGAGACTGATAGAGCCAAGCGTCTGGAAGAGATTGAACAACGTAAACGATTAGCTGAACTAGAGCTTGAGAAATCCAAGCGTCTGGAAGAGATTGAACAACGTAAACGATTAGCTGAACTAGAGCTTGAGAAATCCAAGCGTCTGGAAGAGATTGAACAACGTAAACGATTAGCTGAACTAGAGTTTGAGAAATCCAAGCGTCTGGAAGAGATTGAACAACGTAAACGATTAGCTGAACTAGAGAGAAATTCTGGAAGAGATTGAACAACGTAAACGTTTAGCTGAACTAGAGTTTGAGAAATCCAATAAGCGTCTGGAAGAGATTGAACAACGGAAGCGCTTCGAACAGACTGAGGAACAGAAGGGACAATGTGAACTTGAGATGAAAAAGAATTGAAATGGAGAATCAAAAGCAGATTAGACTAAAAGAAATTGAGGTAAGGTTGGAATACGAGGTTCGGCAAAGAGAAAGAAATAAGAATAGAGGAATGAGGGATGATAACAACCATGCAAGTAGCGCTTAATACGCAATCCTTAAGGAGGATCGAGATTGTGTAGATGCATACCTCCTAAGATTCGAGCGTACCTATAGACCTATTGCTTACAAAGTGCCTCCAGAATTTTGTGGGTTTAACGTGAGCTCACTTGAGGGTAAAACTCTAGATGCATATCAGAGGATGGGGCAAGAGGAATCACAAAAGTATGAGAAATTTAAAGAACTGCTGAGAGGGTTCAAATCGGCAGAGAAAAGTTTGGATGTAATGTCGGAAATAGAAAAGGGAAGAAAATAATCAATATGAAAGGATGAACAGCCACTTTAGGAGTTTAGGTCATACGTAGCTGATTGGAGAAGTAGTAAATCAAATGATGTTAGACGTAATGCCTCAATTCAGTGTAAGAGAGACGATTTAAATTGGCGAGGGCGTGACCAAAGAGTGAATTGGAGAAGGAATACAGCTGGCGAAGCCAAAGTATTTGGTACGGTAGTGAGAGTAAGCGGAGATATGAACCGTGGACTAGAAGGACATGGTTAAACTTAAAGATAATTGAAATTACATAATTTATCATTTGTAATTTGCAATTCAATTACATTTTTCCGAGTAATTTGCCCCACCGTAGCTGATGTACATTACATTGCCTTATGTAAAAGTATCTATCTTTTTGTCTCAGTTTATGTCTCGGCATGTTTCTCTTTTCTCTGTTCCCTCACTTCCCCTCTCTTTTCTACCTTTTGGCGAACTCAGCTGAACGCAGCTCTCCCCACAAACCACAAAGCTATTCTGAACTCTCTCTTTTTCTTTCTTCTATTCTTCTACCCCACTCTATCTCTTTCTCTTTCTTCTGGCGAACTCAGTGCAAATGCGTCACTTGAAGAATATAAACTAACAGTCTTCAGTTAGTCAATGGATAGAAATCTCTCCCGCAAATTAATATCTTTAGCAGGGTAAAATTCCACATTATCACTCAAATTTCTCTTTATCATCATTATACATTATATCATTCATACAATCAAATAACAAAAAAGCAGTGAAAACTGTCTGGAAGTGACTAGTTTACGTTGTAGAAAGTAATTTCTACAACAAGCAACTTAAACTTCATATGTGGCATAAATCTAAGAAATGCTCGTTATAACTTAAATTTCTCTTTATCATCATTACTTTTTACACATTCAAATAACTTTAAAACAGTGATAACTGTCTGGAAGTTACTATTATACGTTGCAAAAAGTCATTTCTAACAGAAGCAACTTAAACTTAATTGCCGAATAATTGCTGTGTAATTTTTAACAAGAAAAAGGAATTCGAAATTGTGCACTTATTAAAATAAGATACAAGTTGCCTGAAACCCCACATTTTTCAACAATGTAACTGAGAAGTGTCTTGTGAGAAAAGTCTTTGAAAAATTAAACGGACAATGTGCCATCGCTTGAAAGTCTGGAGCACTGCGCTTCACTTTAAACATGTTTACGGATCCGCCAGTTCCTGCAAGAAAACATTTAATAATTTAATGCAGTTTTGAAATTGTTGCATTCCACATTATTAGTAATTCTTGTCTAGGTGCTTTAAATTGGATGCTATTCCTTTTAACCTAAGAAATACGTATGACAATAAATTGACAGCTTTCAGAAATAATCCCTAATAATACTGGCCAGTTATCTGCGTAACGCTTTTAAATGTATGTATGTATGTAGGTTTGCATATGAGTGCATGTATGTATGTATGTATGTATGTATGTATGTATGTATGTCTGTATGTATGTATGTATGTATGTATGCTGTAAGTATGTATATATGTATGTGTGCATGCTTAGATACATTTAAATGGATAGCATGTAGGAGGGCAGATAGGTAGGTAGGCAGGCACGTAGTATGTATCTAAGCATTCATTTAATTTAATTTATTTATATAGCGCCCCTTCATATTATACTCAGGAGCGCTTCGGACCCAATCCCGGCTAAAGAGAACAGTCTTGAGGTTAGAATAGAACGTGGCCGCACGGGCTCTAGGCATTAGGCGTAGTGCCAAAGGGAGCTCTTTCCAGATTGCAGGGCCAGTAACAGACAAAGCACGGCGCTGGATAATGTAAGTCCGCGACCGGGGACAAGAAGCTCAACAGACGAGTTGGGTCGGTGTCGAAACACCAGAGCGCCACCTACATTCCAAATCAATGTATTGAGATCGAACCATATCACTCTTCAAGATCGTCTGTAAGGTGCTACCAGAGTCAATCTAACTCATCCAAACTCATGTGTACAATTGTCGGTTTTTGGTCCTTAATAAACAGCTTTGATTTGATTTGAATTGATTAGATTTGCAAGAGAGCAACTTAAGATTAGCTGTAAAGGTTTCATGGGGTCCATTTGACACTTCACAGTAGCAGACCAAATAATATTTCTGTAAACAGATTAGTCAAGTTCCAATGGCAGCGCATTCCATTCCTGTTAATTTATCATTGTTATAGTAATATTACAACAGCAATAACTGTACCCGTTGTCATTTGCAATATTGTTATTCTAATATGTTATGTTAAGTTAATCTAGATCATCGTTACGTTAACCTTACGAGATCATAATGTGGAATGCTAATACTACCTGGAGGTCAACAACTGCGAAGCTTTTTCTAAGCTTCTCCGAAACTCCAGCCAACATCGCGGTCGTTCCAATAACGAGGACATGGAAGGAGCTTTCAAAGTTTTCTTTAATAAGTCTTGTGATCATTTCTTCCATGTCACTGTCAGCATGTTCCAATCCAATAAGCAGGACGATGCTTGGGTGACAGCAAACAGCCTAGGAGATAACGACACCATGATGATGCTCACAGGTTGTGTTGTATACATAAATTTCTAATTGTCAGAAATAACTGCAAAAGATTGCGTGGCGTTCCCTCGCCACATCCACTTCTTATCTAATCTAATTTATCCAATTACTGACATAGTGCCGTTGTTTTAATCCCGAAAGACATCAGTCGATGGTTGCTTCAATTCAAATCGAAATCAAGAATCATAAGTAGCCATAACCCAACCCTAAGTAGCCATAACCCAACCCTAAGTAGCCATAACCCAACCCTAAGTAGCCATAACCCAACCCTAAGTAGCCATACTGTCAACTGCTATTGTTCACCTATAGCGTTTTGCCTGTTGTTTTGTGGAAATAAACGATTATACATTATCCATTGGAGAAGCTGAGTCGAAATCCGATAGGCCACAGAAACCAGAAGCAGGCTACAGTGAGTGCGTAATTTGAAAGATTTTCGTCTTAATTTTAGACCCGACTGACATTAATGCGTTGACAGAACAAACTGAATTTCAGCAGCAAGTTTCAAAGCTCCTGCAAAGCAACCCTTAAAGCCCGAGAGTCCAACTCATCAGAAAAACTCTGTCACAGAGGTCAAGCTGTTAAGGAAGCTCAGTTGTTTTACGTATGAATTAAAAATTGTGCATCTATAAGACAGTTTTAGTTTCATCTATAAGACAGGTTTAGCTGTTTTGCCTCCGCGATTGAGTTTTTCTGATGAAGTAAGACGAGTGCATATGGTTACATTTAGCATTTAACTCCATCAAACAACGAAGAAAGCACGAAACCTCTCAAAATCTCGATAAAGCTATCCATATATAAATATCCACAGTTATGAACAGCAGTGTTTCGTACTAACTTAGCTAGCTAATTTATACATTTACTGAAAATTAGAGAGCGTCCAAGTGCTTCAAATTCATATGTTTAGACTACATACGCGTGTGAACGTATCATCGCATCTAGATGGCGATAAGTTGAGGAGCTCTCGAGAGAAAACAGGGGCGATATCCTTGCCATGAACCTTCAGGTACTTCTCAATGCGTGGTCCAAGATCTGCGACAACACAAAATACATTATATATATACATACATACATACATACATACATGCATACATACATATATACATACATGCATACATACATACATACATACATACATACATACATACATACATACATACATACATACATACATACATACATACATACATACATACATATATATACATACATACATACATACATACATACATACATACATACATACATACATACATACATAATTTCTAAAATGCTGGAGTTTACTGTTGTACGTTTGACGGAGGAGGATCTTTTGTGAGGTGTTTAAAAGGCGCTATAGTGAGTCCCCAGATACATACATACAATGTTTTAAGTTTGTTATGCTATGTTTTGTTGTGTTGGCTTGTCCTATCATAAATATATATATATTATAATCTTATCCAATCTTACCTAATCTCCCCATACCATACCATACCATACCATACCATACCATACGTTCTCGTATCTTGTATTAAATTACATCTACATAGACATAAGCATAATATACAGTATAATATATGGTGTAATAGAAGTCTTCCATTTCATTTACACTCTGTTGCAGTAGGTCCTGTGCAGCAAACATTCAAAACTGTCTTAAAACCCACTTGTTTAGATCAGACAGATAGTTCGGCGCTTTTGTGAGGCACTGAAAAGGCGCTATATTAAGTGTTGCGATACATACATGCATTACATACATTACTATTTTGCAGTAGGAGGTCGACGTCAGCAGTCCTGACAGTCATAAGATGTCATGGCTCGTTATCTGTTTGAATCACGGATGCAGACGCTCAGTGCATTTGACTAATGTTTGATGTAAGTAAGTAAGCAAGTCAGTATATTCTTTATTGAGCCAGCTGCAATCCGCATTCCGGTGTACAAACATCATATATAATAAACAATCAATTGTCAATAATATCAATATGAATAAAGCATTCTAATTATAAAAGTTACCACTGATTTAGATAAATTATGAAGTGTAAACGAAGTATGCACTCTGCAATACAAAACGATAGGCGCAAAGTAAATAAAACATGTAGCCTTGCCTGGCTTTCCGTGAAAGAGAAGTCCTTTCAGAACACTCAATCCAAAGGGATCGCTCCCACAGTTAAGAAACATCTTGGAGGTCTTTAGAGTGTGATCTAGGCGCTCCACGAGGTCAGTCTGGTAAGCACATTGCAATATTGTTACAAAAAGCTCACTTTTGCTCCACACATTCACCCGGGACTGTTATTATCATCTGCGCCAGCTTCGCACCATTGCCCGTTCACTTACCCTTAGTGCCACCACCACCCTAGTGCATTCTTTCATCACATCCCGCCTTGACTATTGCTCGTCACTCTACTCTGGCCTCCCATCCAATTGAATAGTGTGCCTGGACCGGTCTTGCGCTCTGCAGCGTGTCTTATTGGGCAAATCCCCAAATTTGGTAATTTCTCCAACTATATGCTGGAGACGTGATATAGCTGGAGACCTCAAAACTCTTGAAAACAATTAACAGATTCCTACGTGCGCTGTACGAAATCCGATCATTTTGATTATCGCAATTTCCTTCGACTGAACTCGCACTGTATATCATGGTCACAGTGAACCCACAGACTGCTCTTGTTATTGACCAGATTACGCCTTGATGTTGGTGCGCCATCGGTTAATACCTTGTAATAATAATAATAATAATAATAATAATAATAATAATAATAATAATAATAATAATAATAATAATAATATCTTTTCTTTAATTTAGCGCCTGACAAACGCACTGCGCTGTACATTTACATGTTATGCAATTGAAACAATCTTAACTAGTTAGGCCTAACTACTAACAGAACAGACAGCTTGTAATACATTTGCATTAGGTATCGATGCGAAAGACGTTTTCAATCATAATTACAATTGCATTACACGCCGCCACCGAACCATTCCGTCCAGCAAAATAGGTGAGGCGCAAAGGGTAAAGTAAATAAAAGTCTGGAACATTTTGAGACGAAAATATGACAGTTTGCTCTACAATTGATCAGGTCAAAACTATGTATTCTGTGCAATGTATGATAAAGCTTGGCTATGACAAATCTTTGCAGATGCTCGGTTCGTCGAATGTACTTCAAACTCAATGAAACTGAGACGCTGGATCGTTATGGCAAAACATTGCAAGAACAATGAAGTCTATACAGAAACTCTTCATATTTCTTAGTCTTGGTTAGCGAGAGCAGGTGAGGCGAAGTGCAGTCATCTCTCGTGCCGTCTGAGTCGGAAGATAGCTAGAGTACAGTGTAATCATTTTGCAGTTGAGTTCGCAAGGGACTGAAGAATGTTCGAAACAGCTTTCCGCCTCGTGGGGTTTGAAACTTAACCTCTCATTTGATAGTACAGCACACTAGCTACCAGCTGCTTATCCAGAGCAGACAGACTAAGATTTAGAGCTATATTAAAGAACCATCAGATTCTAACTTGTTATTGACTCACCTTCATGTTTTCTTCCTCTAGTTTCTGTGGCTGTTCTTCAGCTTTTCTGAGTTTTTCTCCAGAAGCGTCTTCTTCCTCAGTCTTGCTACCATTAGATTCGAATGCGCCGTTATTCGACATTGCTTGATAAATCATACATACGATAATATATTGGAATGTAGAATTATACTTTCATTTCCAATCCAACACCATTTGACCCACTTGATAAGCTTCGAATTTACGTCTCAGAAATATAAATAGGTTGGTTGCTACTATATTTCACCCACGACCACCTCGTCAAGCTGGTCTACTCACTGCTGACACGCTGCAAACAGATGGTTAAAAGAAAGGACTGGTCCTGCGACTATTATTACTTCAGTAATAATAGTTCCAGACTGGCCCATAAAATACCTGAGTTATAATAATCCCAGTAAAATACTGATCCATCATTGACACATAAAGCCGACCTTTTTAAAGGCCAATACAAGACAAAGAAGGCTTACGACGGCATAGCACAATAATCATGGTCGTTAGGCCCTATATCACTTCAACTATGTTGTATGCGTACTATACACAGAAGAAGTATGGGCCGATTACATGCTTTTGACTTTTTTCATATCAGTATATATCTATCCTCCACGTGTAAAAATTATTGCCTTGTAAATTCAAAGAAAATGTTACAAAATAGTAACCAAACAATAAGAAAACATTTATTTTACGTGCATATGTTTACCGGTACCATACACTATTTACCCTAATACAAAACAATGAATCAAAGAATTTCAAAGATCGGCAAGTGATTCGGTGATTCCAAACTTGTTTGCACACAACTGTAGTTACATCAGAAGAACAACGATCTAACAGCAAAGATGGCGTCTTCTCTGCATATAACTCGCCACTGATATTCGATTAACTTTGGGTGATGCTTGATTAAAACGCAATTAGTTTTACCTGAAGTCGACCTGGATGCAAACAGTGGAAAACGCAGAATAGAAGATGAACCGACACTTGTGAAGCATTCGATTAAACTAACTATTTAATTTTAATTTCTACACAGCTTTTAATTTCAACACTTCACTGGAATACTCCTTAAAGTATGACGTAATTGCGTAACGTCACTGCATATCTAATTATAGGTCTAATCAACAGCGGCATTCCATAAATACTCTGAACGTGTATTGATAATCAAATTACATTGCAAATATTTGCACATTAAATCTTATGCTATCAGAGGATTTTGGAAAAGAAAATATTATGTCCGAAGATGAAAATGAAATAACACAAGTGACTGAGCAGAACGAACAGATACAGGGAGAGAGTTTCAAAATCTAGGCCGTTCGCTCTCAATTGAAGATTAGGCTACCTTTTTCACATCGCTTATCTTAATAGGCTACCTTTTCTGTTTTACGGACTGATCTTCTGAATAATTACCTGAAAGGTGCTTCGTTTTGGTGCGCCATCGGTGGATGCCTTTGAATTTGAAACTAGCGCCATAGAAGGTCAATTTTGCAATTTGGGCCTACGTTTCCTAGACTCATTTTAGGGTTGATGGATAGAGGAGTAGGCTAGGACCCTATGAAGCAGATGATGTTCGGTGTGGATCTCTATCATGCAGAGATTTTTCTGTGGCAGGCCCGTCGGTATGGAATGGCCTCCCTCACAGCAACTTGCTCCTCCTCTTTTTATGCTATCAGAAAACTAAAAACCCATGGCCTTTCTTCCTCATCCATCCATAATGTAACCAAAGCCACTACTGTTGCTAAACTGCTATATGCCTCCCCATCCTGGTGGGGTCTCACTCTGGCTTCCGATAAAGAACGTCTGGAAAAACTCCTAAAAGAGCCAAACGCCTAGGCTACCTAGAGCAATCCTTTCCAACAGTCTCTGAACTTGCCAATATAGCCGATGCGAAACTCCTTTTCTCCATATTACACAACCCCAAGCATGTACTTCACCAACTCCTACCTCCACTCAGACCCCTCTCATCTCACCAATTAAGACCTAGAGCACACAACCATACTCTCCCACCCAAGGACAACTCTCAATTTATTCCAAGATCATTATATAAAAATATTTACTAGTTTATTCTAAAATATTCTAATGAACTTTAATTATTCTTTATCACTCATGTTAGCATTTCTGCGTTTTTGTCAGATTGTTTTCTCAATTAAACGAATATATATAAGCTGCGCCTGTTCCCTTGATCACTCTCTGACACATTCTATAAGCGCTTGAAAGATGTTCTTTTTGACCGTTCTGGAGTCGGGAGCACCTCTGAGTAGTTTCCTTGAAGAGGTGCTATATAAATACTTGAATTATTTCTGGGCTCCCAAGCTACTGCTACTGTGTTAAGTACTTGTCACTACTAAGATTTGTTGATATTATTTTGCAATTAGGCCCCCATTCAGCGGGATTATTCCCTTCGGGTGAGCCTATTGCTCCCTTGTTTATGCTGTGATAATTGTAGCCTATATTAAATGATTATGCTTTGTGTCTAACTATACTGTTAAATATTACTTGTTTTGCTTTTTGTTATTGGGACCAATAAAGAATTGAATTGAATTGAATTGAATTGAATGAATGAATGAAAAAATTGAGGAATTCAGTGTATGCTTAAGGAAACATTATAGGCCTACCATTCACTGATTATAGGCCTACATGTCGTTTCTCTCTGTAAACGCGCCATATAAGCCTAGATCTAAATGCTCTTTAACAATAACGATAACATGTAAGCTTTGTGTCTGTATAATATTATTGATCTGCAGGTTGCCCCGTTTCTACTCGCTGGTATTCTAGTCTTAGGGAGTTGGCCTGCTGACAGTGAGCTGCGATGAGCCGAGTCCATCTGAATAACGGCTACTTAAGCGACGCTATTCAGGTGAGCTTCGACACTCATTCTGTGTGATTGACGGCAGAGGAAGCGCTGGTCGCCTGCTACTGATGCATGCGCTCAGGTAGATATATAAAGCGAAAAAGAGATAGCGAGAGTGAGACACAGCCGAGAGATCGTATAGGCCCATACACCGTAGTGCAGTCTGTCGCGCAGTTGACGTGCCTGTTCGTATAGCATCTGCTGTAGCCTGTCATAAAAACAGTGAAGGAGGGACCGAGCTACATTTGCTGAGAGGCACTGATGCTCGTCTTTAAGCCAGTTGCTTGAGGTTCATTTACTAGTTAGGAAAACAGGTGTCGTTTTTAGACGACATAAGTCAGGTAAATATCAACCTAACTCCTGAAAATAATATAGGTGTTTTGTCATCTGTCTACGTATTCCTGTTTCTGTGGCCCTGCTTCCTTGAATCCTTGTCTCTTCTCGTTGTGTCTTGTTGTTATCTCTCTTCGTCTTTATGTCTCTCCTTTTCCTTTTCTCTTCCTCTCTTACCCTCTCACTATCTGCATTATATGTAGGCCTACCTCAAAATATATAGGCCTAACTTATTTCTGTCAAATGTGATCAAGTCCTCGCGAGTGTCTTTGATCCTTTTGGAATGACCTATTGACCTTTGCATCAATTACTCTTCTTTTCTCCCTTCCTCCCTCGCTCCCTCCCTCGCTCCCTTCGTCCTCTTCTCTCTCTCTCTCTCTCTCTCTCTCTCTCTGTAATCAAGTCCAAGCGAGTCTCTTTGATCCTTTCTCTCTCTCTCTCTCTCTCTCCCTCTCTCTCTCTCTCTCTTTCTGTCTGCATATGTGCATCTCATACTGTATAATATTATAGTCGTAACTTTTTTCGGTCAACCGGAAATAGACGAATCCAGTCTTTGCGAGTCGCTTTGATCCTTTTGAGATGACCTTTTTACTTTTGCATCAAGCAGTTACTGAAAATTGATTTTGTACTGATTGCTGTTCTTGTTATATTGCGCTGTTGATATTCCATTAGCAAATTGCAATTCAATTCGTTTCAACTTTATTGCCCTTGTTCTTTATTCTGGCACAGTTTGCAGTAACAAGAACGCTGACAGCGATCTTATCAATCAATCAGCCGATCAATCAATCAGCCGTTTATTGAATCAACAACAGCACAATTAATTAACAATCAGTCATTTTTAAACAAAAAAAGTTAATCTGCTGATGCTGTCAACAGGACATTATCATTATAGTTGTTATAGTTCATAATATTAGAGACTGATGCCAAAATATTCCCAGAAGCAGAATATGAGCGTGCCATATTAGAACCAAGAAATCTGTGCAGGATGCCTTGATTTCTAATAAATTGCCCGAAAATCTGGTTTAGGAAAACCTGGTAAACCAAATTTAAAACCACGCACAAACTTGCCTCATCGTTGGATTTTTTTAGTGAACCTAGAGATATTGCTGTGGACATTGCTGCTTATTTTAAGGCTGTATAGTGTATACATGCTAGCTTAGTAATTTGTATAATTTGCACTAGGAGCTCTCATGCAAATAATGTTATACTAACTGTTAAGTTTGGCTTTAACATAGGTCGGCTGTTTAATTAGCATTGGTAATCAGTTCGAAGTGAATACGGTACCCTTGATGTGCTCAGTAAGAGGCCTCTTGTTGAACACGCCAAAGGTACTCGCTGCTAAGCAGGCAATGGAGGGGAATGTGGTTGAGATCCCCGCCATATAATTGACACAGTTAGAAACCAACGCGTTATGTGTTGGTCATAGATATAGCCTGTGCAGAAACATACAAGGATAGCCTAGTTGTTTGAAAAACTCAGGTCCGTCCATTTTGGTATCATAATCGTAACTGAATAGACCTACTTGTACTTGGCCTGTTCAAGAAAACTCCTCAGAGATTTTAGTATATTAATTTTAGTATGTTGATTTAGTATGATTATTGTATTGTATGGTATGGTATTTGATCAAAAGCGCTTCTCGCAGCATAGGCCTTTCAGAAGCGCTTCTAGTGTAAAGTACTCGGAGAGAAAAAGAAAGGTTTTAAGGTGAGAGAACAGAGGTAGAGATGACACCAGAGAGGATGATAGAGCGCAGAGAAGGAGGAAGTCCATTCCATAGAGAGGGACCTATATGCAGGCAAAGGATCTGGATTGAGCCATTGTGATCCTAACACGGGGAACGAAGCGGTCAAGCCGGTCAGAGAATCTGAGAGAACGCAATGACGTGGCACTTAATCAATAATTAGTTAATAATTAGTCAATTATTATACTATTAATTATAATTAATGAGTGAGATTAATGTACGACGAAAATGTTTTACAGGGCAGAATGCACCCTGCAACAACGTACGCTTCGTACACAAGCGGGGTCGTTCATCCAGCCTGTCCTGCGGCTCCTATCCCACCGCCACCAGCCACCGCCGCCGTCGCCGCCTTCTTCCCTTCGGTCGGCCTTGAGTCGGACGACGTCGACGGGGGATGGCTATCGGCGGAGGCAGTCGATCGGTCTAGGGTTCGGTCAGGCGATCATCGGCGCCCTCTGCATCGTCTTCAACGCCGTCTCACTCGGGTTCTACGATGGACTGCAGACGAAAAGCGTCGGATTCGTCGGACACGGATTCTGGATCGGAATGCTCGTGAGAATATATCCCCACTTACTATTTAGTATAGGCTACTTGGCTTATGGAGAACTATGCGATCGGATGTATGAAAAGCATGTCTAGCTTAATATAATGTATTGTATATGTACTCGTGGTCTTGGACTTAAGTATGTAGTAGGTATGGATATGTGTAGGTAGACGTACTGTATGTATTGTAATTGTAATCATAGATTTATATATATAGCCTATTCAAGAGAGACTCTCAAGAGGCGTTCCCGGATCGAACAAAATGGTATTCAAGCGCTTACGAGTATAATAGATGTAAAGAAAAAGAATGTATGCATGTATCTTTGTTCTTACTTGTGTATGTATGTATGTACGTATGTTTGTATGAAAGCCACTTTTTCTTACCACTCAATTTTGTTATGCTGCGTCGTATATGGTGCGTGGATTTCTCCTGAGCGGATTCATTGTTTGAAGGCATACTGAACGATGAAAGAAAATGGTTGAGAGTCTAATGAGGTGTAGTTGAGATTGCATCGACGCTGACAAGGAAAGTTGGCTTTCGTGGCTTTTAACTCTAGTGTCATCCGATAATTATGGAAGTGCGCAAAAATTACCTACTTTGTCCCCTCTCTATCTTTGCCCGTGTCAACCCGCAGTTGGCATTAATCTCCCCTCCTCTTTACGGAATTCGAACTTCATGGCTAACTGTTAAACGGGGGAGGGGGCATTTTGATACTCCCGTGACAAGCAGAGGACCTTGGTGTGTCATCATATTGTGTTACGGTCCCAGTTCTCTGGTATCCGGTTGCAGTATTACGACTGCAGACGAGATATCATTGGTATGCCTCCACTACGGATATTGAAGCTTGGTAGCTAGCGACACTTTTATAAAACATGGTAGGTAGGTACATGTAGGTCTGCCAGCTCTTAGACTGCTTCCAGCCAAATCCACTAACAACGTAATATGCTGTCTGACATAAGTCGCAATGCAAAGACTTTGTGTAGGCTATCAAATACTAACAATGCGGTACGGGTTATGGTGCCTCCCCTCTTTGATGATTACCTTAATGGAGATCTTATTCCAAGCGAAAGAAAGTATAAAAGCTGTTTCTTCTTAAACGATCTATAACGAAATCTGTGTTTCTTTTTGTCTAGTTCATTGTGACTGGATCTCTAGGACTTGCCGCTGGAAAGAGCAGAACTCGATGCACGGTAAGTGAACACCTAAATACAAAGGACTTAGTTCCACACTTAAGTATTTCAGGCGCTGAAGAATTGTCGAAGTCATTATTACTATTACAAAAATCTGACGTCTTCGATTGCCGACTCGTTATTACTATTATAAATATCTGACGTCTTCGATACATCATTATTACTATTATGAATATCTGACGTCTTCGAATGTCGACATTATTATTACTATTATGAATATCTGACGTCTTCGATCGTCAACGTCATTATTACTATTACAAATATCTGACGTCTTCGATTGTCGACGTCATTATTACTATTATGAATATCTGACGTCTTCGATTGCCGACTCATTATTACTATTATGAATATCTGACGTCTTCGATACATCATTATTACTATTATGAATATCTGACGTCTTCGATTGTCGACGTCATTATTACTATTATGATTATCTGGCGTACGTCTTCGATTGTCGACGTCATTATTACTATTATGATTATCTGGCGTACGTCTTCGATTGGCGACGTCGTTATTTACGACAATAGGTTTTTCTATAAATCAAATCGATGATTTAAGTACCGCCAAACGTATACGGCGTTCAACGTCATAATCCATTCATTAAACTCTAGCAGTAAGCAACGACTAATGCAAACTTTTTGAAAGCTAAGAGCGTTTTATTAAGGTGCTGACTGTGCCAGTACTCTGGTAGCGCCAGTCCCAAGCCTGGAAAAGGAGAAGGGCGACGTCAACAGTCCTGGCAGCCGCGAGATGTCGTTAAACGCTGGAAACAGTGGTTTAATTACGCGAATGTTATTCAATTGACTTTATTGTTGCTCTTTCTTCTAACTTTTACCTTACTCTCTCACAGCTTCATATTTTGTCTGTTTTAATATTGTAGGCCTATATTATGATTTTTGTGTGATTTGTGGGATTTTTGATTGTGTGATTCAACACTCTTAGATTGTTCTCATCCGATGTTCCCGCAATGCGTTTGTAGGCGGTTCAATAAAGTACATACTTGCACTGTACACATAGGCGTAGCTACATATGGAGGCACGAGGAGGCACTTGCCTCCTCTCCTTTATTATATACTGGAACTTCCATTGACCTCAATGACCAGGATTTTGCCAATGGTCTGTGAAGTTGCCTCCTCTTGAATTTATGTCTCGCTACGTGCCTGACTGTAGGCCTACATACTTACTTTACTTACTTACTATTAAGATATTGCATAGAAATTATAATGAAACGCTGTACACTTAACAGATAATGGCTTTCATGACGATGTGTATAATTTCGGCGACATCTACCATCATCATTCTGTCGTTGGGAGTGGCCGGAGCCGTTGCTGCCAGCCGAGGGGGAGGATACAGCTGCAGCGTGGGATCTGGAAGGGGCTCTCCTCCCTATGGATTCAGCTACTACTATCCCTACTACTATCGACCTCCGTGCTACACAGTAAGTACGCTTCACGTCTAGTATGGATAGCACTACGAAAGGATCTACTTTAACCGTAGTATAGGGCGTATATATCGAGCTCCATGATACGCGGAAGTATACGAGCTGTTTGACGATCTCAGAGCGCGTTGAGGTTCAACATTGCTGCTTTGAAATGAATCGTAAAACAGCGTAATATAACATATCACACAGCATGGTTAAAAATGGTTCATAAGAAATTTACTTTGTGTTAGAACCACTACAAGAACCACACTAGAACCATTGGGCAATCGTATACGCCATAAATTGCTAATGTTAATAAACACAGGTGAAGCATATAACGAGACACTGTTCTTGGGGGGTTTACCCCTCCTAGCTCTTTTTCTAACCCAGCTAAGTAACTGAAAAGACGTTGGTGAGGGTCAGGAAACTAAAATAACTTATATTATGAGTCGTCACTTATTTTGTATGCATCATATTAACAGCCTTAGATGTTGACCTGCGTTCGTGTTCCTTGGTATAACCTGAAAAATTTTCTAATCGCCCCCCCAGCTCTTTCTCGACATCTTAAACTCAGACGAGATACATCACATTCATTGAGGAACGTAACATAGAATGCAAGTAATGTAATGTTATTGAACATTTATATAGCGCCCCTTCAAGGTATCTACTCAGAGGCGCTCTTCTCTGCGCTAGCCTTCGTGGTGCTAAATGTCATTACGAACGAATAGGCCGATAATTATTACATCAGTTTAGCAAAACAATGCACAGTAAACTGAAAGAGTCACCAGTGGCGGGCCCACGCACACACGTGGAGCCCAGCAACCAAATGATGCAAACAAGAAGCGCATATAAATACTTATCATAAAATTAAATAGAATTAAAAACGATTTGCAGGATTGACGTAGTATTCAATCAAAGGATCGTCCAAATGCATGACGCATTAATTTGCTGTAACACGCGCTTTAAATGCATGTCGTTCGTAGGTTTAGCTGGGTTCATTTCGTTAATCATCTTTTTGTGACTCTATGTCAGAGTCACAAAACAATTACTTTCAGTATCTGCTGCCCTATGCCTGTGTAGTATATTTCATGTGTGTTTGTGTACGTCTGGTGCTGTAGTTCGAAGTGGTTGTGGCCATGGAGTCGTGTATGGCCGTCGCGGGATTCTTCGAGGCAATCGTAGCCATCTGGGGAGCAGTCCTCTGCTGTCAATCTCGAATCTGTTGCTACTCACGACCACCACGTCATGCGGTCAGTTGCCTAAAGTAATATTCAGTGTGATTACAGCTGTAACACAGAACATTTATATAGCGCATCAATATGTATCGACGGCACATAAAGATGCACTTTGTTGCGCCTCAACGAAGCGCGCCTTAGCTATTCTTCTAATGTAATGTAATGTAATGAAATGTAATTGACAGAACCCCGAGAGAAGAAACTGGTATATAGCGCCGCTCACAGCCGAGGAGAGATTCAGTAGTGCTCCCAGTGCAAGAAGAGAGAGAGAGAGAAGAAGTAGAGAGAGAGAGAGAGAGAGAGAGAGAGAGAGAGAGAGAGGCAGAGAGAGAGAGAGAGAGAGAGAGAGAGAGAGAGAGACAGGGCATCTTCTAAGTCTTCTCTCTGCGTGGTCTCTATAGCAAACAGACTCTGGCCTTCCCTTGCCATCTCTTGATCTTGACAACCCCTCTGACATGACGCAGCGCTCGTGAATATAAACTGGTGCCCTGCGCTTACTTTAGATTAGTACTTTAGAAGTTTGAAGTTTACGATTACGATTACTTTTATCATCTTCGTCTATCAACAATAGCAACCTTCATTGGAAGGGAGCGCCTCTAATTGGTGTAGCATTGTGTGTTGCGCTATATAAATTTACAGATACAATACAATACAATACAATAGGTGTTTGCACCGTGTTGGTGTTGAAAATGAATGAGCAGTATAGAGCATAAATGTGTTGAATATATATATATATATATATTGCTCACTGTTTTCAGATGGTGTTGCCAGTGAGTTATTACCCACACAACGGCCATGTGATATACCTCACTCAAGCACAAGAAGGACTTCAAGTGGTTTACGCCTCGCCACCCAGCATGCCCTACTCACAAGGTGATTCTGCAAGTATACACTCTCTGGTAGAGCAGTGTTCAGTTTCTTTGCACCTGATATCAATATTTATTTATACTCGGTAAATAAATAAATAGCTATCAACAGGTGACACACAAATCAACGGTTTTTAGAAATAAGGCCTGCGTCACTCTAGTCATGGAGAATAGCTGCTTTCGTTGTAAGTTCTTAATAATTAATAATTATGTCGGTGTCATGCAGCCTGCTATCAGACTTAAAAAACCTTAAAACTTTGTACACTTCATAATTTGCGGGTGCATAACGTTTAGGCTTCCAGGGAAACATTAATTTGAGTTGTCATCCAGTCTGTTTGTGAAGGAGTTTTTCAACTGTTTTTGTATTTTGCCTTTTTGTTCTAGTCTTCGTTTAGTTTCTCTGTTCTGCTTTGTGCGAAAATAAAGCATATATATAAAGTATAATATATAATTGAGTGCGTTTCATATTACATTTAGACAAAATTTAGTAGTTTCGCAATTTTTCTTTTGGAATTAGGTACGATTGTGGCTCCTCTTTCCTTCAAGACACATTACTTGCAGTCTGCCTGGTGCAGGCCACAGCAGATAAGCGTCGCTGGTGCAACCACCGGAACAGATATTCCACTTAACAGCCCACCCCCTCCGTACCAACATCCTTGTCAACCACAACATTACCTGCCGAAGTACTGAAGTCTTCGACTTCGGAGGAAACGCCTCTGTCAAGAAATCTCGGACATCTGAGACTTGCATGCGCTTTGCCGTAACTGTGTTCTTCGGCTTTAGTCATCGTAGGCCTATAGTTGAACAGCGCATTCTTTAGGGCCTACTGTTACTTTTGACTAGATTAGAAAGGCTTACTTTTTACATTTTTATGTTGGATGGAATTAATCAGGACTACTGCACGGTTGAAACTATTCGGCCAATGCACGAGGCCATGGAGTTCAAAGTGGACTGAATAGTTTGACAGCAGTAAGATACTGAGTTTAAATGACAGTAAACTTGAACGGGAAGCAACAGGTCTTAAGCTGTCATTCGAAGTAACTTTAAATCGACTGTAGACCAGTAGATCAGTATGCTGTGCATACTTAGTAGGCCCTAGTTATATTTAAAAGTATCTGTGATGTTATGAAGCATGTGAATTGCGAAGACAATACAAGTGTGTATATGAAACTGATCTCGAGTTGTACAAGCACATGACCCTATAAGTCATTGGCGTCAAATTATGCTAATTATTTGTATTTTATTTGCCTTCTCGAAGTTTATGCTTATGAGTCATATTGTCTTGCGTTGTTTTGTGACTCAAGTTACTTGATGAATCATTCGGTTGTTGAAGACGGTTTGTCATATTCATTTGATTGCTCTATAGGGCTACACAACCCGTAGTTGTCTGTCACCCGAGGGCACATGATCGTCACCCCACGTATACTTCTCCACGTCCAGTGAGCGTGTTAAAAGCCTCTACGATAAACCTACTTGAACTCTGATTTCGACTGACTAGGCTTTGTTAGACGCCTACGCACAGCTGCAACGGTTGTTGAAACCCTCTCAGGGTCACTATGTCAATTGGGGTCTTACCGGATGCAGAACCAACCAGATTTGACCTTACCCCTTTACCTCGATAAGCTCAAGTCTATAACTGAATGCCGCGCTAGGTGCGGATTAAGATTGACCTTTCGATTAGTCATAGATCTAACCTTTGCTGATGAGGCCATGCAACTGATCACGAGCTGCGTCTATATTCATTTCAGGCAGTAAAGAAAATTATGTTCATGACGATTATATGCAGTCTTTTCTATGAAAACAAGTCATGAACTTGAATTGAATGGTCAGCTCAGTCCTGAACCCATACAGAAATCATTTGCAGCAAGAAAAATGGCATAATACTCATAAAGCTTGGACATCGTATACTTCTACATGTCTAACTCTTTCTTCTCCACTTTCGTCCATTAAATAGCTGAACAGTTGCAATTTGCTTCAAATGTTGTAGATCATTAATTTTGGTCGGCGGTATACATAGGTTTAGCAAATATCCAGCCTCATGCAGGAAGAACTGCATTGGTCTCCTATGCAAACGCAATGAGTTTAAGACCTTTGCTTAGCCTATGCGTAATCGTAATGCTCTCCCGACCCCATCTAAACGAGCTGCGCATATCGGTCTTATCCATCCCTGGCCGAAAGTTTCTACTCTCTGCTGCGCTGTCCATCTTTCTGGAAGTTTCGCTGTATGGTGGGGCCATCTTTCTGGAAGTTTCGCTGTATGGTGAGTCCATCTTTCAGGAAGTTTCGCTGTATGGTGGGTCCGTCTTTCTGGAAGTTTCGCTGTATGGTGAGTCCATCTTTCTGGAAATTTCGCTGTATGGTGGGTCCGTCTTTCTGGAAGTTTCGCTGTATGGTGAGTCCATCTTTCTGGAAGTTTCGCTGTATGGTGGGTCCGTCTTTCTGGAAGTTTCGCTGTATGGTGAGTCCATCTTTCTGGAAATTTCGCTGTATGGTGGGTCCGTCTTTCTGGAAGTTTCGCTGTATGGTGAGTCCATCTTTCTGGAAGTTTCGCTGTATGGTGGGTCCGTCTTTCTGGAAGTTTCGCTGTATGGTGAGTCCATCTTTCTGGAAGTTTCGCTGTATGGTGGGTCCGTCTTTCTGGAAGTTTCGCTGTATGGTGAGTCCGTCTTTCTGGAAGTTTCGCTGTATGGTGAGTCCATCTTTCTGGAAGTTTCGCTGTATGGTGAGTCCATCTTTCTGGAAGTTTCGCTGTATGGTGGGTCCGTCTTTCTGGAAGTTTCGCTGTATGGTGGGTCCGTCTTTCTGGAAGTTTCGCTGTATGGTGAGTCCATCTTTCTGAAAGTTTCGCTGTATGGTGGGTCCGTCTTTCTGGAAGTTTCGCTGTATGGTGGGTCCGTCTCTCTGGAAGTTTCGCTGTATGGTGGGTCCGTCTCTCTGGAAGTTTCGCTGTATGGTGGGTCCATCTTTCTGGAATAAGTTGGCTAGCAACCTGCAACCTGCAATTTGAGCTTGCATACGTCTGCCTTTGCCTCTTTTCCGTAATCGCTTATCATTCTGCTCGATCTTTGTGTTTTCAGTTCGCTCTATAAATTTGCAATTACAATCTGGATGGCACGATTGAAAACTACTAATGCGTGTGCCTTTAAACTCTGCTTCTGGCAGCCACGTTGGGTCCAGAACCGACTTGCGTTGCGCAACGCAAGTCGGTTCTGGACCCAATAAAGTTTTTGTCTAGGGAGTCGATTGACTATGACTAGAAGCACCGAATGCATTGGTGACAATAGGCTATAGAAATAATAGGCCTATATACTATATACGAGACGATGATGATGAACATTCCGGAGCTGAGAGAGGCGACGAGAGATCGGAACACATGGAGAAGGCTGACTATGACGGTCGCTAGGATTCAGCGAATCGACAGCACAAGGTGACAAGGTGATATACTATATAGTTAGCCTAAGATTCCGGAAAAAGTTCTAGTTTTTTTATCAAATCAAATATATGTTGAGGAACTCCGTAAATCGCATCGCTAATACCAAAATGTGTGCAATTCGGGTTGTTTCCTAACGTTTTTCATAGTCGGAGTTATTGATCTCCGTGGCGACCAATATGACCCATATCAAATCCTGGACTGAGCTCAACTACAAGACTACTATCTTAATATCTTAAATATACTATTTGTAACTCATCTTTTGAGTTGAATGAAATGGAGATCACTGAAGATAATCTGTTGATAGGTCAAAAACTGATAACTTAGTTGTTGTTTAACGACACTGTGTCAAAACAAAGATGATTAGCGTCGCCCTCCTAATTTCTTCAGACTTGGGACTGGCACTGCCAGAGTACGAGCAGTGACGTAGTTAGGACAGAAACTGGTTTTCGACAGCCAATATATAGGTCTATTCCTGCAACAGAATCTTAACTACTTACGCATAGTCATTATTCCAACATGTCTATAAGTGAATCATGTATGATAAATAGTGACAATGATGATAAATAGCCTCGTAAATATGAGGCTTTAGTCGTTAAGCAACTTACTGCACGCACCAGTGCGGCGACAAGGGCAATCATCTATAAGAGCGTGTTGAAGAGACCATGAGACTGTATTGATTGTCAACATGAATCATAGACCTAGGTCGTCGATCGCTAAAGTAGGCTAAATATTAGGCTACATCATATGACGAGAAGTCATACTCAATACAGGACGACATATCGCAAAGCAAACAATGAACAGGAATCCTCTGAAAAACTCTTTCGGCCCATTTGTCAAATTCAAGTGAATGACCTACTACACTGTACTACAGCATTTCGCCTTCGTTGGCCTAAATGGGTTAAATGTGCTCAATCGCAGATAGTCGAATCGTATATTTACATCTGCATTTTATAGTACACAGGTCAATATTCTGATATGAACCTATAATATAACAGATCGAGGGAGTGGAAGGCTAAGTCAACGGTGTCAACCTTATGAGGCTAGCGGGTATCGAACTCTCGTCCTTCTGATCTTCGTGCCAGCATGTCACCATTCAATTCACCATCTCCCCGCCCAATAGGCCTAAGCACTGATGTTCTGTGAAATGCAGGAAATCTTTTACCTAGACCGAATGAAAGTGTTTGGGTTAATAAGGAAACAACCTTTGCTTAAGAACCGGACGATCACTTACAATCAATCAATCAATCAATCAATCAATGGCATATCATGTGGCTAATAATTATAGGGACCATGCCGTCCACTTCTGAGTTGACTCAGTTCAGGCCAAAGCCTCAACTCAGAAGAGCCAAAAATCCACAAATTAAACTGCTGAAACCTAAAAGCTTAAGTCAGACTATTAAATTTCAAAGTCTGATGTCTCACGATATGCTCAATAAATCTCAAAACAAACTTAATTGTTAACGAACTCTAATCGTAGAGACTACTGCAGCTTAATTTCCTCCACCAAAAAACAATGCACTATTTGCAGCAAAATGTGATATAATTTCTTTGTCTTTCCAATTCTGTACAACAGATAACATGCTACTAACAATAAGATATTGTGACGTCACTTTTAGCGTGACGTTAATTTATTTAATTAGCAAAGACGGACCAATTTTGTGACGTAGCAAGTTCAAGTGTATTCGTCCCCGTGAGGTCATAGCAATTATTAAGTCCTGCAATATAGCCTAAATATTATGCCGATATGTATAATAATTTGTGGTATTTGCATTTCAAACGAATAGTTATCGCTAAGTTTCTCGTGAAATTGAGGCTTATGATTTGGATATCGTAGCCCAGTGTGGTCGTGTCATTCGGAGTCTCTGCTGGCACCATGTCCTACGATAGAGGACCTGGTAGTAGACATCCCTCGGATGTCACTGGCCGGTCGAAAGCAGACGATGATGATGATCAGGAGGACTCCGTGGAAGTGGAGTTACTCTATCCGTCGAGTGTTGCTCTGACCACTATCGGTGTCCTCTGCATCGTCCTCAACGTTGTTGCCTTCATTTTTTCCGATCCATTCAGCATTTTCTGTCATGGTATCATCTGTGGAATACTCGTAAGTGTACATGCATGACTGGATTCCGTGTCTACTATGTAGGCCTACGTGTCCTTTTTAATGTACCGCCAATAATGGAACGTTGTACTTCGGCTTAACGACACTTTTTCATATCGAAGATGATTAGTGTCGGAGGCAGAAAGCAACCTCGTACTCCACGTTTATATTGCGACCGAGCCACCCGCAGTAAAGATCCGAGAAATTAATCTCTGATAAACCGACGACCGGGATGCGAACCCGGGGCGCCGGCGTGGAGAGCAGGCTACCAACCCACTCGGCCACTCAGGATCTGTAATAATCCTGGAATAATGGAACGTGTACAAATGCTCTTATATAGGCCAGCAAACAGTTCTGATGCATAAACTAGTTTCCTGTAGAGCAGTGCTTCCCAAAGTGGTGGTCCGCGGACCGGTGCCGGTCCGCGAGTCCTCATTGGCCGGTCCGTAAAGTGAGTCATGAAACTGGTCAAATTGTTTCGGAATCAAGAAATGACTAATATATTTTTAAAAGTCATTACAAACAAGACTTATTAGGCTATCGTGTAAAGGACAATAAAGTCATATAATTCGCTATACATGCATTTATATCAATTTTGATACACTATAGATGATCAAAAACGAAAATGAGAAATAATTAATAAGTTTGGCACCAGGTCCTGTCCTCCAGGAGTAGCAAAATTCTTGCCGGTCCGTGACACTGACAGTTAATTCCTGCCGGTCCGTGACACTGAAAAGTTTGGGAAGCACTGCTGTAGAGCATACGCTGCGTTCTAGTTTTTAGCCTATTTGCTCGTTGTGTTGGCATAATGTTCATGATTTTCTCACCACGTCCATGGAGATTTTTCAATATTTAGCCTATTGCGATAACTGAGCTAAACTGTTTTCAGCAGAGAGATAGCCTAACGTTCTTTGGTCTGGGATTTTTTTATTGTGAATTGCAATTGTAATAAAACCTTTATAGGCTAAAGCGTTACTCAGCAATTCAGAGACGCTCCCGACCCAAGTCAGAGCTATCACAAACAAGAAAATGTGTTGCTGAAACAGAGAAAGAGACAGACTGAGGAGCTCAAGCCGCAGTTCTTGCGGAATATGGTTCCAACTAGAGGGGCCAACATAAGCAAAGCTTCTATAGGCTGAGCAGTAGCCAAGACTAAGTCAGCCTATAAACCCTGCATACACAGTTACGCATGGATAAATTGACCACAGTTCAATCATAAGAACACCACCATTTGTACTTCATGCTTAAAAGGTGTAGTTTATAACAATTCTACTGATCATCAAACCACTATTGCGACAATGCGACGCAACGATTCTGATAGTGCTTCTAATTCTGAAGTGGTCTGTATTGGGCTCACGTTTTGGGTTTATGAATGACCTATAGATTTGGTACTGTTACCTGACCTGCACGTCGCATTCAAATGCAACATTTACAAGAAATGTGTGAAATTTAAGAGAAATGTGTGAACGTTGTCATGTTTTGTTACTGTAGGCCTATAGCCTATCACCATTCTGTCCAAACTTTCGACGCTCTAATTATGTGCTACTAACCTGCATTGTAGGCGTGTTAATTTACTGTTCAACAGCTCATATTATACCAGCTGTCTGTTTTTTCAGTTCGTGCTAAGCGGAATCCTTGGTACAATGACATATTTTCGAGAAGGAAACAAATGGGTCAGTGTTCTTCACTTGACAACGGGATCTTTACTTCATTTTACTTGATAGGCTTATTTCCTGAACATATACAGTTTGCTCATAATTTTATAATTGAAAGTGAAAAAGTCTTGTCTATGAACTGCACGGGTCAGTGGCTTCTCTTGAACAACGTTCCGCTTGTCTGCGCAAACTGCTTTCCCTTTACTTTCGGTCATCAAAGAGGAATTTGCAGACATTCCTGCTTTATCGTGTTGTATTGTAGGCCTAATCGTAAATGTGTATGCTTCTTCGCGATAAACACTTCAGAAGTGCTGCGTTGTAAGACAATGTAAGTGTTTGGCGTTAATGGTTGCCCCATTTTGGTTTTTAATTAGATTCAATCTCTATAGCTGATACATACGGATACACTTGAGAGTGAGTTGGGACAGTAACGGATCTAGAAGTCTTGAAAGGAGCCTGCCAAGTAGAGAAACTTGTGCTCTATTTCGCCTAAATTGTGACCACTTTGAATGATCAACGTGGATTCGCGGGTGTTAACTGATCCCTACGTTCCGCAAAAAATTACGAACCGAACTATTAAAATTAGGGTTCATAGCTCTTGTTCCTCTGTACCAATGCCGCTGGTCTCTATATAGGTTAGGGCCTACTGAATGTGTGAGGTTTAAATGGTGAGACTTGGCTCTTGCAGTATGTTTGCTGTCTGTTGATGCATTACAGGTGGCGATCTTTGTAGTCGTCAGCCTCGTGTCCGCATCGTTCGCCGTTTCGCTTCTAGTCATTGGAATCTACGGCAGCACTCGAATCGGCCAAGACTCCGATCGATGTACAAAGAAATATATCAACTGCGCTGGAGAGTCGATCCTCTTGGAAAACGTTCCAGTTGGCTGCGACAACTGCCTGTGCTTGACGAACGGAGTTTACAGAGGGATTCGCGGACCTACCATCTGCACAGAGGTAGGCTGGACGTAGATGCCGTACCGGTAATTTAAATTTGTCAATAGGTAGGCCTATAAGGAAGCCTCTTCACGCCTTAGGCCGAGAATGTGCATTTATGAAAACGAGAGAGCAGGGAATTAGCGTAATTTCAGCCACATAATTAAAACTCCAAATTCTTCCATTGCACAGATGTCCATTGTCAATTTCCTGTAATTTGAATTTGCATTTAATTAAAGTTGAATCAGCGCAATGCAGAGGTCGGAGGTTCAAATCCTCGCTAGGGCAAACACGTTTTAACTCCACTTGCGCCCTAGAGAACTCGGCTATAAAATGAGTATTTTCAGCGAATACTGTGGGTGGCAAGACCAGACGGCGAGAGAGAGAACAGATCACCCGCCCTCATATGCTAAGATTATGAGGTCGCTATAGCACTTTATATCCATGACTGTCTCATGGGTTGGCTTATGTACTCTCTCTTCCTCTTCCTTCTTCTTCTTCTTCTCCCTCTCTCTGTCCTCTGTCCCTTTTCTCTAGCTCTGCCTCTATCTCTTTATCTCTATCTGTTTTCTGTCTGTCTGTCTGTCTGTCTGTCTGTCTGTCTGTCTGTCTGTCTGTCTGTCTGTCTGTCTGTCTGTCTGTCTTTCAATTTCCAACGATGTTTTCGAACATCCGGGACTCTCAATGATGACTTGCCCGATCAGTAGCGTAACTCTTAGCAAGACACAATCACTTCCAGTTTTGCCTTCTTACTATAGGCCTATGTAGAACAAAAATTTCAGCGAATCATCACCTAAATATTGCGTTGGTTGAAACCAATGCAAGCCTAAAAACTTGCATTGTTAGAGGAGTTTGAGCCTATAGTTGACTTGCCTAATAGATGTCGATGCATATAGGAGGGTTTCTCTGCTAATTGTGCTTTTGTGTATTGTGTCCTCCAGCATTCTAAAATGATCCTAGCGATGGAGATCTGTCTGGCTATTCTGGGTTTCGTAGCTGTGCCTTTAGCCATCTGGCTCGCCTACGTAGGCTACGTCATTCTTCATCCGGATCGAAAAGTGGCGCCCACTTCAGGCACGTCGGAACCATTTGACAGTGGTGAGACTCAAAATCTGGTTTTGTACTTTAATCAAAATTTAACCCCTCCCTTAATGTATAGGCCTACATGGTCAAAAACAGCGCTTTGCAGATCGAGGTTCCTCAATGGCGCTATGTAAGGCGTCATTATGCACTAGGCAGAAGCCAAAATTGGATCGCCTATTGGGGCTGTAGGCCAAATTATATTGTGAGGTTAGTCACACACTGAAGACGGTAGGTTTTGGATCGGTATGAATCTGCCAGAGTGTCAGTCATTGTCGTGTGCCAAGTCAGATCTCTATATCCAACTCCTATCAGGAACGAGATGCACCATCGAACCCCAATTAACCGTCACGATATTATGTTGTTGTTGGTATTACTATTACTATTAATAATAATGCCAACAGAACTATTATTATTACTACTATTATTATTTTTATTATTATTATTTCCACACTACTGCTAGGCCGACGCACTACCATTATTTGGTCTATATATCTGCCAGCATTTCCATGAGCATAAAGAGAAATCCATGTGGGATCTACACGGCTCCACGTGGGCAGGCTGGCTGGGATATCATTTTATGCGCTATTTCCAATCTGTTTATTTTGTTGCGTTTATTTTCAAATCTGCATACTTTTCTGTTTTATTTCCTCGTCTGTTGTTATCTTTATTAGGCCTATTAGGCCTATTATTATTATTATTATTATTATTATTATTATTATTATTATTATTATTATTATTATTATTATTATTATTATTATTATTATTATTATTATTATTATATTATTATTATTATTATTATTATTATTATTATTATTATTATTATTATTATTATTATTATTATTATTATTATTATTATTATTATTATTATTATTATTATTATTATTATTATTATTATTAGTATTTGTATTATTATTATTATTATTATTGTTATTATTATAATTATCATAATTATAATTATAATAATTATTAATTATTATTATTATTAGTAGTAGTAGTATGCGCTTACGATCCGACTATGGTATACCGTATAGGCCTACGCCCCTACATAATTTGTAGCTGGACGCCTCTGACTGCTGATACATGTAGGTCTAGGTCTGCTCGGCGCCTCTAAAAGGCTCCTGAACAGTGCAACGTAGGCCTAAATATCCAAATAGGCCCTAGGCCTACATGCATTCAGGTATCAGGTACATGCATTCATGAATACAAGTAGGCCTATACATGTAGGCTATACGCGTAATCCTAGGCTCGTAATCGTAAACTCCAAACTTCTAAAGCGCCACCAAACACAGTTATTTACTTAACGCTAGAGACTCCATGCTAGTAGTCATGTAGACTACTGATTTTGTCACGTAGTCTTAAAGCACGTATATGTGTGTGTGTGTATATATATATATATATATATATATATATATATATATACATAATTTACATATACCCAAGAAGCTGTCATAAGCCAAAAGCCCCTACTCGACATGCAGATCACTGGCGGATTATACGCTAGGACATGCACTAATTCCCCCTCGCTTATAATCATTCAATGATAACAGTGCTCTTATAGTTATTAGAGCCGAAAGTCGACCTTCTGCTCTATACGGCGGCTCTCACTTCTGTGCATCACAAGCATCACCGATCAGCACGTGATTTCTTCAACAGTCAGACGACAATCGTCTGACTGTTTATCACGTCTATTAACCAAACACCTGCAATGACGCACGTCGTTCACTGCCCTGCTTTCATCCACATGCATCTTTCGTGGCAAAAGCGAGCTTACGTGCCGAGGTAGACCTACCCTTGATCTTATAGGCCGACCTACAGCAAACGTACGCAGGACAGTCACCCTTCCTCGTGCTCGCTACGCATGTCAAAGCAAATTCAATGCACTCGAATTCTGCTGCTGGTCCTAATAGACTGTCGTATGCCACACAGGATGCCAGGCACACCGGTTCATCGTAAATGTAAGCGTTTTCCTATAGCAACTGTATGACCTTGACTCTGCTCATCATTGTTCAGTGAATCGATCGGGTGAGATCTTTCACCCCGCTGCCCGTTTGAATGGGTGTGAAGACCGTGCTATCCCGAGATTGAAATGTCTGAACTAGCCATCAGTAGGCCTATGCGAACTGGCATTCGCTTTCATCCTCTAAAGAGGACATGGGCTCAAATCAATGTAGCTAACTGCTGGGCAATTGGTCTCTTGGCCTCTGCTTACACAGGTCTTCTCTCGGAATAAGGGCAACAGAATTGGCAAGCTCATTATGATTGTAAATGTAGGCCTGCTTGTAAGTGAAAATCAAGCAGACCGCTACATCTAGGCCCCTACTGCAAACTCATCTGAGGCGCGCTCTCTGCGCTATGATGATATCAAATAATGTCGTTAAGAAAAGGTAGCCTGTAGGCCAATCATCAGTAAGAAAAACAATGCACAGAAAACTAGAATCCACCAGCGACGGGCCCACACATAATTATTATAGGCCTACGTGATTGTTAACACCCAAGACACCTTCGATTGACGCTTTCTCTAGTTGCCATCTTACTTAACTTACAAGAGTAGGCCTACAGCGGATCGGGGTCAACTAGAAAATGTTAACTAAAATATTTTCTCCCCCATGCATGCAGCACACAACTTAGGCCTACTGTAGGCCTACCTATACCGTTGCATCAGTAACCCATTTAACTGCAGACGCTTCAGCGTTCACTGGGATTTGGGACCCGATTATTTTAATGACATTTAACGTCGTATAAAGCATCTCTGGTTAGATCTCAGGCGCTATATAATTTCTAATTAGGCTACAGTAACAATCTTTTGGACACTATTACAACTTTACGACGAAGCTAAGCTTAGACGGGCTATTAGCAATTCCAAGATAACTAGCAGTGGCTAACACAGCTTGCGCGTCTTCTGAACCACTTAAAATACCCGTTATGTTACACCGCAGCCTTTGCAGTAGGCCTACATTAAATACAAACCCGACGAAAATAGGCTAGCTATTGGAAGTTAAACACAATGGCAGTCCAATAATTATATAATCGAGAACAGTTTACGCTTTTGCATTTTAATAGTAAAAGATCAATATGGCTTATTCATTCTGAAAATTTATATATAGCCCCTTTAAATAGCCTACTCAAAGGCGAGTAGGCTTAGGCCTATATAGTAAACGAGTTGCAGTAGGTCTATATTGTTTCATGCCCTGTTTGTTATTCAGCCGAAAATTGATACATAACGACCACATTGTAGAAAAGGTGAACCCACATACGCCCGTAATATGTATGCAATTAATTAGCGTATCCCTTATACAGGATAGACAGCTCACTATTATTCACATAATAGGCATATGAAAGCACACTTGAAACTATTGTGTAAAAATATGTTTATATTGCAGGCAGAGACATGAATGACTACCAGTCCCCATACACCAGAGTTTCTAATGATGGCCAGACAACACCCACTGCTCAGTCAACATATCCCCAGACAACACCCACTGCTCAGTCAACATATCCCCAGACAACACCCACTGCTCAGTCAACATATCCCCAATCAACACCCACTGCTCAGTCAACATATCCCCAATCAACACCCACTACTCAGTCAACATATACCCAGACAACACCCACTGCTCAGTCAACATATCCCCAATCAACACCCACTGCTCAGTCAACATATCCCCAGACAACACCCACTGCTCAGTCAACATATCCCCAATCAACACCCACTGCTCAGTCAACATATCCCCAGATCAACACCAACTGCTCAGTCAACATATCCCCAGACAACACCCACTGCTCAGTCAACATATCCCAAATCAACTTCACCTGAAAAAACAAATTACCCTGGAACCCGGATTGAAGATCCTCAGCCAGCCTCCTCTCCCCAAGTAACAAAGCACAGAGCAACAATGCCTGCTATTTGGATTGATACCAATAAATCAAATGCTGTTCCTGCTTCAACCACTGCACAAACAGCATCCACCAGTTCTTCGCCAAAAGTCAAAACAAGTGCTACAAAAGCGACAAATACTGATGATTCTTTATATCCCCAGACAACACCCAAGGCTCAGTCCATTTCTGTTGCTCAGTCAACACATCCCCAATCAACACCCAAGGCTCAGTCAACATATCCTCAATCAACACCCAAGGCTCAGTCAACATATCCCCAATCAACACCCACTGCTCAGTCAACATATCCCCAGTCAACACCCACTGCTCAATCAACATATCCCCAATCAACACCCACTCCTCAGTCAACATACCCTAAATCAACACCCACTGCTCAGTCAACATATCCCCAGACAACACCCACTGCTCAGTCAACATACCCCAAATCAACACCCACTGCTCAGTCACCATATCCCCAATCAACACCCACTCCTCAGTCAACATACCCCAAATCAACACCCACTGCTCAGTCAACATATCCCCAATCAACACCCACTGCTCAGTCAACATATCCCCAGACAACACCCACTGCTCAGTCAGCATACCCCAAATCAACACCCACTGCTCAGTCACCATATCCCCAATCAACACCCACTCCTCAGTCAACATACCCCAAATCAACACCCACTGCTCAGTCACCATATCCCCAGTCAACACCCACTGCAGCTCCCACCAGTAAACCAAATGCTGTTACCTCTTCAACCACTGCACAAGCATTGCCACATGTCAAAACGAGTGCTACAAAAGCGACAAATACTGATGATTCTTTATTTCCCCTGTCAACACCCAAGGCTCAGTCAACATATCCCCAATCAACACCCACTCCTCAGTCAACATATCCTCAGTTAGCACCCATTGCTCAGTCACCATATCCCCAATCAACACCCACTCCTCAGTCAACATATCCTCAGTCAACACCCATTGCTCAGTCACCATATCCCCAGCCAACACCCATTGCTCAGTCACCATATCCGCAGTCACCATCCACAGATCCATGGGCATATTCTCAACCTCTATCTGCCGGCCAAGGAGGATATGGTCAACCAGGGTCTGTCAGCTATGGACAAGGTTTATCAATGCCACAGACAAACAATGAATGGGCGGCAAGGCCATCTATCCCCGGTCAGCTACCCCAGAGTGGAGTTCAGCAAGAATCTGATAAACCACCCACTGCTACATGTGTACCTCATTCCCTATTTAGAAAACTAAAGGAAAAAGTATTTGGAAAGCAGAAGGAAAAAAATGAAGTCAAACAATCAAATCAGAAAGAGGAAGATTACGCATATCCTCAGTCAATACCCACTGGTCAATCAACACAACCCCAATCAACACCCACTGCTCAGTCAACATATCCTCAATCAACATATCCCCAGTCAACATATCCCCAGTCAACATATCCCCAGTCAACACCCACTGCTCAATCAACATATCCCCAGTCAACACCCACTGCTCAATCAGCATATCCCCAATCAACACCCACTACTCAGTCACCTTTACGTGAAAACCAGGCACCTGTATCCACAGGTCTGTCCTTTTCCAAAACCAGCCAACAAGCACAACCCTATCAGCCCTTAACAAATTCCCAGGCAACTGGATACAATCCGCCTGTGACCCATGCTCCATACATCAATCCAGCACCAACATACCCACCAGCAGCCTCCCTTTCTTCTGTTCGAGCTCAGCAAAGCCAGTCAATGCCAGTCAACAGCGGAGCTACAGATAGCTATCGAGCAACGGTTCAACCATTTGAATCAGCCAGTGCCAGTCAGGAATCGAACATAAAACCTGGCCAAAGAAATGAAAGAAACACACGGCCAGCCAGCTCGGGCGTTCCTGATACTGCCTACATACCACCCTATATCAGGTATTCAGAGTCACATTGAAACACGTTAGGGAAAGTATAGAACTGTGACAATGTGCTGGCCAACAAAACAGTAGTTTGCTACACAAAGGGCAAAAGTTATTGCCGATCTTAATCTGTGTGTAACAGATAAATGCCTGAATCAGACTTCTGTAGGATTATTTATGCATCTGGATGTTGTACATAAACCAGTGCAGCAGGTTATCAACATGAAAAAACATCTAAGGCTATGACGTCTGTGTCTGATAACTGCACGCTGATCTGAGTTGCGTACTACAGTACACCACAAACTTGTTATCACATGCTACATTATAAGATGAACTGACATAACTGGATCATAAAATTAGTTCAACCATACAAAATAGCCTCATTAAATTGCAGTCTCTTTATAATCTGGTTCTTGTTATCACTCAATGACAGTGTTATAATGTATTTCTGCAAATTTTCTGGTGATTTGTGTAAAATTATCCATCAGCTTCAGCACTGACATTTGAAATTCTTGCATAACTGAAAGTGAACGTCCTTCAGCACAGATCAGAATCTTATTTACTATCATGACATCAATCTGTTACAAAGCATGCCTTGCATGAATGTCAGTGTCAATTCTGTCTCATCAATAACTAAATCAACATATAAGTCAATAGGTCAATCAATTTTATAATGCAAGCAGTCATAACTCGTAAGCACTTTTCATACAACACCATCACAGCAATCATCAATATTATCAAATTCATAGAATCTTAAAGTATACATGTGATTCAGAATCTTAAATAATCTAAACATAGTACTACTGTAACAACCAGCTGTCTGTATCACACTGTTTGGCTTAGGTGAATAATATCTTTTATCAGACTTAAGCATGACGGAAGTAAGGCAGCATTTTCCACAAGGAAAACATCACAACATTTCATTAGTGCTAACTGGATACTCTGGGCTACTTCTCAGTGGCTGTGGTGTTAGCTCCAGCACTGCCCTCCTTATTCTCATCCTCTTTATTCTCATCGTCTTTATTCTCATCCTCTTTGTTCTCGTCCTCTTTATTCTCATCCTCTTTATTCTCCAACTCTTTTGTGTCACTGGCCTCTTGGTTGACAGTCTCTTGTGAAGACTTTGCTGCTGGTGCAACATGTCTTTTCTTTCGTCGGATCATGATGCCAATCGTAACTCCAACAATTAAAGCAAGCGGAATACTCAACAACGCCAAGTAGTCTTTGTGAACGTAAATCATTTCCTCTTCCACTGAAAAAGATAAAAGAAAGTAACAATTATAAACTCATGGAACTGTAATTTCAAATAATAGTTGGTTCTACAGACCAACAACACAGCATATATGCAACACGACATCAGGAAGGGTCAAGCAAGAAAAGTTTATCAGTTTGAGTTTGTCAGCCTTCCCTCAATATTCTGGTTAAAAATTCACTATATTAGTCTTCGAAGAGTCAGCCAATGCTTGGTAGTAACCCCTTCATCTGCAGGACCCACTACCCTTTTGAACCAACATTGATCATTCCACACATGATGACGATTATGAGTTCTCTGCCTGAAGGCAGGTCCATTGGCTTTTATATTATTCGGGGATGATATGAGGGAGGTGATTTCCTGTTGCCTTCCTCACAGACAACTGTGGGTCAACTTGTCCAGGGTCGCTAGTCATTACACAGTGGCCTGAGGTAGATTCGAACTTACAACCCTCCGGTTACAAGTACAGAACATAGCGCTACACCACTGCATCCACACAATAAAAACAACAAACTTCATGGTCTTCACTTAACCACTCTAACAGTACTCGCTACGCAAACAGTATTTAAACTCTTTTACTTATATTAAATGTTTTCAATGGCAAAAGTTTAATTTCAACAGTTAAATTTCATGGACTATCAAGTCCTATTAGACATTAAATAACACGATTAATGTAGTCTCTATATGGTGTCTTACTAGTCATGATAATACAGCTTACCTACTGTTGAATGCCGTGTAAATAATTCCATAGGTGACTTCGCTGCAATGGCATAACTGGCATCTCCACTGGCACCATCTAATCGCCTGGCTGAAATGTTTCAGCGTTCACAAATTTCATTTGTAGCTGAACAACCATATGGGGCCTTTAATGGGCTTCCAAAAAGCAATTAACTTATTTAAACCCAGCACTTGCATAAGAATATTAAATGGCCAAAATAAATACAGTAAGTGAAATGACTAACTAAAATTAATTGACACTAGGGTGATTAAATATTACACTGGAGTAAAACTATGATTTGGTCTTCTTTATTGGTTAGTGTGTACGTAAGTGGATGCTACAGCCTGCCACTGCAATGTGTTTGTTGCTGCTACTGCCTGTCAATGCAGAGTTTCCCTAGCTCTCTATGCATCGTTCAGCTATGAACAAATTAAGCACAAAAGCATTCTTCTTGAACTTTAAAATTAAGTAGTGTAACAGTTACACTACTGTAACTGCGAAATAACTGATTGATTGATTACCGTAACTTCAATTGTAATCAGAAATGTTATATACACCTGCTTCACAACAAACTAATCAGAGGGTATCTCAACACTAGTCTTATACATAGTACATAGCATCCAGTCTCTAAACATTGCTCAGCCATGATGAAATAAGCATAAATGAAAAAATCCGCAATCAATTATGCACACCACCATGGCTGTGCAGTTCCCATGGTTGATGTTGCAACTACCTACATCAATCAACTGCATCACTCAGTTTGTTACCACGCCCAAATATGACTCTGCTAGGTATAACACTCAAACTATGCCCAACCATGTATGGGACACTATCAGGGCTCATTCCCATTTCCCATATGTCCATTCTTATGAAACAGTCATGCTCTAACATTCCACTCACTGCCAACTGCACATCATTCAAGGAAATGCCAAGTACAGACCTTCTATAGCGCCACTCAAAACACGAAGCGCTCCCGAAGAGCCAGTCTCTTCACTGGTAAAGGGAGGTTTTCAGGCGCGCTGCGGAACTGGTCAAAAGAAATAGAAAAAGGTCAGTCCTGAGGGACTGAGGTAACTGGTTCCAGCTATTGGGACCAACAATAGCGAAACTCCTACACTGGGCCGTAGAAGTACGCACCCGCGGACAACCAAGTAACCACGGGCCGAGGACCGAAGGGAGGAACGACTGTGCAGTGTGCAGAGAAGATACTGGGGTACAAAAGGCCCTAAGATAGTGAGGAGCAGACCCAGCAAGACAGCTTCGCATGAGGGAACAGACCTTGAATTGGATGTGCTGGCGGATGGGGAGCCAGTGAAGGAGTCACGGATAAAATAGGAGATATGGTCAAACTTGGCAATTCCCCCTATGAGGCGGGCAGCAGCGTTTAGAATGGACTGAAGTTTAGATGTATTTGTAGAGGAGAGACCAATGTATACCGCATTCCCATAATCAATCCTGGAACAGATCAATGCATGGACCAAAGTCGTGATAGCGTGCAGTGGTAGTGATTGGCGGATGGCACGGAGTTGGCGTAGGTAGTAGAAACAGGAACGAGAGACACTATTGACGTGATCAGACAGAGAGAGGACAGGATCAAGAATGAATCCAAGATCACGGACAGAGGAAGAGAAGTGCATATTTGGAAATCGAAGACGAAGGAAGTCAGCATCAACCTTGGCAAGCTGGGCACGACCACCAAGCCATATGTAGGCCTACATTCAAGTCAATGCCAAGTACAGACCTTCTCCACCTGAAACTTGGCAACACGTAAGAATAGCCCAAGATAATAAAAATAATAACAATTTATATGGCACCGTCATGCGACCATACCGCTACAAGGGCGCCTAAGATCCAGTGCATAATGAATCATGTGGTCATATATTATAGAAACTTAACAGGTAGTATAACTGAAAGACTCACCTGAGACTTTGACAAGGCATTCCATTCCTTTCCTCAGACCCTTCATGCCATTGCTTTTGACTATGAAGTATCGATCATAGACAACGGTTCCACCTTTCAAGTCTAACACCTGCGCCTGGCTGCCACTGGCATTTTGTGCAACACTCCAGCCAAGCGTCAGGTTCTCCCCTGGGTAACAATTGTCACATTTAGCATAGAGAACCATTGCCTCAGCAGGATTGTAATTATGTCCACAGTTGCCACGACAGATTACGGAAATTTGCGGAGGAGAACCACGAACAAGGCTGATAGTTCCAGGACTGGTAGAGGTCGTGAAGCGATGACCTGGCTTTGTCAACACTACGTGAAAATAGTAAGACTGTGGGACATCCTGAAACCTCAACTCTCTGGTAGCAAATGTCAGAATGGATTCCGGATATGATTTGTTCATTTGTGCATAACTGTCCAACCAAAGTTTCTGTCGAAAACATTGCACAGATTCTGAAATAGTACAAAAGCATACAGAATTTTCAAAGCATCAGCATAACCTCATATGCAATCACTTTGAGAGCAGAAAATTCAGCAAAGAAAATTTTTTTTTAAAAAGTGTTTATAAAGCCAAAATTATACCATTCCACTTACTGCAACTGTATTATCAGTTGTCTTATGGTATCTCCATCTCCTACATAAACTGGATCTGAGCTGAAAAACTATGATTACAGATGGTGGTGGTTTCACTTTAAAGAATCATCAATTGCTGATTTGTGCATTATCATAATGGAATTACGAAAACTCTCCCAGTTAGTGAAATTGAGTGAAAATTTTACAAGAACTAGATAAATGAATAAATGCGCTACTGCTGCCAATAAAAAGTTTGTTAAACAAAATATATCAATAATTTAAACCTCTATTTAAATTTTATTCAGAAAATTAACCAGCTATTTTGCAATTATTCAATCAATCAATCAATCAATCAAATCTCTTTTATTGAAGCCAAATGAAAAACACATAATATATGTATACACATATGTGTATATTGTTTATACCAGAATATATAATATTTATCATTCTGAATGATATTGCATCATGACAATTACAATTCTGTTCTGAAGCAGGTCAATTTATCCTCAAACAATAGCTAGTGTTACCTGGAGGGATATCATCATCGGGATTAGTGGTTGAAAATTCCCAACTGCTGTCAGTGCTGCAGAACCAGTGAAGATGAAAACCAGCCAAAGACGCTTGTCCACTTAGTCTTTCGTCATTGACAAATACTCTCAGCGACACTTGGTCGTGCAAATCTACACATAATGAAATGTAGCACAAGTATCGTCAATTTGATACAAATAAAAATGAAACAGATAAACCAGTATAAGAAGTTGAGATAAAATAAATTAGGAAATTACTGTTTTTTAATATTCACCCCATCGCACTATAGAAAAGTGTTACGATATTTATCATTATTATAATTTATATTATTATTAGAAGTAGCACATATCATAGTAGTAGTATATAATTTGCAGTGCCTTAAAACTCCTACAGTGGAAACACATTATAAATGCAAATGGTTTGTACATTATACATTGGTTTGACTATGTGTAAAGAGTTAAATATCTGAAGATAAGAGAAAAATTGTTTGCATCTATACTTAAAAGTAGTAATGGCCAATCTTCTGTAAAAAATACTGCTATATTTAGTTAAAGCTCGCCACAAACTTCAATGATTTAAACCTATCAGAAGTAGAACTATTGTGTTCTAAGCACCGAGCTGTGGATTGGTGACCAGAGCTACATTGACAGGAATTGATCTATAGATCACCATTTTGAGAAACACTGCATTATACTATATATTGGTATGGCTACAATTTGGATTCATTATTCACTGGTTTAATGCCAAAATTAAAGGATATCCTCTTTGAGGCAGTCACAAATGGCTGCCTTCAGTGCAATGTAATTTAATGCAATGTGACATAAAATGTGAAAGAAAAATGATGCTGAAGTTCTTAATACATTGTTAAAATGCACAACAAATATCCACAATGAATTATCAAAATTCTTTTATGTTACTTGCACTAGTAACTCACAGTAAGTCTGATCAAATCCTGATTCAAAGACAATCATCTTGCCAAATGAAGACAGATCTTGATTGCACCAAGTCACAAAGACTCTCTCCTGTACAGTAACAACTGATCCATTGTTTAACGAAGACACTGCCAGAATGGCCGTGTACATGTTCATGGCTGCATAAATGTGCTCCAGAACAACTATCTGCCCCAACAATTTGCTTTTTACCCATGAAGGTCGTTCTGCTGACAGGCCAATTTCTACTTTGTCTAAAACTGTCCCATCTCCAAAGTCAAGGTTCATTCTCATCAGTTTTTCATCAAACCCTTTGACGACGATGGCAAATAAGACCACGGTGCCGTTGCTGCTACAAGATTCAAGTTCAATGCTGACAATTTCTGTCAGTCTGCCCACACTAACAGTTAGCTTCTTCTGCAGTCGATCTTCATTGCTGCCCACAACTTCAGCAATTAAGACATGGTTTCCACTGTGATTAAAATGAACCTGCAAACTCCCAATATAAGAATACATATCTTCTTCAGGGACTCTTGCATCTGCCTTTGTCAAGGTAACATTGTTTGCAATCACAAAATTCTCAAAAAGGATTCTCACAAGAATGTTTCTGATGCTGTTCTGCAGAAGGACCTTAACGATCACACTCTCATTCAGCAAATAAGTGTGATTATTCTCAATGATGAAAGCAAAATGACCAATCACTTTTTCAAAAGAACGGTGACATTCTGGATTGCTGCTTAGATCAACTGTCTGGCTGTATCTTGAACCTAAACAGTAGAACACTAACAAGTAGGAAAATTGACATGTGCACAGAAACTGTAGGGAAGAAATTAAGAACACAGTTCAAAAATATAATAAGGGTAAACAAAGCCAATAACATGATTGTCAGATTGAGTTATCACAATTTTAAGCAAATTAACATTTACATAGCACAAGTATATCTTAAAACATGACAGTATTGGGGGGGCCCGATAATTTCTATACATAGCGCATTGGATAACATCTGGCACAGAGACCGAGAGGTACCGAGTTCGAGCCCCGTTGGGCGTTTTACTGATATGCTTTGTAGGCTGCTATTAGCTCATGCTAGACGTCAAATTGTTGTATTGCAGGCTGTCTGTTCTGTTAGTAGTTAAGATTTAAATTGCATAACATGTAAATGTACAGCGCAGTGCGTTTGTAAACAAACAGGCGCTTATTAAAGAAAAGATGCAAATTAACAGATCACAATATTATTTTATTATTATTATTTTATTACATGCAACTTTACATTAAAATTGCTCTAATTCACATATTTGCAACCGTAGCAAATTACATATGCCTTTTTGCAATATTTTATACCATCTATGTGATTTACAGAGCCAAACTGCCTAAAATTATCTTTGAAAAAATTACTACAAGCAGTCTGCTGAAGTGCAAAAGCTAAGACCTACACACTGACCTACTGAAATAATATAAGGCAATGTAGTAGTAAAATTTATTTTATTTGCTGCAGAAATATAATTCAATATACTAGAATTTATTTAGTAGAAACTACTAAAACGAATCAACAGAGTATTATTACATAAGTTATGCAAACAAACTGTTAGTAGAACTTGTAGACTTACTGAGACTCCTGTAACAGAGAGTTGTATTATGATAAACCCTGCCTGGTAGTATATGAGGATAATAACAACAACCACAGTGCAAACAAGACTTCTCATTAGAGATATAGCCATCCCCACAAGGCTCCAATTCGTCAGCCTCTTGGGCCATAAATAGGCATCTATTTTCACCTGACAAAGACAACCAAACAACTTGTTTATACCTTTTTACACTAAGCATTAAACATGTCCACTGTGAAGAAACGAAGCAATCTCTGTCGTTTGTATTTTCCAAACTGAAGCCATTTCTTCCACCATTAAACTTTATGATGCTGAAATCAAATATCACATTTTGTGAATACTGCATTACATTGTAGCATGGATATGGCTTCATAAATGTAAACACGTAAGTCTTGATACGCATTTGTAATCTCGAGGCATCTACAGTTCCCAAAGAAAGCTACATCTCACGGATACCAGCTTATTCACAGGCAAAGTCTTATTTGCAGATATGCCAAGACTGAGGCCAAGACTGAGGTCAACCAAATGTGATGCACTGTCATCTTATACAACTCATAAGTGAGTTCATGATTTGGACTACTGTCCAAACTGTTTTAGTGTTTCAGCTGAAAAACCTTGCAACCAAAATGCAGTTTTTTTAGTACTGAACATGAGTCACATTAAATGGTTCATTACCATACTTCACATTTAAATCAAGATCTCAACAAATCAGGTTTTGATTCCAGCTGCGTCAGTGAAGCAATACTGACGAGTTGTATATAACTGAACTTCTTATGAGTAGATAATTATCTATCAAAAAGATTAACTGATACAATCAATAATGTAGTAAGTATGATTCCACTTACTTTGACTTCGGAAGAAGCGCATTCTTGATGACTTAGTCAAACTTAAACGATCTAAACTTTCGAATTTATTCCCAACCGAACCAGACCAATTAGTCAGCTGTTTTTCACTGCCTGGACCACCAAATGTGATGCCAAATTGTATGAAACTGGATGCTATTGTAATCCAGACTGATCTATACTGACCACACAGTGTCAGACTCTGATCCTTAATGACAAAGGATGGAGAGCAGTTTCCAGCAGAGCTACCAACTTGATGGCAAAATCTGTGACAGGTAAAAATAGAGTTTTCTCAGGCATTTTGATAGGGCAAACATCACCTGTATATAATGCTGTAAGAGTACGAGTATTGCCTAACACAGTACAACATACAAGAAAGCTACAAAAGCTTTAACATTCTACCGTTTGTTAGGCCTTCTTACAAATTATTCTTTATTTGACAGGTAAACGTTTTAATATTATAAAACCTCATGAATGTACCATTCATTTAGAACATTAATGAAACTAAACACTTCTAACCTCACATCAGCTCCATAACTCTTGGTAACAAAGTTAAAATTGATTTCTTCATTTGCTCCAGATTTTCCAGATGAAGCAAACTTTAAAGTTATGCTCTTGCATTCAGAATTATTGGCGTAAAGATCAACGTAGATCTTAAACATAGTACTATTAGATAATCCAAACAACTCAACAAATCCACCCAAATCCTTCAGATCACGGTACGAATAAGCTCCAACAAGTTCTGTGAAGTATCAGAGAAAAAAGCGATATGTAAGGTAATGTAAAATAAGGCAATCACTCGTTAATTACATTCCTACTTCAACAACAGTCCTTAGAGGCATGATCCTGAAGTTAGAGTATTTCTGCTGAAACATAAACATGACAGCTGCAATCCAACACCTGGACAACAACTCTGAAAGAGGATCATTCTAATAGATAATTGTTAATTTCTCATCATCCTCAGTTCCTGACGCCAGCCATTTGGTGGCAATAGGTACGAATAAATTATCTCCATTTTCCTCGGTCATTTGTCAAGCCCACTGCTCCCATAACTGTTGTTCGAAGTGATGTTATTTCCTCATTTATATTAATTATCAATCCAGCAGTCTGTCTGCCTTTGAGGCTTTCCTTAGAATCTTGCATGTAGTGCATTGTGTGGGATTCGGTCAACTGGCATTCTCTCCACATAGTTTGTTTCTAATGAGGCTTAATGCGATGTGAATACTTGATGCAGAAATGAATTACAATGATTGAGTACAACTGTGGATTAATGACTGAATTCAATCAGTTAATCTCAGCAAGCCATTTGTCACCTGTAGTTGAACACTCAACTAAAGACCTGCCAGAAATATTTAGCAAATAGGATTAGATGAGAAAAGTCTCCAGCATCATGAACCAAAAATGAGGCTCATTAATGAATATGTTTTGTGAAATTATGTGCGATAATTATAATGGAAAGATACAAGTAAATTACAACTGGAAAATAAGTCACTTTAAAATAATTAAAAACTTAATAAGAATCAGATGCAGCAACAATTCATCCAACCTCTGACATCTGTCTTATCCTTCAGCTGTGCTTTGCACCAAACACACTCATCAACTGATATCGTACTTTCAGGATTCACAAACTCCGCACCATCTCGTCTGGCCCAGATCCACTTAGCATTCGCTTGAAATCTTGGATCAACAGGAAATGAAAATCCTGGCGTGTCTTCTCCATGATTTGCTTCAATGACATATGCCATCTGCCACCTGGAGGAGTTCTTAGGTACCTCCAAAGCCAGACTCCGTAGCTGATCGGATGACCAGCCTGACCGTGCATATCGATCATGATGGCATTTCATATCAATGTCTGAAAGCAGCTGTGGTCCAGAGATGATCATGCCGTAGGCACCAGTGGAGCCAGCCTGGCGACAACAGACGCTGGCAATTGACTCTGATTCATTCAGAGTGCGATTCAAAACAAGTCCACTTCTGGAATCATAGAGGAGCCCATTGTAAATGATGAAACCAAGCCATGATCCTTCACACTTACTCCAGATGTACTCTAAGGAAAACAATCATATTTTTAAACATAGAACCATAGAACCGTCACAATAAAACACATTTACTCTAATGCTGGTAGGCAAAAATTATGACTGTTCAAGAAATAAATAGCCATAAGGAAGTTAGTGCTATACTGAGTGACTGCTTAACACAGAAAATCCAGATTGTTTAAAGCCAGCCACCTGTTCTATGCAACTCTATATCAACTCTATATCCATTGCTCTTAATAGCAGGCAATCCAAAAAATCTGATTTAGCTGTGTAATGCCAACCTTGAAGCACTGAAGGGCAACAGACTGCATGATGTCTATCCATTGGATCAGTTGCACATACATAGCCATCTGGACAGGGTCCACTCAGATTCCTAGTTATCTCCGTCCATCCACAGTTCATACAACAGAATTTGCCATCCAGAAAAGGCTTCCCATATGGACACATCGAATCAACTTCAACAGATATTACACATAACAGTACATAAATCTTTAATCAGCTGTTTATTTGTAGCATTCTGTACTATCCTTGCTAGTCTGCCAAAGTTCCACTTGTGCCATACCCAGTCCATATTTTAACTGCACTGCTTGAGTTATAGCCAACAAGTCCAAATATTTTCATACAACTGAATATAATGTCAGATAAACTACACTGGCTTCCTGTTTCTTTCAAGACCATTACACTGACATGTGCCTCAACTGTTGGAATACATCAGGGAGCTCAGTGTTTCAGTCTTGATTCTGCTGTGTCTGTGATCATTACACTTTGTGGTCCAAGGAGATAGCAGGAGCCACAATGTCGCTTCAATTCAAACCTATGTTTTCTCGTGTTGGATATCCTTCTGGAACAGTCTCCCACTGCACTTATGTATCTTGCCTTTGACTCTGTGTAGCATATATTTGTTAACTGTCTTAACCCTTTAACAATGAGAGGGATTAGTTTCCCATGCATTCTAGTACATGCCCATCGTTAAAGTGTTAAAACACACTTGTTTAGATCTATTAGAAAGCCAAAGGTACGGTACTTTCGTGAGAAATTTTAAATGCACTGTATCAACTGTCACGATACATACATACAAGTTTGAAAAGCCTTTAATCAAACTGGATAATCATGATAAATGTAAAGAATGTTCAGCTATTTCAGCAGTCTCAATCACGACTAAAGTAAGAGTCAAAGGTAAGGTCACTTACAGCTCTTTGGCCGTGGACAGCATCTGCCAAATGAATCAAAGGGTGAAATCTGAAGAGAAGAATTTGAGATCCTGTAACAGAATTCATCATCCTCACAGTCCTGCTGTCGCAGCCCAGGTGGACAGTGACTGCAGCAGGTTGTTGTGGAACCGACGTTCAGCTCATCAACTGGACAATGAGTTGATGTACTGGAGATAAACTCTAAAAAATTACACTTCAGTTAACTAATGCTAAAAAGTAAAGCTCCCAAGTCCCTAGTGAAATGCAGAGGATGTGCTATTTTCTGCTCTTTGGACCTTGAGTAAAAAATTGAAGAATCTCAAGTTGTGGACACAGGCCCAAGCATCGTAGGAATTGCTATTTACTTCCCAGCTTATGCTGGTACTAATAAATTGAGGTGTTGACCACCAGTGTGGCCTAACATTATGTAGTTTATCAATGGGGTTATGCCACTCTGACGCTCAAATCTCAATGCCCCAATTATTCTGCTTGATGGTCGATGCAAACAACTTGTGTGTGCCAACAACTTGTCCAGAGTCATTAAGCAGAATCCCCTCATCATGTGCGAACCAGCAATCTTTCAGATACAGACGAAGAGTGGTAAGTAAACAGACCACATGGTCACACATTTTTCATTTACCTGAACTAAATATATCAAACAAATATCAAGAAAAATGCTAGAGCAAACTTACTTGTTTGTGAATATACATACAATGTCATCTTATAAAGCATGTGAGCATCACATATTGAATAAATATCTGAGGTAAGAAATCTACATGTGCCAGCTTCTCTATTTTTTAAATAAAATCAGTGTTCCAAGTGGAGTTTGATCCTCTATCTGAATCAGTTAAGGAAAGCCAGTTAACATTATCAAACCATTATTGCATAAAGTTTGTTTTCCAAATAACTTGATGAATACTGGTAATAACTGTCAAGGGGAACTTCCACTCTCAATTAGCAATTAGAAAAGTCAAGTGCCTTATAACAGGCAAGTAGATTTGTGTATTGATGGTTTGTAATACCAGCTGCATAATCGTTCTATGTGCTATGTGCTCAACTAATAGTTAATTATCAACAGTTATAATAGGCACTGTGCATTTCTTTGCAACAGTAAATGATACTGCAGATGACTTAAATTTGCACTCTTATACACATTTAATATGGCTGTGAAATAGATCTAAAATAATGCAGCTTAAGCTGCAAATGTTTCCTGAGAATGAAGGATTAACATGAGGGATCAACATTGTGCATCAGGTAAAACTTACACAAAGGACAAGGACAAGTAACCTGTTCTAAAAGCATCATACACAGCAATAAAGTAATTACCTGTAGGAATATAAGCTGGTGGTTTGGCATTATGTTGAACATAGCTACTTTGCAGAAGCCCACCAAAATGACACAAGAGAGCTAAACCATAGAGAATGCCACTGGAATGCATTTGAACTGCCATTTAAGCATAGAACTGGAAGCTACAGAAAATAAAAGAAGGTTCTCTTATGCAAAACAATTTATAAAAGTATAAGGCATTGGATGCAAGCAATTACGCAAATTACTTAGAAGATCCTGTCACCTTGGTTTTAAAACTATCAGCACAGAGTAAAGGATCAAAGAGAAACTTCACTACAATATGCTGTTCAAAAAAGTCTTCAACCACACAGCTTAACACTTTAACGACGAGCCACATTGGTTTCCCAGTTCCTTTAGTACACTGTTATTGTTAAAGTGTGAAAACATGACCACTCAATCATTTGCCATTGCAAGATCTTCCTCAGAGTTCATGTGAGGATTTTTCTTGAAATCATGCATGAAATCAAGTATATAACTGACTATAATGACCTAATGTCTCCCAGAAAACTGTGATTTTTCTGCTGATGCAGCACAGATGTGACAAGTGACACAAGTTATTCACTCGCCTAGTTTGAGATAGGCCTATAGAAAGAAGTGTGAAGACAGTTTCCAACGATATCTTGATTTAATACCATGCTTTGTACTTCACTGATGCCGCTAATCATTTACAGCAGTAGGTTGTATATTCATGCATATAGAAGTTTTAATCTTGCCAATTGAACAACTGTCATTACTCAAATACTATACGAAAAGAAAATACAAAAGACTTTTTATCTCTCCTTGAGTTAATGCTATGTTACAAATCAAGCAAATCTGGGATTCGAAGCTCGATTGCTTCAAATCTTTAAAGATGCTGAGAGAGACAGTGAACGCAAAGGTGCAAACATGGCTAACAGTTACAGACAAACAGGAATTAGGCATGGACGAAATGGACAATACAGAACATAGGTGTACAATCAACTAAATGCTCACTTTTTCACACAAACATCCCTAAAGATTCCTCATTTTGCAAAACTGTAACTATATACCTTTGTTTACTTTATTCTTCAGGGACCTATTTATTCTGCAGGGACCTATTTTTCTGGAAACTGAAATATGACCCACTAACATTTTTTCCATACAGTTTGAGTTTGCTGTCGACACAAAGAAGCAGGGGACTATGAGCCCAATCGAAACTATGGACTCAAGAGGTGGTTTTAATCCCCCATTTTGGACCCAAAGGTAAAACAATTCGGGTTGGCTAAAAGCCTGGAAGATAAAGCAGGAAAGGCGCCAGATTAACCATCAATCCAAGCAAGAAGTTGCATTTGTCAATGGAACGAGGTGCAGAAAAGATGGCTTAAGAAACCACAACAACCACAAGAAGCAAACAGTCACAAGAAATTTTAGAGACTTGGAAACAGTCTAAATCTTGATGATTTAACAAAAATCAACAACATTTTTGGCAATATAAAGTAGTAGAAGCAAACAGATAATCTACATCGATCCTACCTAGCTGGACCTATCAATGCCTCTCAAATCTCAAACCACGCTGCTCATTGCTCAATGTCCCATGTATACTATTAAAGCGGTTTTTGGGTAATAAAACTGCATTTCATTGACACAGACTGTGCTGCTATCACATAATAATTACGCGACTTAATTGACGCTCTTGCTTAGTTCTCCTTGGGAACTCACTGCTGCCAGTATGAGAAATTGAGAATTGTAGAAACATAACTGGGGGGTCAGACTTTGATCCTTGTGAGTTTGGGTGTGCAATAAGTGTAAAGAACATTCTTACTTACTTACTTATAAAGAATGGGGTCCAAAGAATGACTGGGAACTTGAACCCCCCCCCTCCGGCAATTCTAACCCTGACTGCTGCTATCCAGATATCGCAACCTGTCGTATACAGCGACTGTTAATTTTACTCCAATTATTGGTATATTTAAAGCTGTTAGCTTGGTTCAGTAAACTAATTTCGCAAGTGCCTGATGGTTAATATAATATAAAGACCAAGTGGTTCTCACGGATTCAGCCGTGCGTCGGCTGCATAAACATTATAGGCCTACGTTGTTTATTTCTTTATAATGTTCAATAGATTACGCTCAAATCGCAGTATAGTACTGATAAGTAATGATAAAAACAAACAAGCCTTAATTGTGTTGACACATATCCACCGACCTTTTTATTCCTTGTATTTCAACATCTGAAATTAACTAAAAATTAATTATCGCCAGCGCTTAAATTGCTTGAAGCAGAAATCGCTCGACCGTCATCATTATGTCAGCAATTATTTAGCGCCGATCTAGATCGTAGATCCATATTTTGAAACTGACCAGCTATTTTAAAATGTAATCCTAATGTTCTAGTGTAGTAACACAGAGCTAAAGCTAAATTGTAATTTTGGGGAAATTTGACTTTTAAAGCGTAATTGTAGCCTACGTGAGCCACTGGGGAGTTGTTAAACTCCAAATTATAAAGGCCTACCCTGGGCAAAGTCGTTTTGCTAGTCCTATAAACCCGATGGGGTGAACCATCGATGGGGTGAACCAACGAGGTTACAGAAGAACGGGTTGAATCATTCTCAAGATACCCGGTAATGGCAGACGTGCAGTGTATAATAGGTCCTTGCCTATAATAGGCCTATAGCAGATAATAGGGCGATAGGCCTAGCTATGAAAAGCCTGTACATCATCATCATCCAGTGGCGTAGCTATGGGTTGTGCAGGTTGTGCAATGCACAAGGGCCCACGGCGGCCAGGGGCCCCCCGGCGGTCAAGGGCCCCGGCGGTTAAGGGCCCCCGGCGGTCAGACCGTCAGTGCGGCTTTCCTTTCAGAATGTAATCAAATCGACTTAACCAAGTCTAAATCTATATGTACAGCGTACGCACTCAATAGTTTTATTTGCATTGGCAGAGACTGATAAATTTCTGAATGCCCAAATGCGTGATTTAGTAAACAACCGGTATGCCATAAAAAATCTTTTAGTAGCCTAGCCTGCCTAGGCCTATCTTTAATCTTTGGCCAGCAGTTTGATGTCAATGATCATGTCATGTCCTACGTCACGGTGGCGTGTTAATAATTTTCATATGGGTTTTTGTTCATTTGTTGATGTTTTGACAATCACAAAAGTTCTGGAAGCAACCCATGGCATCTCAAAACTACTACAATCTCCGCAGTTCGACCTGAGCAAAGCAAATGATCTGATCAAGGCATCGCATGAGAACTTTCAGAGCATGCGGAATGAGTACGATTCTATCCGCGATACAGTAACTGCTGTTAGTCTGGCAAAAGCTTGGGGCATTAAAGATCATTTCGCTATCTTTTCCAGCTCAGCTGTTGTAATTTCGCTCAAGCTTTCGTTCGAAGTTGTCAACGAAGTCAACCATCTTCGAAATTGCACAACTGTTACTCGTAGACTATAATATGCTCTGTCGTCTACATTCATGCAGTGATGTCTGCACTGCCTACACGTTGCTGCTGACTTTACCTGTGACTGTTGCAACATGTGAAAGATCATTTTCAAAACTGAAGCTCATCAAAAACTATCTATAGGAAGTACCATGTCAGAAGAGCGGCTGAGCGACCTGGCAATGTTGTCAAAGAAAATGAATATGCCAGAAAGCTTGATACTTCAAAAGTGGTGGATATTTTTGCGTAAGAGAAAGCGCGCAAACGACCGTTTTAACTTTTAGTATTCCTCTTCTTAGATTAGCCTACCGTAGAATTTAGACTTGTCCAATTTGATTATCTGACCTTTTATGTTGTATGCAAGAGCGTTTTTTGCACAGCGTTTTTGTTTAAAATCGAATTGGGGGGAGGGTCAAGGGGCCCACCACCAAAGCTCTGCACAAGGGCCCCCAAAATCCTTGCTACGCCACTGTCATCATCATCATCATATATTCGTTTAATTGAAAGCATCGTCTGCTGCAATGCTCATTGGTATTTCTACGCCCGATAGCGCATTGGATAACACACTGGCATGGAGAGCGAGAGGTACTGAGTTCGAGTCCCGTATGGTGGACATGCTTTGTAGGCTGCTATTAGAGCCGTGTAATCGTGTATTGCAGGCTGTCTGTTCTGTTAGTAGTTAAGATTTATGTCTTCTGTCATTTGTGTTCTTGTGAATAACCGGTTGCGGTTTATCAACCGGATTGTTTCAATAAACGAAAATAGGCCTATTATTATTATTTTCCGATCCGTCTCTTCGAATTTCATCATGAGTTATAACCGTCTAGGCTATGCGCAATTCACTCTAATATTGCAGGCCTAAATAATAGATTATGGCCAAATTTTCAATAGAATTTGTCAGTAGGCCCTAGATATTTTCAAATAGACATATTTTTATAGACCTACTGTACATTTTAATACAGATTTCTGTATGCGATATGATACCGTCATTGTCAAATTCGCCTCACAGCAGTGAATGGATATAGGATAGACCTACACAAGTTAACTGAACTAAAGTTCGCCAACGGGATGGATGGAAAAGCGCTTAAACCCACCACTGGCTCCATTTTTCATCATATTCCGACTGAGTAAGTAGGCTTAGTAGCCTATAGCTGAACTTGTTGGCAAATCCACCCCTAATTTCGTATTCTTATACTAAGGACGTGCCGAATGAATCGGGCTGGTGCACGCTTGTAATAAGGCCTATACATTACACTGACCACTATCTGCTAGAATTAAGATGCCATGTCAAGATATAGCCTGTTTCACAATATCCTGATTCTTTTAATCCACCCTAGCAGGCCTGCCAAAGTTGAAAATACACCAGCTTCAGTCGGTTATATGCAAGAATTCATCACTGAATGGACTTCCTATGGAGAAATGGATTCCAATGAAGCTCAACCCAGTTGGACGATGGGCGATGCACTGCACCGGCATACATCAAAGAGCTGTGTTCAAGTTATGAATAAGCTAAACTAAATTTCGCATTTCATGGAAACAGGCTATACAGAGAACTAAGTTACAGTCCACATGGGGCTCAACCCTTTCAATTGTCCCTACTTGGACAAACCCTCTCCCCTCTGGGTGAATGCCCTTAATTGACGAGAACCAAGACCACTGTTAAGCAACACAGAATCACACTCATCAGCTCTTGTGTTGGAACCCTGAACTTGTTCTTGCTTGCTGGGCCAACTAATGGTAAAAATTTCCATGCACAGTTAAGCTTAGTAACTGTACTTTGTTACACACTAAAGCATGTCTAGATTTTATTAGAATTCAACTCAAAGCAATCAAAATCAATCAACCTATTAAACCTTATCTGGTGCCTCGCTTTTTGCTCACACCCCTTTCACTCCTCTGCTGGGTTTCCAGACATCTCTACCCTACACTCCCATTTGCATTGGATCTAAACGCTTCTCACCACAAACTGAACCCTTTGAGAAGAGGAAAATGAATATGAATGGCTTCTTAATCTGGAGAAAAATTGATACAAATAGCACAACCACATAAATGAATATTAATTTATTAAATAATATGAATGGCTTCTTAATTTCGAGTGTCATCAACATACAAATAGCAGCTTTGTGAATGAATATGAATTCGGTAATGTACATTGTACACACGACAAAGTAGAGATAAGCTGAAGATTAGCCGCTGTCTCAATATGCAGATCAGTAATGCTTATCCATAAGAAGCATCAACTTCACTGCAACAGAAAGATTATGTACAACAATCACTGAAAAACACTACAATTCACAAATGCTTCATTCAAAATTCATTATTTTGCTATGGAGTGATCAAGATATGTCTCTAAAATGAAGATAGTTTCGTCAAGAACTTGCTCTGCAAGCAATGCCCTGTAAAAATAAAAGCAGAAACAACATTAAATGCAGTCTCTAAAACAGTCCTAACTGTAATATTTTACTAATTCTGTAATAATTTATTTGTCTTCACAAACACTTCGTCAGGTCTTGAGTTAAAATCCTAATCTGGAGCTAAGTTCCTAATAAGTCATACAAGAAAGCCAAAGTTAAAATGAAAAATCAAGAGCTTCAAGTTTCTTAAGTAGAACAATTTTAACGCAAATACAATCACTAAATCAACATTATAACGTAAAAGTATCTATCACACAAAAGAACTGAGAATTGCTGATGTGGTAGATTGTTGACTGTCTTAATTACATAGTAGTACAACGTTGGTTGATACATTTATGTTGGGAGTAAAGTTAATCATGTAGAAATTTGGTCCACTCATGTTTGAAATTGAAGTTTAATTTGAATCGTTCACATGTACAGGTAGTTATACAAAAAAGTAATCAATCAAGTTAGTACAAACTTAATGTTTACAACATGCTGGAGCAGATCCAGAAGCAGAACTGCAAGTAGTGTTGTTTTGGTTTTTCCAAATCCAAGTATTTCACATAGACTACCTGTTGCTCATGTTTCTATAGTCAGTGCATTGGCAGTTCCCCATGACTAATTATGGTAGCATAAAAACACCATACAATACTGGTATCTTGATGCTGGCAAATTAATTAAACCTTAGCTAAACTGCATATTTACCAACATGCTGTAATAAATAAGGCAGGTGATTTTCAATTTGAGGAATATTTAGGCAGGTCTTTTAACGGAACAGAACTGTACAAGCCAAGATATGTCTATGCAGGAACAGAGTAGCAATGTAAAATAACCCCTGAAAAGAATTATAACAAAGAGAGCATCTTTTGCAGAGAAAAACTTACTTGAAAGTGGCATGATTGTATTTCTGCAATTGCGCCCTCTCTGCTGGCGTCATCTGTTGTCGAACTTCTTCCTGTTCTTCAGGAAGCTCAAGTTGTTCAAGAATTGCGTTCATGCGTTGCTCTTTCAGTTTGAGACGCCTGAAATCAACATTTCATTATAATTATAATTAGCAACTTCTATTGTGCTTGAGAGTGTTGCACAAGGCATCAAACGATGGCACACCAAAACCAAGTCGTAATCAGGTCAACATCCAGATCAACCCATAAAACAGAGAGGCACAGCTTATGGTGGATAAGCAATTTGAAAGAGGAATGTTAAATTATCACACCACAGTACTCCAAACAGTCATATCATAGTCAACACCATTTCAGAAGTTAAAAACAGCAACCAAGAAGAAGTCTTTTCATTCAACTGTAACTTCATAGAAACTTAATTGGTTTCAACTTCCTCTGTGGACTAAATAAAATAATATTTCTGGAGCCAGAGTAACAATAATTATTACAAGATAGTATCTTAAATGCCAGACATCAACTACATGTAACATTTTTATACAGGAACAAACCTGAAATTTAACAGTTCCAGGATGACTTCTCAATGCTCTGCCACTAACAATGCTATCCACACACAAGCTGAAAACATCTCATAAACACCTTATTTGGACTTTTGCCTCCTTAAGACAGCATTTCCACATTCTGGGAATTTGGGAAACCTTGATATAACTTATGCCTATTGTCTTACAACCACAGCATTTATACATAGAACGTAACATTGCTTTTACATGGGGCATGGTAGCCCAAATTCAGTTCAGCTACAGAAATGACTGCATTGAAGCACAACTTAGTCATAAGGCGGTTCTTGATTTGGCTTCCAAAGGCAGTCTGGAGCCATACCAAGGAGCTTCCAGATCAGTTATATTCATATAATAACACATTATTTAGTATGTACATCTACCAACATTTGCACACAGAGCATGGTCTTCTAACACTTTCACAGCTATAGACGTGCTAACACGTCCTATATTGTGTATGTTCAGATGGTAAGTTAAGTGGCCAAAGTGTTAAGCTGTAGGACTTTCAAGTCAGACCCAACATCATGAAGCTAGCTAACTGCCAAAATGTCAGGATTTGAACCTAGATGACCAAAATATATGAACAAGGAACTAATATAACTAACTTGCTTTCTGTTGCAACTCGCAACCGTATGAGGATTTGGTTTGAGACAGCCTGCAAAAATCAATTTTCAAACATTTAACATTGAAACTAACACCAACTGATCTATTGTCATTTATCACTCTTTAACCGCACACAATAAAACAAAACAATTAGGGCTTCTACCTGCAAGCATGAATCATATACTTACGATACAAGGCTCAATGATTAGACAGTTTAGACAAAGTTTGTTTCACACATACAAGACCTCATGCAGTCTTCATTAGTAAATGCTTGAGCACTCACAAAGTTTGGTCTTATCGATCACTGTATCTGAAAGCCAGATCCCTGAGAACGCATACACTTTCAACTACACAACTTTTTGCCATACTAATTGGATGGTACAGTAATTGTAGTCACATTACTCATTTGTGCCTCCTCAAAGACTCGTTAGAGGTGCTCATAACCTGACAACACCTGTTAACACACTGTCTCTGCTTACCTGATAACTTCGTTCCAGCAACATCTGGGCCACTCGGTTAACATCAACGTGAAAAAAGAAGTAGGTAGATTTTGGTACACATTCCAAAGACTTTGGCAGTTCCTAGTAAAAAAGGCAATCATATTTACTAAACAGTCTCTTCATTTTCCAATTGATAATATTGCTTGATCATTAAATCGAAACACATATTGTACCATTCAGTGCAAAAAGTTTTGAGGCTGGAGAACAATAGTCAGGAAAGAGCAATACAACTTGGTTCATTGACAATTTTCTTCTGAAAGAACACCTCATAATTAGAAATGTGTAAAAAGGACAAATGGATGGTTTTTCGCTTAATCTGAAAAATTTTTTCGCATGGCTTTCCGGTTAGGGACCCCAGATGGCCCTTGGCTTAGGGCTCCCGGAAGTCTTAATCCGGCCCTGGTCTCTTCATTTTCCAATTGATATCGCTTGATCATTAAATCCAAACAAATATTGTACCCTTCGATGCAAAAAGTTATTCATAGTTGCAGATCAATAGTATACCAAACAGCAATACAACTCGACAAGATAAATGAATTTGTCAGATTTTACAAATCAATTCACCAGAACACTTCATACTGCACTAAGAGTACCTAAGCACAGTGGAAATCCTTAAAGTTTTGTCTGTTGGAGTTTTATGGGGCCAGAAACTACAATGCCTACATGTATATAGCCATGTACTACAATGATTTGCATTTATAATGAGATCCTATTCAAAACTTGATCATATTAATTATATTTGGGGTTCATGTTGCAGACTGTTTTATTTAACTTTCATTCATTTGGGGTTATTTTTAGCACTTCTCTAGGATACCTACTATGAAGCAATCCGAGCCCTACCCTGGCAAAAAGAACAGTTTCACATGCATACAGAAGGTGTATGTGGCGTTCCTCGTTAAAAGAACACTCTGGTTGAGCAGGACCCATAAGCACACTGGCAAAGTGCAATCAATAACAACATTTGTGTGATGTGCTACAGAACACTTTAATCTACCTAAACTAATTGACAGAGACAAAAGTGGAAATTAAACCAAAACTAAAACCAACTTACTTACTTAATGCATATATATATATATATATATATATATATATATATATATATATATAATGATAGGATGCTTGCACTAATGATGAAAAGCAAGATGGTGGAGCCAAAATGCATACAGTACACGAGATGAAGCTATCCGCCATCAAGCGATAGACAAGCCCGGTTGCTTCCTTGGGGTCAACTTTTGCCAACTTTTCAATCTACAACACCAAACGAAAATCATAAAGTTGTAAACTTTAACTAAATAAGTAGAGCTTTGGCAAACTAATAATGAGAAAATACTCTTATTACTTCAGCTCAGTTCCTGTCATGACCTGGAGTACATTACTGGTATGTCAGCAACATTGAAAAGTAAATGCAGGTGTTGACTTGGAATTACAATAATCTGGTTTATGTCACCAATCCAGGCTTCTGATTGTGACGGCATGGTTGGTGGTGCCTTTGCAACAAAACTTCAAAACTATTTCTGGCAACAGTTGGCCAAAGCACATGAGGTTTACCTTACTGACCTGTTGCCTCACTGAAAGCTTGCTGTCAAGCAATGTGTGCTGGCACCAACCAACTGGTACTGGAAGTATGATGAATTTGTAACCAAGTTTATCCTGTGAACCACAATGTCTGACCCTTTTTATGTGCAACTTCACGGAAGCTAATAGAAATGTATCATACAAAAAAGACTTTTACACAATATCAACTATGCGCATTGTGGGACGCGGTGGTGTATATGTTCAGTGCCATCAGCCAATCGTTGTCCCATCATCAGAATTTTCATAATGCGCTTTGAACCAGGCCTATACCTGCAATGCAAACCATATTCCATATTAAAAGTCAATCCACTATCACACTGCCTCATAGTAACGAGCAGCTCAGGGTGGTCTGCATAGCCTATGAACCAGTAAATTACCTCAACCTGTTATAAGACAAGACTGTTACTACCTAACTTGCCACGTGCATTCGTGCAGCCCATGTTTTTACAAGCCAAGCATAACCTAAACTGACCTAGTTAGTTTCCCAGAGTAATCCCTACTACAAGTCTACAACTAATGAAAACTAATTCCAAAAGAAATCAAACAATAGCTCTTTTCAATTATCTGGGGCATCAAACGCAAGTGAATTTAACAGTGCAGTGAGAAGGAAACACCGACTGATGCTTTGTACTTAAAGATAATGTCATTTGTATGTATGCTTGTACACAGTCAAAACTCACAAGGATGTTAAACATGCCATCAAACAGACCTAAATGGCTTCAATAAAAGAAGAAGTTTCAGATTAGAATGGCATGTATTTGAAATCTAAAACAATGAATGTCCATTTCACTGTGGACTACTTTGGCCCTATATAAGTTAACAAAATTGAGGTCCTACTTCTAACCTACATATTCATTCAAATGTTAGCTTAAGCTCTTCATATTTGCTGGACACATTTATCATGCTGTTCCCAAGAAATTCGCCAAATTTAATTTGGATAGGAGTATTATTTGCTTCAGAATACTTTTTTAGAAAAAATGTCATTTTTTTCCCACTGAAGTTATATTCGTATTTTTTCATTTTTATTAATATGAGAGTGAGAATATAAAATAAAAGTATTCAGGAACTATTTGGTCATCAAAGTCCTCATAATCCATTACTTGATTATTAATTTTCCTGGGCAATAGCGGGCTAATTCTGTATCAAATAAACCAAATGGCATCAAAATTTGATTACTACTTTGCAAATTATGGCAAATTCACAGCAACTGCTGAATTAAAGAATAACCTTTTCTATATTTTGACCCCTCTCACCTGTTTCAGCTTCTAGCAAAACTTCTATCAAATCTGACAAGCGAGTCGGGTTTTGACCCCTGGCGTCATATTTGTCTGGCACATTTATTGCACTGTTCCCAAGCAATGAGCCAAATTTCATTTGGATAGGTGTAAGTACTAATTACATTATTAAAAAATGTCATGACCCACCTATATTCATATTCTGCATAATTTATAAATCTGATGATAATGTTCAACTGAAAGTATCTCTGGGACAACGTCGAATATTTGTATAAATGATACATTATTTTAAAAAGAATTTAAAGCACCAATCAAATCCAGAATTTGAACAATCTGACTTAAGATTTCTTTTGTCAGATCCAGTCACAGTACAGTATAACTGCTGAACAATTGCAGTAAGAACACGAACCTTTGCTCAACGGCCCACTCAATGTGTGCTTTACAGAGCTCAGCAAAACTTCTATGGAAATCTGTTAGCAAGAGAGTCAAAGAAACTTTCAAACAAATATGATTGATTTTGACTAGTATAACAAGTCTTCATATAACATATTGTCAACTTTGATGTTATTACAATCAATGACAGCAAACTTTCTGATTTCAGCGCAGCATCAGGTTTGTTGACATTGCATAAAAATACCAGCATTCTGGTTTCTGCTGTCATCTGCTCACATTTCTTTGGCCACAATGCACCACTTACGTCACAGGAAGAATATCCACAGGACTAGAAGAGCTCATATAGACAGACAAGAGCAAAGTTGACCAGAATAGCAGATAGAATCTGGAACGACAAGAGTTTGCTGCATAAAGGCTGCGTAGAAGGCAGCCCAGGTCTGGAAGGAATTGGATGAATTCTAATTTATAATTCAGCGCTTATCCTTAGGTAGTTAACTAACAACTTCACAAGCAAACAAACCAAGAATTATTTTTAACAGAGTACTTGACACAGTATCCATTTCCAACCTAGTGGCCGTGTGCTTGAAAAGTTATCCTGCCACATTTCTTGTCCAGCAGAATGTTTTATTTTGGTCACACTTAAAACTACATTGCATAACCAAAAACACTTTTTAACAAATTCCTTTAATTTGTTAATACATGCCTGCATTATCGACATCTTAAATAGATAACATGATTTAGTTTATAAAGTTGATGCGAACAACTACATAATTACAATTCTCTTCTCTCTTCAAACTAAAAGGATACTGACACTGTATTGTCCACCTCCACCATCACCCTCGTGTTGAACAAAATCCCCCTAAAAAACCAGAACAAGTTGGATAAAGTAACATTCTATCATTGAACAAGAAAAAGGATCATTGCAAAAGCAAAATCTCTCTATCTAAAGCACTGACCAACCCTAACATTACTGTTGCCTATTCTGAACGTCTCCAAACAATATAATGAGACATAGAACGAGTCATTGCAACCCGTCAAATCTTCAACATTTCTACAGAACCAAAGAAATTAGGGGTCTAGAATGAATGCACAACCCAAATAAGCTAGCTCACAAAATCAGATTAATGCCACTTACTAATGTTAATGTTACTTACATAATCGGTCAGAAGTCTGAGCAAACTGTGAAGCAAGTCCTGTGTAATCTTCAAGTCCGGTGGCAGTTCTCGCAGAATCTGTTAGTGATAATGACCAACATTACTCCATTGGGCAACAAAATCACCATCTGACAATATATCATACAAGATACAAAGAGAAATTTGTCTCTGGTAGTTTAATGACATCACAGCAAAACAGGGTCATTTGTGCCATATCCAAGAAATATTCTTCATCACCAAATGCAAGAATACCAAGGGTCTCGTCCTATACAGGCCATAAGCAATTGATTATAATTATTTGTATCATTAACAATGTTACAACTATTATATTCATCTTGGCAAGAAATAGAATTTCTATGCTCAAATTACCTCATTCACAGTAGCAAAAATGCTACCCATGTTGATTCATTTTGGAGTTCTTAAAATTATCCATATCCATATTGTAAGTTCAGACTAATCTGTCAGATACTGACCTGATTAGAGCTTGGTCTTGGTGCTCCACTGGTTGATGTTTTGAACATTAGAAGGTACTAATTGCCAAATAATTGCTAATTTTTATATTAGGGAACATGAAGTGTTCATAATCAAGACAATCCAGCATTTGTTCCAATACTGCCTCATTGAAGTTTAATGGTATTAGGACAGAGTAAATGAAAATTCTAGGCAAGTTCAAGTTTCAAGCTGAATATTTAATCATACAAATTAATATCCGACTTTGATACCACAAAGCAATTAAGGCTAACAAATAATTAACTTCAATGGAAAAATTACAGAGCAGGTGCTGCAGCCGATTTTTATCACGTGAAATTTACCTGGTAATCCCACTGCTTAAACAAAGATCCTCAAAGTGCTGCATGAATGACAAGATACTTAAATACAAAACACAGCAACAAAAGATTGTTACTTACATCATAGAAAGAAATGGGAACTGTTTTTGAAACATCTGGAGAAGATCTCACTTCGCTGAGACGAAGTATTGCTCGAACAACTTCTGAAGCGAGCTACAAAAAATTCAAATTCGGCAAATTCTGCTGGCTACTAAGCACAGTATCTATATAGCCAAGGTTCTCTCACTGATAAATACATTAATGCCAATAATGCTTTCACATTCGCTCAGACTCAATCAGCAGCCAACAGCTGGATGAAGTGATAAGAGACGTTTAATTCATCACCTCTCCATAGTCACCAAGCAGTTGTCTTATCACAAAATACTGTATATCTACAGTATTTTTATGACTTCAGTAGGTTAGCCATATACCGTAATGGCTGGCTGGCATGAAGAAGTGCCACTTTGCATGGCAAATGAGAAGACCAACTGTGTAGGGGGTATGAAGTCAGCTGCTGCATGTTAAGAGCAAGTTGTAAAATTCAGGGAATTCAGGAGGTTTTCGGTTGGGCAGACTGAAGAATGAGGTTGTGATGGGAAGTTGAGGAATGAGGAAGCCAAACTTGTCTTCGCCTGTTGCCAAAATGGATTGAATCTTCACCCAGTCAAGTCCATGTGTATTGGTTCTTTGCTTAGTCAAGGACTAATGGAGTATTAACCCAATCAGATTCTCATCATCCATGTGCATTGTGCAATGTGATTTATGCAGCTTTTTGTTGCTGACCGATCACTTTGGGTACAATGGTGTACATAACAAATATAATTGATTATGGCCAAGAAAGAGTTGATGTAATAAGATGTTTATAAATACACTCTGCAAACAGAGTAACTGAAACTACAAATTGAAGATTTTTTGACTATATGGTGAAAGAACTCGTGACAATTTCTAAGACAGACATAGTTGTACAATGGCAAAAATTATTAGCCACTCAGATCAACGGTCAGTTCAGCCTCAGGATCAATCAATCAATCAATCAATCAATCAATCAATCAATCAATGTTGTACTAATCTGACTAACAAATATTCTTGCTCAGAGAGAAGATTAAAGCAATCATACTTTGGTCAACGCCACAGTGAAACGCAAACCGGCGATACCAAATCAAACTTTTTAACGGTTTCATCACTGCAAGAATGAGAATATTATAAATGCATAATTTTCCTTTCAAGAAATAAAGCCAAAAAATATTCCTACCTACTCAATTTCTAGGCAAAATAGTAACACACAAATTCCAAATGATGTTAGTAAAGTAATTATGCATACAAGTAATGCTCTAAATTGCTGCTGTTAGTGAGGGAGGAAGCATGACAAGTTTCGGTGAACAGGATTATATCAACACCTTTCATCATCACTACTTTCAATTCACAATTTGTACATATACCATGAGATCAAAAATATACAGCTTGTTATTCTAACTCTTGGCAGGTTTAGTTTGCTTGTGCACACCTGCTATACCTTAACACTTTAATAACGAGCAGCATTGGTTTCCCATACATATTAGTACACGCTCGTCGTTAAAGGGTTAAACAGCTTTAGCAAATAGAAATTTATGCTCTCTGAAATGACACAGAAATGAAGCTGAACTGAAGTTAGGCAAACCATATCGTATTTTGCAACAGCGTTGACGATGGCTTGGTCACGAAGATATTCGTTGAATCTGTCAAAGTTAATCTGCCAGTGAATTGCATCAGATTTTGCGACCTTACTCGTCTGCAAAAAGAAAACCAGAAAACATTTTTTATTTACCAGCATTTATTTATAAGCTTGTCCTTTACATGTTCTTCTTAACTGACAAATGACAACGTCTGAAATATTTGCACTCCAGAAACTACATCGAAAACAAAAACATATCTACACAATGTGAAGTAGTGTAGCAAGGAACATTAACAATCAGTCAAACAAATTAGGTGAAGTTCACATAGTGCCTCTTACAGAAAAAATACTCCACAAAAGCAGGTTAAGCTTCTTTGCACACAAAACCAGTTCCAAAGAAAAGTTTAAAATGGTTCCACAATGACAAACAATATACACCCAATGTCATACCAGCTTAGACAATATATGTCTGCCATAATGATCTACACAACAAGAAACCCTAGTAATGGACTAATGGTAGCACAATAGGCATTTGATCACTTACAAAAACAGTTTAAGTTTTGCAACTCCATGGAATCTACCCCACATAATATTAGGGTAAACAAATTTATAGCAATTCAAGCAACATTAAAATTAAATTGAATACCAACTAAACTGTGGAACAAAACATTAACATTCACTAATTTCGGAAATATTACAAATTCAAAAAAATTTCAAACAGAAGCTAAAATTACAGTACAGACCTTTCCTGAAACTTCAGAGGATTGCTTTTTGGAATTAAGTTCCTCTGTTACACTGGACAATGATGGTACATCATACATTTGTGCTTCGTTTATCCTGAATACAGGAATCTTATCCTTGTCTGTTGTCACAAGTGCTGGACACTGCTGTACGAAATGTGTTTGAACAAGCTGCACAAATTTCTCATAGATTCTTTTCTCACCTAAACAAAATTATGGTAACATTTAAAAACCCCTAACATGTAGGCATACTTCCCAAAAGAATAGTATTTGTACAGTTCAATACAGTACCAGAACTTCTAACCAGAAGTCCATGGACCAATTTTTCTTCCCTGTTCATGTTATGATAGCATACCTATTAAAACATACCTGTAAATCAAATGAAACACCAACTATCTTTCCAAACAGAAAAGATGAAACTAAATATATACTCACATAAGAAGTGCTTATGGCCAGTACTTGCTACTTAAATTGCGCTACTGCATCTATTGGACAAGTGTTCAGGGGAAACTAAGACTAAGTTTTCAAGCAACGATTCTACTCAAGGTGGTACCATTTATTATCTGAACACATCTTGTTATCGGAACTTGAGGACCAGTGGCACTCCTAACACATCTCTTAGTAAGCATTTAAAAGAGACAACTATTCTTTAGAATTTCACGGTGCTGGGCCGTGGCAGTCCTTGCCCGGGGAAAAATCAAATGAGGCTGCTGAAGCACCAACTGTTTTCCCAAACAAAAAAACATGAAACCATACACATAACATAAGAAGTGCCAATACAGACAGTACTTAATTTGTTACTGAATCTATTGGACAAGAGTTCGCACTAAACTACTCCCCAAACTTTACAAACTCCTCATTCAGTGTCTGAACAGCTGTTATCGCCAGCGCCTCAGGACCAGTAGCACTCCAAACACAACTCTTAGAAGGGAGAGCTATAATTCTTTATGCTTGAAATGAATGGACCTAATGGCTAAAACACAGTTAATGCTTCCGAGTTCACTTACAGGTGTTTCGGTCCGGCAAATTTTCTGCAACAGAAGTAATGATGTTGCTTATGGTCATATTTCCATTTGATAACATCTGTTCTATAATTAACTCGGCTTCGCTGTCGTAGAGCGATTTGATTGCATTCATATAACGATCGTATCGAATGATTGCAAGGACGTTCTGTAACTTGAGCGAGTATAACACGAATTCTTTCTTAGCATCATGTGTGAAGTCCACCAAGTTGTGTTTAATCAGCAATCCCAACACAGTTTTAGTCTGAAAAGAGAAAAAAACATCTTGCAACTTATATGTATACTCAGCACATTTGACCAATTTAAAATCTAAAATATTAACACCAACCATTACTAAAAAGACCCAGTTAAGTACTTTTCTCATAGCATAATTTCCCAGCAGATTATGACTACTATATATAGTCCCCACATTGGGTCATGTAGTGATCCACATTTGTATTAAAAACTTCAGTTTTGCTAAAAATCACAACTATGCTGTGGTTAGTATCAATCAGCTTTGTCATCAGCCTCATTAAACCATTTAATTATATTAATAATAATCACAATTCATATGGCGTCATAACACAGCCAAGCCGTTACAAGGGCGCCTAAATGTATTGTAACAAAATGCTATAGAGTTTTGTTATCTGACCTATTATTATTATTAACTCCTATAGGCTAACACAGAGAGTGCCTCGGAGTAGATATCTTGAAGGGGAACTTTATTGTACGTTCGCAAATGTTTGACCATGCCTGCCATCTGCCCAGCCAAATATACGGTGTCTTTGATGGATTCAGCTGCAGTTAGGGTTGCCACCTTTTCGAACTAAGAAGTCGGGACGCAACTTTCTCTCGTAATGTTTGGTTTGGGGGACCATGGCAAAACTGCTCGAAACTATCATGTCCGTCACTAATCGAAGAACAATTAGCAGTAGTTAGTACGGATATTGTGTTTTGAGTCACAAATTTTTTAAAATTTCGTCGCACATCTCAAAGTCTTGTCCCGACTAGGTCAAGTCGATTTGGATTCAGCTGGCAGTTGATTAGACAACATCCATTTCTGCACTTCTCTCACAATGCCAAGGTTTGTTGAAGATACATGCAAGTGCATCAGATGGGTAGCAAATGGAATACAGTGGCATATTGGTAAATCTGCGCTCCCAAAGAAGTAAAGAGTTACAAGTGTAAAATCGGCCGTGTAAAGGATGTAAAGAAACAGCCTCAGAACTGAGCCTTGCAGGACACCGAATAATCTGTATTTATAGATGTATCTGTTAACCCGGGTGCGAACCGAATCCCAGAAATGAATTTCGGCTGGATCCCCGAAATTGATTTTCTAAGTTCACAAATATACATGTGAATAGGCAGTATATCAATATACATCAAGGCCACGCTAGGTCTATGTCATGTTTACAATTTAACTCTGAATAGCTTTCTGGAATTCGGCCGCCTTCTAGAAAACTGTTTTCGGGAAATCGGGCTTTTCTGTATTTTCATCGTTTTCGGGGATTCGGGTTGACCCCGTTAACCCAACTATCAAAGTATGAGACCATGAGCGATAATCCGAGATTTTACTACCTCTTCCATGCCGAGTTTGATTTTACTCGCTATTATTCTTAATGCCGAAGCACCATTGTCAGCCAAGTACTTTCCCACTTTTTCGACCTTTGCGTCGAAATAATCTCTCAAAATATAGGTACATGCTGCCACTTTACACTGCGACATTTCCTAACTTCCAAGTTAGCTGTTAATGTTAGCTCTGTTAATGGATGAGATTCGCGCAGTTGCGCACGTGTTAAGAACGTAGATAATAATTAACAATGATGCTAAAAATAAGTAAGTATAATTTCATAGGGCTGATGAAATATTATAATTATTATGAGATCGTTGACGAAATGTACGACAAATTTGTTCGTTTTCTTAACCTAGAGATCCACTATAGCTAACAGGATTTTCCAATCCATTATTTGTCATAATGATGTACGAATATTATTAGTATTATTCAGGCTTCTAGATATAATGCCCATTTGGAAACATCAGTTTGTCACCAACTCACCATATCTGCAGCGTATTGACGAAGCTGCTGTTCTGAGTGGGCAAGTTAGTTCATTTCATCGAAAAATGAACAGGGCCGAGGCCATATCGTTGCTATATGAAGACATTTCAGTTGCCGTGTTTCAGTCAGGCGTTTATTTCCAAGGTGGGCAACTTGAGCAATAGAGCATTTACCAAACTTTGAACATCTGATCTTGGTCTTATGTTTTGAAGATGCTGTTTTGTTTGGTATTTCCATGTCATACATCCAAAATGCAGGGCAGTAATCTAATTTTGTATACTAAATTATGCTCAAAACAATTCTCTAGGCAAATCTGCTGAGCAAGATTTGGTGGCAGGAATCAAAAGTTTACCATGCAGGAGAGGCAGAAATTATGCCTCATGAATAGAAAAAGTAAGCAGGTAGTAGAAATGATAACTACAGTATTACCATTCATGTATTATTTTAACGTAGAATTAACATCCACGGTAAAATTCAAACTGGGTTAACACTTTAACGACAAGAGTGCACTAAAAGCGCATAGGGAACCAATTAATTGTTAAAGTGTAAATGTGTCTTGGTTTGACAGTACATCAGTACCAAACATGAGCTTCAAATGTATATAAAATTTAATTGTGTACATCTGCAAAATCCCCATTTCATCTATTGGCAAACGGATCTTACACTTGATAAATCACTGGTTATCTCTTCTAACTTGACGCGTGTCCATGAATAAGCTGTTGTACTGTGCTCAGGGATGGGCAAATTACTCAGGGAAATGTAATTGAATTACAAATTACTTTGGGACATGAAATGTAATTTCAAATTACATGGGAAATGTAACTGAGTTACAAACTACAAATTGTGCAAGTTCAAGTACTTTCAATTTCTGACTGTGCTCAACTTTAAGCATCACTCCAAGTTTAAATCGATTTCAATCATTGAATGCACGTGTTTGTCAGCAATTAGCAAATCCAGTTACAGATTCAGAGGTGCATGATGCAATAATGCAAGATTAATGCAACTGCACACATCCCCATAAACATAACAAATTTTAACAGTTTACCATTTATCACTACAGTCCTCTGTGGCCCTCAGTATCCCTTCCTCTGACATAAAACTAGACAAAAAATCATACATGCACTTACTAAAGAGCCGTTCTGGATTTAACCCTTTAACGACGAGCGTGTACTAAAATGTATGGGAAACCAATGCAGCTCGTCGTTAAAGGGTTAACGCTCTTCAATAAACAGTAATTTTCATAAAAACATCTTTTGTTAATTATTATTATAATTATTATCATAATTTGTAATGCACACAATATCACGCAAAAATGGGAGCCCGAGGCATGGATAATAAAAAATCAGCTGCCAAATGACACAGTGCATATGATGTACAGTTTCAAACATTGGGGGCCCGATAGCGCATTAGATAACATCTGGCATAGAGAGCGAGAGGTACCGAGTTCGAGCCCCGTTGGGGCGGATATGCTTTGCAGGCTGCTATTAGCGCCGTTGTATACCAGGCTGTCTGTTCTGTTAGTAGTTAAGATTTAAATTGCATAACATGTAAATGTACAGCGCAAGGCGCTTAATAAAGAAAAGATTATTATTATTATCATTACAATGTATTAGAACCAAAGGGAGTAACTGGCTAAAACAGGCTCATCAACCCATTGTATTCACACGACTTATCAGAAGTTGTCTTATTAATTAGCATTAGTTAAGTAAACTTGTAAACTGTTTCCTATCAGTCATGCAGTAACCTTTGCTAACTATATTTCACTTGAATTTGGGATGGACTATTAAATTATATAAATTTCAAAATATGGAGACTGTTAACAATGAGTCTCGATTATAGTTGCATCACTGGAAAGTGGAAACTAGTTGAATGCTGCTCTCTCTGTGGGCACTTCAAAGTCAACAAAACCAGTGTCCAAATGTTCTTTTATGATCTGAGAACAATGTAAAGGAATCTGAAAATAAACACATAAACAATTGCAAAATAACAATAAAAACACATGTGACTGATTGCATGTCAGATGCAAATAATGCTGTAACTATTTAAGGGGTCATCCATAAAGGATGTCCACAAAAATTATATACTTTGGACTCTTCTCTACACCTTGGCTGCAGTTGGCATTACCATCCTCATCCCCTATAGCAAACATCTGCTCTCCAGTGGAGTATCAAGGCATCGATAAGACTACTTTGTCGATCCTGCAGTGCTAACGTTGCAATGGGGTGATGTACTTTGATACTGCCATGTCCAGAAAAAGGACTTTAATTGATACAATGCATTGGAGAGTGTCTGCTGTCTGACAGAAGTTGGTATTCAAGGCACAGGTTAAATACTGAAATAACGGTATGTACTAACTTCAGATGCAGAAGTTTCTGTTGGGCAAAACTCTATCTCCTGGTCCACATTTGGGTGACCTTTACAAGTGCATGTCCTTGTGGACGATGCCTAATTACTCACTCTCATTATAGTCTCATAAATGATTTCCACTACTCCAGAAGTCTAAACAGTGGCTCCCAAACTTCTTTTGGTTGCGACCCACTTGTGAATATCTTGAAAGTCTCGGTACCCACTTTGTAAAATTGCTTCATAAATTGGCATAGAAATATGCGGATTTACGTACAACGTTTAGAAATTGGCATATTTAAAGCATTAAAAGGAAACTCCGGTAAAAACAGTTTACTATTTATAGCCAAATGTTGCTGTTCCAAAAAAAAAGTTTTTCAAACCAATCTGGCGACCCACTTGACAGATCTTCGCGACCCACAGTTTGGGAAACAGTGGTCTAAAACTAATGCAGCTCATCAGAAAAGTGTTGACCATTTGGAACTACTATGAGCGAAGGGCCAGGCGTTACAAAGGCTGCAGTGGCTCTCATTGGTGACACCGGTATGCCCTTGGAACTGATAGATCACAGTGCCAGGTAGCTGGCCCTGTAGTGGGCAGTATATTTCCAGAGCAGGTGATTACGAGCTGCACCACCTGTCTCCACACCCAGTTGCAGCTGTAGCCGAGGTAAATTAAGGTACTTGTGCCTTCCTCCTGCTTAATTAACACTGGCTTGCCTTTATTGGCCTCTCGCTGTTTCCCACAGTTCAAGCCCATTTAAAATAATGCCTAAGATTATATCACAATCACTTTTGTCCATAAACAGACAGCAGTTTGGCCTTTGAAAGTAATTGGACAAATTTGTCTGAGAGCAGGCTACAGTACAAATGCCTTCACATTAAGTCAAGACCATGCCAAATATCTCTAGCCACACTAAGACTTATGCAAATCATACACTACTGCATTTCAGCATGGTCCTGTTAGTAAACAGTTTATTAACACGATTCCCAACGACCTCACAATAACAGGTCTGCACTGTACATACCAACTTGCATAGAAGTTTTACATAAAACAGATTTTTCCTATTTAATTTCCTTAACACGTTCCCGCCGGATGGGGTCACGGATGACCCCAAATGGGAGGTATTGAAACAGACTAGCAAATAAATATAGCTTCATTATGTCATGCCTAAAAATAGTATCCATGTTGTTTACGGATAATTTCCCGACATTTTGATGCTTAGTTTGTTGTCAGAAAGTAAATATTTTCCGAGTTACGATACTTTTAAAAATGTGTAAGTGTCCCGTTTGTCGAGATTTTGAGACGTGTCTTGGATGTGAGCGAAGACGCGTTTTCGTCTTCAGATTAAGAAGTTATTTGCGATGTAAAGACAGATTATGGTCAGCGGCATGTGTGAAATCGGCCTGGTTTACGATTAGGGTTGTTAATATCGGGTTTTTTGGCAAACCGATTATCGGTTTTAGAAATCCGATTTTAAACCGATTATCGTTTTCGAAACCGATAATCGGATTTCCGATTATCGTTTAACATCCCTATTTACGATGTGGTCCGAAATAGAAAGTCGAGCTTTGACTTTTGGGTTCAGACTTTGCTGAATGATGCTTACTTGGGACTATTGTTGGACTGTTGTGCTTCAAATGCGATCTGTTTATTGGTGACTATTTTGCCATTTGGCATTCTAAGGCCGCTATATAAATTGACTTTTGTTCACAATGAAATAAGTATTTCATAGCCTGAAGTCTGCTGATTCAGAAAATATATGCCTCATTATGCTTACTTGGGACTATTGTTTGACAGTTGTCCTTCAAATGCAGCATCGATCTGTTTATTGGTGACTGATTTGCCATTTGGCATGCTAAGGCCGCTATATAAATTGATTTTCGTTCATGAGGAAATATTGATTTCATAGCCAGAAGTCTGCTGATTCAGAAAATATATACTTTATTATGCTTAAGTGTAACCCTTGTTGCAGTGTTGTTATGATAGCATAGGTACCATCAATTTCCTACTTTTCCGAAAAAACAATTCAGGCGGGAAAGGGTTAATAAAGAATCCAGGTGCTTAACCTGTTTCAATTTGTCATTGCTTTCTTTGGCAATGTTCAGTCTATTTGTGACTGTGTGGCGTCGTTCAACCACATCTCGTCTAAGCACTTCATGCTCCGTCTCTTCTTCTTTCAACATTGCCTTCAGTTTCTCCAAATACTTTTTGTAAGGTTGAATGAGATGGGCAGCAGCATCATCAGCAGGAACACCTGTTGGTCGCCTTGAAAATAGAGAGCATACAGGTGAAAGAAATATAATCTTAAACCACATGCCAGATGCGTAGATTACATTGCAATTAAAATCTCTCATCTATTTTAAATTATTAAATTATTTCAATATCAAATAATTATTATGAACGGAAATCAGCAAAGTGAATGTTAATTCTACTCAAATGGACTTTGACAAAACACATTAATAAGAACTACTAAAGATTAGTTAGAGGCAAATGTGATTGAGTACCAGGCCACACGTTGTCTGGATGAAGTTTGACTCAGATGATCGAGGGCAGACATAAACTGTGGAATCGACTCTTCAAGAAACATTGTCTCCACTTCCACCTAATAAAATTCATAATTCCATATACCATCAACCACGTTTTTTAATCTGTTAGTTTGCTATGTTTCATAATCTTTTACATAAGTATTACATAGATTATTATAAAAATCACAAATCAAGTGCACCTGCTACAATTTTCACACATACTGGTTAAGTTACAGTAAATGCTATATAGGATCCAAGAATCAGATTCAAGCTCCTCTTCATTGGATGAGCTGGACTATTCAAAAGAAAGCTATGCTGCGTTTAGAAATGATACATATACCAAACCAACTGGACACAGTCATCTGAACCTGTTTTAACTGCACTCAGAATAATGCACTCAGAATAATTTCTACTCAAATTCCATGTTTACGCACATTAACTCTATTTTCAGTTATAGATATGTTTTCACCCTTGTCAGGTGAAATAGGATCAAAACCCAACAATATTGCAGGGGTTAAACTAATAGCTAAAAATTGTGGCAGGCAAAGGCCAAAGCATCACATTCTTTATCGGCCAAAACACTAGCTATTAAACTGAATCATCATGTGACTGTGCATATTCTAACCTTTAGTGATGAACCCAATTGTTCCTTAAACTTTTGGTAACAGGTTTTTAAGGCTCTGATGTCTTCATCCTTCTTCAAAGACAGGTTCTTTGCAAATAGCGACAAGCTAGACAAAAACACAAGCAGGTAGATTACGAACTGAGTATAAATCTAAAATTAATGTATGTAAAGCATAGTAAAGCCACTGTATCCCAATTATCCCATACTAAATGTGGGGAGGTGGTCATTTTCCTGAATGTGGCCCTGACAATCAGTTTTGTGTTTTGCCATCCCCCATATTACACCGGTAGCCATTTTTCACACAGTAACAATAATAAGCAGGCCTGGTCTACCAGATTCCTGACCCAAGCAGGATTAGGCAGCAACTTCCCTAATAAAAAACAGCCCTAGTTTCCCTTTTCTCCACTTCAGCCAATCTCACTATTTTGGCTATATGCCAACTGCCAAGACTTATGTCTACTCGCTTTCGAGGGGTTCCTAAATGTGCTTTATAAAAGTCCAGGTACATATATACATACACAACTAAGTCTGTCTTAATCTGAGTACATACAATGTATACAAAGACAGCCCCTGCTAGAAATGTAGCCTTCAAATTGCCTGCCATAAAATCTGGAGCTCTCTTCAGTAGTTTGCTTTGCAAAGTCTGTGCTGGCCTTGAGATCGACACATGTAGACTACCGGTAATAATTCTGGTCATGATTGACTCTTCTTCCATAAGGTTTTTCCAAGTGTTGTTGGAGTTCCCTCGACTGTTGACCCGACTCACCCTGGAATTTGGCATGCACTGTGATTATGTTGAGCAGCAACCATCAACTGATGCCATCAGCATTAGTACAGTGGCATCATCATCATCATGAACATCATCACTGTAAATGTATCATAAAATGTAAATCTCTTAAATTTGTCAGTTCCACACAAAAGTTGCATTAGGGTTGAAGTTTAGAGAGCTTGTGTGGGGTTAGTCTAACGACAGCGAGTTTCTCTAAACCCTTGGAGAAAAAGCATGAGCATGGCAAGAGTCGGTAAACATATAACCTGCATAACCCAAAACAAGCTATTCTTTCATTTAGCAGCTACAAAAAATACATTACTGCCATAGTTAATAAATTTTGGGCAAGCTTATAGAATCGGGGGCCGAAGGATTATAGTTCGTTAGTTTACTGGCGTCTTGAGTGTCGGTTAGGGTCGTCATTAGAAAACCTGGTACCATCCGGGGACCGCACAGCATGCCCAAAGATACTTCAGCCCCCGTTACTATAAGTTTGCCACTTTTTTATTCTATACCTTGCAGCCGACATGCATCGTTTTACTGTCCGATCAATAGCTTTGGTTAGTTTGGGCATGCGACCAGTTTTTGCATTTTCGTTGGATAGATCTTCGCTTGGAAGTCGCTGGTTCGATTCATCACTTAAGCTCTGTTTGTTTTCTAAGTCACTTTTCGGACAACAGTCCGTCTTCATCGCAGTCATGATGTAAGAAATAGGAGTCAAATCTTCCGCCATTGTTTACAGTTTTGCGCCCACCGCCACTGCCGTCGGCTCCAATGACTTGTAATGTCAATCACCTAGTAATAGTAAGTAAGCAAACCACTACGCTCGAATCCGATTTTTTTATAAATAATTAATGGGTATACATGGCTCAAGGCCCAACGTCTTAGAGGTCAAACGAGTATGTGTCTTGATCCACTGCACCTCAGCTCTGGAACGAGCTTCCTTCTGAATTCCGTAAATTTTCCGTTCCTTTATCCATTGTGTCGCTGCATCCCATTATGTAAAGTAAGTAAGAAAATTCTTTATTTGACTACCAGCAAACTAAGTAAACTAAATGTACCTCGAATCAACGACCTACCTCAAGCTCTACGCCTCTAGCGTTCAATTCAAAACTCTGTAAGGCCCACCGTGAATCTTACCCTGATCAAGTGCGCCTACTTCGCATTTTCTCGTACTAAATACGACCTACACCAAAAGCTCCTCGAGCATTATCTTTCTCTGTTCTTCGGATAACATTATAACTTCACGTGATATGTTTCAATTATGACTTGACAGTATTCACCGAAAAATAAAGCCTCTTATGCTCTGTCCAATGCCATTTCAGTAATCTAATAATTATTCTTCTCAATATCGCAAACTTGAAAGGTTAAAGAGCTAGGCCTACTTGATCTTTACGCTGGCACCAGCACGAACGCTGTTGTTGCCCAAAAATACCCAGACTTTTTCATGTAAATCTATAATTTGGAAACAGAATGTTTGAAGTAGCTGGTCCAGCTGAATGGAACTCTGTATCATCATAATTATATTCGTTTAGTGTGTTAACAACAGACATAACGCGCTGTAGGTGTACATAAAAAAAATACATCTAGATAACATAATAGTATGAATAATTATTAACAATAGCTTAGTAAGAGTTCAGGAATAACATACGAGATATAAAATTTCGTGAGAACTACCAGAACTAATCCGAAGATCATCCTCAATTAATATTTTTAAATCTAAACTTATCTCTTCTCTAATAAGTACTATAGTAAGTACATTGTAACGTGTCCTTTTGAGTAAGACTTTGTTTATTAAGGCGCGTTATAAATGCAGGTAGATGTCGCCAGTAGCAAACATTTTGGCGCCATCCGGCGACTAATAAATACAACATTCGTTCATTTTAAATAATTAGGGAATAAAATCAGTTGCTCAGGTGCTTTTATTCTGTAGCAAATGATTAGGAAAGATTAGGCAAGATTAAATTTATCGAGTTGCAAGTATAATTATGTAGATGACATACATTCTAATTTAGTGTTAAAATTAATGTAAATGATAAGCTAAGAGCCTAAGAGACTATTAGAGACTATCGACCACTATGTCACCCTGCCCGCGAAACCACAATTATTTGTTGTTGTACTGTCTGGTTTTACGAAATAATTTTGTGCAGAACAGAGTTTGTATGACGTCGTGATTGATTTGGTAACTGTAGGGAGCCAGAAACAGTGCCTACACCAAAATTGAGGTCTTGTGTCACAATGTCGTGTATAGATAGATAAGAAAATAACACACAATACTGTATTAGGCATTGGCTTATATAGTTCCCTTTCCAAATGCAAAATAAACTGTCCCAATGTGAAATATCTCTGTGGTGTTTAATTTTTCAGGATGCCGAAGTCAAAAGAAGTTATTTCAAGTTCAGGCTCAGACAGCGAAAGTGGTAGTGAAGTGAGTTTTTGATACTAAGCTGCAACAGTTCTCCTACAGGAGATGACCTGCACATTTACTAATATAATGCAGTACATTGTGATAGGGTTTCTCAGCTCTGTTTAATTAGAATTGACCACCAATTAATGCTTGCATATTATTGCTGTGGTAGTGTACAGATTTCAAAATGGATTCGATAGAGGCAGTGGCGGCGCCAGACATTTTTTGTAACCAGGGCATAACCAGGGCAATCATACAAGTAACCAGCACAGGGGCGATTTATGCCCCAAATAAATTCTCGGCAGGGCAAAAATTCTGGCAGGGCAACGACCAGGGCAAAGGCTTTTTTACCAGGGCATTTGCCCTTGCTTGCCCTGGTGTAGTGCCGCCACTGGATAGAGGACAGTCCAGCCAGCTGTGAAATACAATTTTTCTAGCTTGAGCACAGGGTTTCATGCTGTGATGTCCATTTTGCGTGAAAACAGAATGCTCGATTTTGAAAAACATGCATTTCTCAATACCACTGATTTTGTAAAAGCATTATCATTTGTAAAGTAGTAATATAATTCTGATTATTTTTAAATCAGTTTTTTTGCTGTGTTGCTTTTCCTATGACATGGAAACAGACCGTGACCAGTACACAGATACTAATTCCATAAGCATCATAGTAAAGAGGCAAATTTGTGTGGAGCCATGAAGGGGTGTGCAATAGGGTGTCCCAGAAAAACCAAAGTCCTCAAATTGTAATGGCCAACCTCTAAAAAGTTTCTCTTGGCTATTCTGATAAAAAATGCAAAGTTACAGCAAGATTGAAGATCATTTAGACGTGGCTCAAAGCCTTTTCAAATTTCGTATACCCCCTATGCAATAGCCTGTGTGGAAAGTTTACCAACACATCGGTTTTCAATGCATAACTTTCAAACGGGAAGAGATATTCAAAATTCCTTTGGTGAGGTTTCCTGGAAATGCTTGCTCGCAACATAGGCTTTGTCTCATAAGGTTACTCTTGCATGACGCCATGTGACATGACGTCAAACTTTGACGTCACAGTTGCCATTGCGTTAGATCAATGGTTCCTATTAACGTTTTGTTCTTAAAAGGTTTATTTTTTGGTATCAAATTATGGTTTCAGAAAAGAAGAAGTTGCATAAAATATTCTTGAAACCCCTTAGCAGTTTCTTCTTCCAGAACATGTGACATAACGTCACTCAACTTTTGAAATAACCGCTCCTATCTCCAAAGTCAGAAGTCTTGGATAGGAGATCTCGGTGTCTGCAGACTAGGGTTATCGATTACAAGGAATTTGATAATAATATTGTATTTCACAGACCACGTGACCTCATTCACCGTGACGTTCCCAGTGAACTTACATATTATATATCCATAGCCACCCACAGGTCTTAGAAAGGTGATCTTGGTGTCAATTGTAAGATTTTTGGCTACAAGAAATCCTGAAGACACATGCCTACCACTCTGCGGTAATTACATTCCATGATCTATAATAATCAACTAACAGGTTGATTGGTTTGTAACAGTTCATATGACCCGTAACAATTTTCTGTGAATCACAACGTACAATAACAAATCTCATGTTTAGAAAAGTGCTTTAATGCCTTAACTGAAGATAAACCACAATCGCAATTCTACTGCTTGCAGTTCCAGAGAAACGAAGGGCAACCACGCCGGTTCGTCAAGTGACCTTGAAGCTCAGATGTAGTGGAATGTAATTAGTAACTTATATAGCGCCGTTCACAGCAGTGACTGTGCAGTAGTGCTCCCAGTGCGAGTACCCCGAGAGAAGAAATAGATTTTGAAGAAAGAGAGAAGTAGGAATAGATCTAGAAGGAATGGAAACGCGTAAAGAGGAGGGGATGGAATTCCACATGGCGGGCCCAATGGTGAGAAATGACCTAGCTTGCGCCAAAGTGGTCCTAGTTCGCGGGACAAAGAGATCATGCTGGTCCAAAGAGAGGAAAGGTTGGAGAGAAGCTGCAGAATGAGGAAAGCGATCGAAACCTATAATGTTGAATGAACAGATGTTTGGCGGCCCTTAAAATCATAAAAATTATTAGACATCAAGAAAACTATTCTAGCACTTGTAGTTTCGGAGAACCAAAGGTTAAACATTTCAGGTCAATGGACCCTGAACTACAGTCATGCACTGACCATATGATGTTCATCATAACTCTGTTGAGTATACTTCTTTGGAATCCAAGACTCTGAAAAACATCATATACGTCAGGAATTGTTTTTACATAACTTGTAGTTCCAGTGAGGTCAAAGGTTAACCATAACAGGTCGAGTGACTTTGAACTACAAAGTCATGCGATGGTCATACGAAGGTCATACCAGGTTGCTTATAACTCTATTTTATTTCCTTGAGCCCAGTGGACTGACACCTTCTTTTTAGCCTTCACCGAAAACGAAATAATTATTATGACAATAGATGTCAAATGACCTTGAAAATGAAGGTCATCCGATTGTCCTACAATGTTAGAAATAGCATTTTGGACTTCTTCCCGGAAAACCCTGTCATAGACACAAAAATCACTTCTCGATTGCTTTTAGTTCCTGAGATACTCTGGGATAAAATTTCTCAATGGTCAATTAATATGTATGGCTCAGCTATACAATGCTTAACTTAGAGTCGCTTGAGCCACGCCTAAATGTTAATCTAATTAGCTGTAACTTCGTACAATGTAGTAACTAGTCCTATAGAAACTTTCTAGAGGTTGGCCATCAAGATATATAAACTTTTGAAAAGTCTCTGTCGTTTTGGGACACCCTAGTGTGCAATCATCTTTATGTCTGCATTTAACTCGATAGTCTCTGAACAATTGGATCATGCCTTTGAGGAATACTACAGCTTATAGCATCAGTACCACAAGACACACCTAGTCCTAAGATGCACCCCATGTGTAATATCCAGACTGGCTGATGCAGGAACACAGCAGCCTACTGACATAATAAGTAGAATACTTGTTTATATATTGTTAATTAGCTTCTTATGTTTAGACAGGAGAGCGGTATCTGCGGCAAAGCTTTTCTTCATTTTTGAACGGTTTCTAAGCCTTCAGACCTTAAGACCTCTGACTTTAGATCAATCAATCAATCATAGAATTTATATAGCGCCTCTTCAATGGCTCTACTCAGAGGCGCTCCCAAGCCAGGCCTGATCGTACAGAAAAGTCTTCAATTGGGCGTAGAAGGAAACCGAGTGAATGCGAGGAGATATCCGTTGGAAAGATGGCAAGACATTCCACGCTGTTGGACCAACAACAGAGAATGCTCGGCGCTGCATAGTAGCAGTGCGGGCATGTGGAACCAAGAAGTCACCCCGAGAAGAGGAATGGAGGGCTGAGCGACCCTTAAGAGAAGAAGAGAGAGGAATGGAGTGATCTCAAGATGCACCCATAGAAGATAAACTGAAGCATGTAGCTGTTACAGTGCAATATTTGTCTTCTTTTACAGTGCTTATATGCCTTAAACTATAAAAGGTCATATAGATTTCTGCGTTCATGATGGTATTGATAATATTACAAAGCTTGAAAAGAAAATGAGTGCATCTTGAGATCACTCCATTTCTAAGATAAATTTTATCTTAGGAATGGAGTGATCTCAAGATGCACCCATTTTCAAATATTGCATTGTAACAGAAAAATGCTTTCATTAAGTCCATTTTAATGGACTTTACAATGCAATATTTGTTCCCCTGTGACAGTAGGCTACATATGCTTTGAACATGAAAAGGTGACACAGATTGCGTGTTTTATGTATGTATAATGGTATTAAATATAATATTACAAGCTAGCAAAGAAAAGATCTTAAGTACTATGGTGGGCACCTCTAATTTCTGTAAATCAAAGAATAATTTGATATAAAAATTAAAGCGCTTTAAAAAATTCAAAGCATTAGTTTACAAATACAGAATTGAAATCTAGGACATTGATATCTTGTTGTCTTTGACTTCAGCCAAAGCAGAAGAAGAAGAAGGTGGAAGCAAAGCCAAACACAAAAGCTTCGACTTCAGACTCAAAAGCTTCCAAAGGTGCTAGTAAGAAAAGTTCTAAATCAGATGATGGAGATGAAAGCAAGTTTGAGGTGAGCAAATTTTGATATATTCACTCTTAGCTTTGTGTATATTGTATTGTATTGTATCTGAACATTTATAAAGCTCCTCTCGCAGTATGGACTATTCAGAGGCGCTCTCAGTGTAGAAGCCCCGGGAAAGAGAAACGTCGCAGATGAGGAGGATAACCCAGACAATAGTATATATATAAAATCGTTATCTGAGGATTCTTACTGTGTCCAGAGAAAGTCAAGTTATGGCAACTAACTTGTTCACAGGCACTGTCATTTTGACTGTCACAGGGACCGTCTCTAATTAGTTTCTCGTGAAGAGGCACTATGTAAAAAATGCACACTTACTGATACTAGTACAAAAATTATATTCTTGCACTTGTAACTTGTGAATTATAGCAATTTTGCTGTAATTTCTGTAATGTACCGTGACTGCCTTGCTAAAGTTTGGTTTCTTTCTTTGGATTGTCTGGAATCTTGATATGAAATGATGTTTGACTCTGTTGTCATATGCTCTTTTCATTGTGTTTTTATACTAAGATTGGCAAGAATCGTTTTGTCACGGTCTGTGACTTCCGTGGAAAGAAAATGGTCAACATTCGAGAGTTTTACCAGAACGATGACGGGGATATGAAGCCTGGCAAAAAAGGTCTGCTTTGAGTATCTGAGTTGACTGAAATTTTAATTTATTATCTTGTTGCATGATATATTTTCTTACTATGCTGCTAAAATACGCATAAAAATTTGAATACTTTGCATTGTCTCCCTGGTGCAGATGTTCCAGTGCAGTTTTATGCTCCACTGATGATAGTTTTCATTGTGCCTAGCACCTGAATTTGCTGTAATTGTCTGTTCACAGTTGTCTAACAGCAAACGTAGGTGCACTTTATTGCTCTAGTTAACCTGAAGGTATTTCAGATTATTATAATAATTATTATTGTTAACTAGCAATTTCTGTGGCACTGGTCTCAGATGTCCAGGGCAAAAACTGATAGCACTCCAAAATCAAACTGCACTGAGGTCAATGCCCAGAATTCAGTCCAATAAGACGGGAAGGATAACATACACCGATAACTGAAGTTCATGCATGGTTGTTGCATATCATAAAGCAAACTGTAACCAAGCTGTTAGTTGACTTCAAGTAATTTAGACCTTTCCTATAAATGTCAGACTTTAGAATATTTGAAAAAAGTAGACTAAAATGCAGTATATTTGAAAAGAAATTTGTTTTTCTAGCTGAATTATTGGTACTCTGTGGATTTTCCATTTTTTTTGGACTACCAACTGGTATTAAATTTGTGGTGAACAAGAGAGTCGCTGTTTACGTGAATCACAACGTGAATGGGGGTTTCCTGTACATCTTATACTGCTGCATGTATACCTGACCCATGCAGCTTATTAGCTGCACATTTTTTGAGAGCAACAACTCTGGATGGTATTGTTCTATGGCTGTGCTATAATTTATTATTATTTTGAATTAGTTACTTCTGTTTAGCGCAACGCAAAAGGCATCAACTAATGGCACACCAAAAGTAAAGCTTCAATCAGGTCAATATACAATCTGTAGAATGTTCATGCTGAAGGTGCATCTTTGGTTAAGGAAATATATGTGACAGCTCCAAAACTGAATTACTTGCAGATTGCTGTTTAAAGAGATGCACTTGTGTGTGAACTTGTCTTTGTGGTCAGTCCACTGATAGTGGCAGTGGTGTTTTTCTGTACATATTCTTCTGATTTGATGTAATCAATTTGAGGTCTATTGGTTATTTTGTAGGAATTGCGTTGTCTGTTGAGCAGTGGAACAAACTGAAAGAGCAAATGGAAGAGATTGACGAAGCCTTGGATGCTTTGTAGATTGATCTTTGATTGAAGAACGGTGACTTTGACTTGTGTAAGTGCCTAGTACTGCACAGAAGTCGAACTGAACCCATATATATTCAGGGTCTTGACTGTTAGTAAAGAAGATATTTCACTAAGAAGTCATTTTGCTGTTGTTTAGCATCTCTTGACTGTTTTGACGGTTTCGTCATAATCCATTTCTTGACATCTTAATGAGATGAGTTAGATGTTTTTTGTTACATTTTGCTTTCCTAACATAGAATGTTGGTAATGTAGAATGTTCGTAGTGTTACCTTGGTACAGCTGTCGAAAGGTTTGGATACTGTTCATTTAATTAATCAATTGGCATACTCCAAAGAAACGTAGTTGCATCAAATTCTGTTTTCAAATAGTTTGTTAACCATTCATTCCTCTGACAAAATTTGTGGAGATTTATCATGTGTGAAAAATTGACTTCCTGTTTATCAAAAACGGATAACTTCTTTCAAGTTAATTTTGCTGCTTGTTCTGAACCATTGGTAGCTAAAAATTAGCCCAGTTTAATCTTGATATACATGTATACAAGTTTTAAATCTGAATTTGTGTTGCAAGTATGTTGCAGTTATGTTTTACATTGGTGTACATGTTTGATACAGTAACACAATGTTTATGTTTGTATGTTAAAACTATTAAACCACTGACAAGTGTACCTAGCACTAAATTTATGAAACTATCGCTACAGCAATGTCATATGTTGAAGATATGGCAAGAATATGACAATATTCACATAGGGGAATAATTCCATATGAGCTCTTGAAACATCATTATATGAATATACAATTACAATTGCAATATTGGCCAATATGTGGGACATACAGAACCAATGTGGGAATAAAGTCAGTTTTACCATGTCTTCAGTACATGCCACATTGCTGTTGGAGTGCTTTGTGTTTATTGCCCTGTGTATTGATATCGCCAATAGTATTCAAGCTGCCCAGCCATTTTCCCTTCTCACCATGCACATCATATCACTGCAATGCCTGAGATACATCAGTGTATGCAGTGAATCCTGAATCCAAAAATATTCTATGTGAGTCGGAAGTAAGTTAAATCTATGTAATGAAAGGATTAGGCAAGTCCATGGTCCATTTTATACTTTCAGAACAGGTCAAGATAATGGGTCTATATGATGATTTCATAAGAAAACAAAGTAGTTTCTTTGCATTTGACCAGGGAGAGGGTTGTTACAGAGCTAGGGAGTGTGCACGGTTATAGCTTAATATACTGGGGCAACAGAAGATTTTCTCAGAAGGGACATCTTTTGCCAAACCATTGCACGGATGTTTTGTAATTTCTATACTGCCTTATAGAGCGAACAGAAGACTGGCCATGTTTTTCCTTGGATGAAGAAAAAGCAGTCTCTTAAAGCTAGCCATGGGTATGAAGGGTTAGCAAATTGCTTAGCTGGGGCATATGAGGGCGAGTTGCCAATCCACTTCCTCTCCACGTGATCTACACATTGAAAGTATGGTCAGTGTACTGATCATCACGGGGTTGGCTAAGGGTGCTAACAGCGCTTAACTTTAAACAAATATTTGCCTTGGCAGGGATTTGAACCTCTGATCTCTTGAGTGACAGTGCTGCACGCTAATCACTAGACTATCATGTCGAGGTGTGTGAGGGAGAGGACTGGCAGTCTGCCCTCCTGTGCCACAGCTAAGAATAAGTCTAACACTACCCATAAGGCTACCTGTTAACACTTTAACAATGAGCTGCATTGGTTTCCAAGTCACTTTTAGTACACTCTCATCGTTAAGGGGTTGCTTGTTTTCTTTTCGCAAGATCAAGCATAATCTGTTGACTTTCAAAGGCATTTAGTAAATTAATATGCACTTTTCAGCAAAAGCTGTCCCATACCATGAAAATCTGCTGCTCCCTTTTAGCCAGGGAGTGTGCAAGTTGAAGCCTGCAGAACAGGCAAAAGATTCAGTGATGGATCTTCTTTAGGCTTGATCTGAACCAAATACCAATTTTAGGTTTAGGGGCCGTCCATAAAGTACGTCACGCTCCAGGGGAAGGGGGTTTAAGAAAGTGTGACAGGTGGGAGGGGGGGTCAGGCCATGTGTGACGTCACACATTTATTTTTATTTTATTTATAATTTATATTTTATTTTTAGTAGAATTTCATAGCTTTAAAAATAATTTTCAAAAAATTTTCTGAAACATTTTAATTAGTTTTATGTCAAAATAGCATGAAATGCATATCTCCTGAATGTGTTTTTCACGATTCCTCTCGCTAGGCGCTTAGTAATAATGCTGTTGTGAAGCCTTGTTTATGTATTAGCCTTGCTTTCGGAAGTATTATTATTTCTATGTTGAAAGTGTGACGTACTTTAGGGGGGGGTCGAGTTTTGTGACAGTTTGTGACGGGGAGGGGGGTAAAATGGTCAAAAATAGCGTGACGTACTTTATGGACGGCCCCTTATTCAGTTCACAAAAATTTGATTCAAACCTCAACCAGTTACAGTGTACAGTTATGCAATTGAAGCAATTCACAAGAACAAAAATGACAGAAGACAAATCTTAACTACTAACAGAACAGACAGTCTGCAATACATGGCACTAATAGCAGCCTACAATATCATACTGTAATATCTGCTGGGGCTCAAACTACTCCTCTAGATTAAAACGCCTTGAGACTCTCCATAAACGTGCCATACGTGTGACTTGCTTACTGGGATGGTCCGATAGCACAAAATTAATATTTAAAGAGCACAATATTCTAAAATTGAATGATATTACAAAATATCAAATTGGACTATTCATGTACTGTTATCATTATAGGCTTCTTCCATCACTGTTTGATAAATATTTCCTTAAAGGTGTAGCTATCCATGGACATGATACTAGAGCATCATGTAAATATCGAACCCCAGGGGCACGAACCAGGACTAAGCAGTTCTCAATTAAATGCTCAGGTCCACCACTTTGGGATTCTCTTCCTCCAAATTTAATAAATATATTACACATGGCTCAATTTAAAGCTCAATTGAAACATTATCTGTTGAACACATAAAAAGAATATGACTCGATAGATTGTATCTGTAGTTAAGATTGTTTAAGATGTACAACTGTGAACATTATAATCTGTTTTGTTTTTGATTTGTTTGTTTGTTTTAAATCTTGTACTGCAATGTTTTTATTTTTTTATTTTATTTAGTTGTTTGGCTATGATTTAGCCCTAACATTGTTATTTAAGTTGAGTTTTCTATAGGTATATGATCATAAAAATCGTCTTGCCATCAGTAAATGTAATGTGGAAAAGGGCAGCCCTGCAATAGCGGATTATTTTATCCTTTAGGGCTGTCCTGTTGACAGCATCAGCAGATTAACTCTTTTTTTTAAAAATGACTGATTGTTAATTAATTGTGCTGTTGTTGATTCAATAAACGGCTGATTGATTTGATTGATTGATTGATTGAATAGCAGCCTACAAAGCATGTCCGCCTACGGACTCGATCTCGCCATCATCTCGGTACCTCTCGCTCTCTATGCCAGTGTGCATTCCTTGGCCGGTGTGTTATCCAATGCGCCATCGGGATGGATGAGTACGTACATGTAACAGTGAATGCGACTATAATTAAGCTTCATGATCTAAGCACTCCATTGGTTCATCTCGTTGATGACAACGTCTACAACTAGCTTGCGAAGAAACATACGTGAGAAAAAGCAGATGTTCAGCAGGGCACCAGCTTAACGGAATAACACGTGGCACACCAAACAAACGCATTCTAGCAAAAGATGAAAGTTTTCGGAAGTTATTGTTGCTATTAAAAGTAAATAATGGGGAACGAACCGGGAAACTTAAATAGGTTTCGTAGTCTAGGACTACTGTATAGCTTAGTCTGTTTAGTGAAATTAGTGTTAGGTGGTGACGGCGTGGCTGGGTCTGCTGCTGTCTTATACTCAGCTGATGATTTTGCAAGGCATATAACCACAAAACCTCATCTGGTTCTGTTCTATGCTCCGTGGTGTGGACACTGTCAGCGTCTGATGCCCGATTACAACACGCTGGCGGAAAAGTACAATGGGGAACTGAAACAGGAAAGGGTTGTCATTGCTAAGGTTTGTATAATGATTGCACGACTGATTTATCTTACGTTTACCAGTGTTCATTCATTCAGAGGACTTATATAGCGCCCGTCCAAGATAACCTACTCAGAGGCGCTCCCAGACCAACTTCGGCTATAAAGAACAGTTTTTAGATTCTGTAAAAGGTGTATACAGAGTTTCTAGCTAAAAGAACATGCAGATCTGAAGGAAGATTATTCCACGTGGTCGGCCCAACCACTGAGAAGGCACAGTGTTTTGCATTTTTGAAGTGTGCGCAAAGGGAACAGCAAGTTTGCCACGAGATGCAGAACGAAGATTTATGCGGGCAGTAAAACCTGAGGTAGGACAACAGAACTCGCACAAGTAGTTTTGCTGTTAAGACTCCCGAAACTTTATATCTAGAATGCTGTTTAAAGTTATATACTAAAGGCTAGAGCAAAACAGTCATACAAAACTAAACCAAACTCAAATTAAACTAAGCATTTAAATAACTAAGCCTAATTACATGTAAAGGAGCAACGTTCTATCTCCTCCTATTGCTTGATTAAACGAAAACACAATATTTTATAAGTACCTGTTTTTGTATTTACAAAAAGAGGTAATTATAAAAGGCATGATATTATTTGTCAATATATACAGAGATGCTTTGGTACTTGGTACAGATGCTGCCTGCTGAAGTTTTTTATATACAAATTTCTAAGTTGATACCGGTCTGTAATGAGACAGGTCACCAGGTTCAAACCATATGGCAAAATGGCATGAGTTGATCCAGATGGAAAGGATGAGGAATAAGTAGTGTTGTGTGCTAGTAAGTAATAAATACTATTTAAATAGTATCTAAATAGTTCATTTTGGGGCATTCTGTGTTTCGTTTTGGGGCATTCTAAGGTTCGTTCTTTGATGTTGGATTTAACTTTAGGTTGACTGTACGAAGGAAACTGCTCTGTGTTCCAGCAACGATGTTACCGGTTATCCTAGGTAAGTTTTTTTACTCTTTGCAGTTATCTTTTATAGTTATCTTTTTTAGATATGTGTCTCACTGGCTTGACTTTATGAAGTAGACCTTTTGTGTGCCATTTCTGTAATGTTGCAATGACCAATTGTTGTAGCTGTTGTATTTCACTGTTGCAACATATATCAGTTGAAGTCTGTGGCCTGGATGTGACTTTCGCATTTTGTGAATGCATTAGCCTTTCATCTCTCTGACAAGAGTTGAAATCCGAGTGGTGCTTGATGGAAGGTGAAGCTGAAGAATGAGAAGACATGTAACCTATAGACCGTGATGTCCTTTTGATGATTTGCTCTGGACCATTTTTATTCCCAGTCAAAAATTCCTTCAACCGCAGGATCACTTCTCTGAGGAATGTTGTCTATTGAGACCTGTCATTAATCAGAGATGAAGACCTTACCACAATGTTGGCAATTCTAAGCATGATCTTACAAAGGCGCCGACTTTTAGTAAAATGTACTGGTGCAAAAATTTCATTCCCGTGATAGGATGATCCCATCGCCTATCCTGCCCTGTCTTCCCTGTTCCCTCTCCCCCTTTCCTCAAGCCCTTTCAACTGGCAAGAGACTAACTGTAATACTAATGCAACAGTGCTTCCTCTTTGCTCAATCATAAAGACAAGCACACAACAACCACAAGCATTAAAAAAATTCAGTTTTCTGTAATACTAATATTATTAGTACTAACTAACTACTTTCTCTTTCACTAACAAATAAGTAATAGTTTAATGAAACATTTTGAATGTTTTATATTTAGCCAAAAAAAGTACTGGGGCAAAACTATAGTCTCGCCCCAGAACCTTGGTTAGTACAGGGGTGAAAGTCCCTGTTGCCCCTGTGGAGTCGGCGCCTATGTGACCTTACCTTAAAATTTTTATGATGAGCATGTACTAAAAGTGACTGGGAAAACCAATGCAGCTCATCATTAAAGTGTTAATATTGATAATTTTCTGCAAATAGGACATGTAATGGGAATGCCAATTGACCGTATTCCACACAGTGTGTTATTTAGCATCAGGAACTATAAGGTTGTTAGTTCCTGGATGCAATTTTTTGGTTATTTATGTTATTGTTTTGATTAACTGAAACTATCTTTCTTATTTCTTTCTGTATTTAGAAAAATTATGGAAAAAACTTAAGTCATATCCCTAGTTGAAAATGTGATGATTATATTTAATGTCTAAATTATTGGTGTTGAGATCCTTCAACACATTATATGATATATGAGAAATCTAAATTATTACTGGACAGAAATTGTATTTAGTTTAGAAAGTATAACACTGTTAAGTTTTGACTTTGGTTTATGATTTGATACTTGAAGACTTGAGAACTTTGGCATGTGTGTATGACCGGACCTTTCATTGTTGCTGTTTGGCCCAAGTAACCTTTTGTCTTGACGTTAAGCACTGATAATTGTCTTGAGTTTTAGCTACTTATTTATTCAGTGTACTAAGAGCTGAGCTCTCCAAATAATCAGATCAAGACGTGAGTTAAAATCCAGTCCAATCCACTTCAACTGTACGCAGTTTGAAGAGGAACCATTCTTACGTACCTAGCAGTTTATGTATGCTCATTTTACCTCTTCAGGCTCTTAAGTATTTTATTGCTGCAACATTCAAGCCTGAAGGAGATAATATTGCTTCAACACTGAAGTTTATCACTGTCTGCCATCTGCCTCACACAGCTTGCTTCATCATATTTGAAGCACACATTGCCTTGCATTTGTTACCTTTGTGAACAATGTACCATTTAGGGTTGGTTAACAGTGTGACAAACATAAATATGTCACTTTAATATGCTTCCTGGGTAGCTATTGATAATCTATAGAAGTCTGCGTGGTGTTGCGCAGATATTTCTTCTATGTGAGAAGTTGCGGTCTGTCAACTTTCTATTTTCAATAAACGAAATTATATATAGGAGGGATTGTGTGTTCCACGTGGATTTGCCCACTTGGCTATCTAACAGATCCAACCATGTGTGTTTCAAAGTGGTTGAAACAATACATACATACATACATACATACATACATACCCACATACACCCACACACCAACACACACACATGCTTGCATACTTACCAGCACATAGACTGTCAGGCACACACATGCACCAGAAACTCATAAACTCATTAGGTTGCTGTCTTTGGGAGACTGGTCAACAACTGCTTGATATAGTACCTTTTAAGTACCTTGCATAAGTGCTGCCTATGCCAAATTAATTGACGTTAAAGTCATTAAGAACATACAGTTAACGAGTGAGCAGTGCTCAGATTACTAGAGAAGTCATGCCAGGCAAGTGTTTATAGACACGAAGATCCCAACCGATGGATTCCCATGCAGGGCTGATAGAGACAAGATGTTCAGAGTTCCTGGACTACACAATTCCTTGTCGTAATCGTAAACTCGATATTTCTAGAGCGCCCACAAAAGCGAAGTCGCGGGAACCAGCTTATTCACAGGCGCTTAAAAAAACAGAATCGATAAGCAGGGGGTCAAAATCCAGAGAGTCAGGCAGACAGTCAGACGGCTAAGGTGGCTGATGTTTAGAGTTGAAATGGCGAGGGAGGTGAGGGGAAGAGAAGGAATCGGGATAGGATTTGTCAGTGTTTTCAGTTTTTAGTGTAAGACCTGTGGAGAGTTAGCAAGAGGTGAGGTTTTGGTGAGTTGTCAATGGTAGAAGATGTTGTGTCCATGCATTCCCCTTCTGCTTGGGCTGTGGAGCATACATAACATTCCTTGCAGCTGGCAATTGGTCGTAGAGCGTCAAAGCAGTAGAACATTTAGCTCCAACCGATGGTAGCTGATCCACAGAATGTCTGGCCTTTACAAATGGAATTTGATACTGTGGTGCGTGAAATTCCTTGGCCGGAAAAGTCCATGTTTAAGCGTAAAACCTTGATAACAACGTCTGATCACCATCTAAATCACAAATGACTCTGAAAGAATGGCAAAAGAGAGAATTAACTCAGAATGCATGCTAGGTCTCATTAGCGGTCTGAATGAGCAAACACTATCTAGCAAAATTCTGCCTGTGACTAACTATTTGATCAAAGATGACACATTAGAGAAATGAGTGGTATCTTGGCCACAACACTAACACAATTAGTGTAAGTATGTCAGAATGAAGGGGAGGGAAAAGCAACAATGGAGTGACTGTTCACCACTGTACTAGTGTAATGCAGTTGAGGAAAGTAGGAATGTAACTGAAGGGAGTCGACTTGCTCTCACCATGTGCAACGCTTCATCCAGGAACACTCCAAGGTCCCAGTTGATGTGTTTGTGCCTGCCAGATGGATGTGTCTCTCTACTTAATGTCCTAAGTTAACTTTCATTTGTTTATTTATTTAAATTTTAGGTTGCTGTTCTTCTGGTCCGATCCAAACGTGTTTGCAAAGTTTAAAGGAAAGCGTGATTTGCCAGGTCTTGAGGAGTTTGTTGAAAAAATGTTGCTTGATGGTCCACCCAAAGAGGTAACTTCTTTGTTTTTCCTACCAGTAACTGACAAAGTTCTCTGACCCCATAGCTTGGCTACCTTGAGAGTGAAAACTGCTTTTAGAAAGTGTAGAACTTTCTCAGCTGCTTGACATGACCATGGTTTTTTTAACTTCTAGCCATCTGGTATTGTTGTGATACTTTTCTGGTTGTATGATTGAAAATTCTCAATAATTTATTACATGCTTGTGAGCATCCGATGTGCTACATTTTTATGTTCATCTCGAGGTAATCATTCATTTACATTTCACAGACCTCGAAGTAGCAGTTCTGCAAATTCAAAATAATCATGACATTAATTTACTGTGGGCTGCACCACGTTTGATATGCAAATCAGAAGTGTGGGTGTGACAGTGAATGATATTGATTAAATAACAGGTTTCAGATCTGAAAAACAGATTAAATGCAGCTGCCACATATCAGTAGGTTTTATGTGATGCTTCGTATAACGTAGCATGACATAATATAGCAAATGAAGTGCTATCAGTGGTTCAAGAGACGTAATCGGTGAAACAATGCAAATTAGGAAGGATTGCTTAACATCACATTGTTCCTAGGATGTTCTTAAGAGCTGTGATAGTGTTCAAGACAGTATTATGACATGACCAACCACTTGTGTACAGTAGTACACTCTTCTAGTAAAGATTCTCTGCCTTCTTTTGTCCGTTTCACAAGTAATTATATCCGCATCTTGTGAACAACACTGATGTTGTTAGCTCGCAAGATTTCAGTTTCTTCGTAACTCAGGTCCTTGTAACACAAAATCAGTTTAACAGCTCACCATTGCACATTCTCCAGTTCTGTGTCGTGTTTCAGCTATGGATTCCATACCTGAGTGTGATATTCTACCTGTGTAACCTCAGTAATGTATTTTTTGTGCCTGCTAAGTGCTGTCCTCTTGATCAATCCTGAGGTTGAGTTGGCCCTTTTCACTGCTTCAGCACATTGCTTTGAAGGTTTGCACTCTTGTGCGTAAACACTGCAAAGTCCATTTTTAAGTACTAGTTTTCCATACCATACCTTAATAAGTCTTTATATGTCTTCCCCATATGCATCACTGAGTTTTTCCAAATGCAAAAGCATCTGCCAGTCCTGTGACCATCTGAACAGTGTTTGTAGATACCCTCACAGTATATCCGCTTCTTCTTCAAAAACAGCTGCCATACACACTTAAACTTTATATCATCAGTAAATGTAGAAATTTTAGATAAAATTCTATTCTGTGTATTTAACAAAAATCATGAACAGCAGTGGATACAGTGCTCACTAATCCTGTTGCAATCCACTTAGCACTCTTGTCCAGCCAGAATATTTGTCTCTATGCCCACCTTTTGCATTCTGCCTGGTGACTAGTTTTGAATACATGTTAATACACACTCTCTAATGCCACAGGCTTAAAACTTTTGGTCAAATGGTCATCCTTACCATACTTTGTCAAATGACTTGACAAAATCTAGGTAAACTACATCCATGGGTTTTCCCACATATGTCCTTTCATAGACATCCCAAAAAAAAGAAATGGACTATTACTGTTTCTCAGTCTGCGTGCTGGAATCATTTTTGGTTTCACCACAGATTTGCCGCTTTTGACAGTTTTGCTACATCACTAGAATGATTTATAGGACTTGAATAAGATAGACTGGCTAATTTAGATTTATTGCGACTACTATGATGTGTGTACACCAAAATGCGGTTAGCAATTGGTTTATTAAAGAATATTCTTACTTACTTACTTACTTTACTTTTTTACTGTTGTTTTAACCTTCAGTGAATTTGTTCTAGCAATAGTAGTTTGTGGTATTTTCAGCATGCTATAACAAAAGGATATGATGCTGTTGTTTTGCCTTGAATTTGGTTTATCCTATTGTTGCAGGTACCTGAACCGGAGCCAACCCCAACACCTACAGAGTCTCTGTATCACCTGACGGACACCGATTTTGCCTCTCATATAGCCGTTGGTCATCATTTTGTCAAGTTCTTTGCACCGTGGTGCGGTCATTGTCTCATCTTGGCTCCGACATGGGAGGAATTGGGCAGACTGTTTGAAGGTGATGATTCTGTGACCATTGCCAAGGTCAGTTGTTCCTTGTCATAGGTACACGCTACTTTTGCTACTGCTATTTTTGCATACCGGTTCTGATGTGGGGAGAATGTGACTCAATTGGTTCTTGATGTGGGGATGAAATGTAACTGTGAAAAGTCTAACGTTGTATTCTGTCTTCTGTCGTCATTCCACGAGGGCCAGTTAGTTGAAACATGGTTTGTTAGTCTTGACCAATTACAAGTCCTTAGCGGTTCCATGAAGAGGTGCTATATTGGAACAATAAATCGGTGGTGGTTATATAAATATACAGTTGTCTTACTTTGCACTACATTTTTAAATTACGTAGAATTCAGGAGTTTTTATGAGTTTAACTGGCTGCATGCTAGTTTAGTAAAATGTCAGTATCTGCCTCTATCCTGCCCTCCCCTGCCCTGCTCTGCCCTTACTTCGCATGGTCTTTCCTCCCTCCCCTCCACAAATGTTTTCAATCAGTTTATTCCATACAGCAAAACACTGAACAGTGAATGCATACATCGTCCATTCTTTCTGTGCTCAGCTTGTTACAAAAGAGAAACAAAACATTTATTAAACATTGGCCTAATCAAAACAGCCTTATCACAGAGCTATGGAGAATCAATACACGATTGTAAACATGATACGTCTATGTCATCCTGTCTTGAAAGAATACCCTAAATGAAAACTGATTGATTCATTGATAAACAGTTGTAGTCTTGTAATCTGATATTTTGTGTGAGATTTATTGCAGTAAAATGCGTGGGTTGGGTATTGTCGTAAGGGAGCTATACAACTTTCTGGTTACATTATGTTACATGTCGTTGATATATTTATTACTAAATGTGCATTTTCTCTAAAAAGAGCAACTGAATTTTAGGTTGACTGTACCAAGTATGGAAACATCTGTACTGAACATTCAGTCCGTGGATATCCTACGCTGATCTTTTTCAGCCATGGAAAGCAGGTGAGTAGCTACATTCAAATGTTGGTTCAGATGCAGTGGGTAGGTATATAATAGGTGTGATGAATTGCTTGACGTCTGTGCTAATAAGACTAATAACAGCAGTAGCAGGGTGCATGGACTCCCATCAGCGGTGCTACACGAGGTCACATGAGCAACCACAATCGCTCGCCTCCTTTACGCCACCCCAGTTTGATAGGGCTACCCAACTGTGACCAATGGCTAGACTCACCTTGCCTTGTGCACATGATGCCGTAGTGCTGCTGTAAAATGGATTAAGTCCACAAAAGCTGCTCTACTCACTGACAGTTTTAACTGTGCTTGGATATTATGATGCAGTTTGAATGAAGGTTGACCAATCAACCCACACTCCACTGGAGACCTGCTTCAAAGATTCTTGGCGGCTGTCCAATGTAGAAATGCCATCTTCTTTTCTAGGACCTTGCTGTGCTAAACTGGGACAAACATTTACTGAGACAAAAGTAGTAGTAGTAGTATTAAAAACAGTTGTAGTAATGGTAGTAGTAGTAATAATAATAATAATGATAATGATATTAATAAAAATAATAATTCAATTGTGAGATTTTTATGTGTAAGCATGATGTTTTTATTGAATATTCATAATTTGTTGTGCATCGACCTATTTTAAGGTTTCGACGTATCAGGGTGCACGAACTATCGATGCCCTGCGAGATTTTGTTGAAGAGACAAAATCTGCGCAAGACAACCTGGAGAAAATGGCAGCTGATGAGTTTGTACCAGATCAGGTAACAGAGGAAGATAAAGTTAGTTTTTAGAAAGGTCTAAGTTCTATTGACCTATACTGTTTGTATGAACCATTTTTTTACCAACACACCCATGTATACTTAATCAGAATTTGTATAGTGTTGCATTAAGATAAACAAATCAGGGACGCTCTACTCTAGCCCATAAATGATGTTCATAAGTGCCAAAAGTTCATAGGAAAGCAGACATTTCTGAGGTAAACTAGCTGGCCCAGTTAGCTACATTGGTTGGATACATAGGCTGCATCCCTTACTCACAGGTGTAAAAGAGCGTGTGTCTAGCATGGTCTGTACATGGGGACCTTTAATCGTGTGGCACCTGTTCAAACCAGCAGTGATGGTGAAGGATCTAACCTGATCAATTCAGTGAAAAATTAGCAGGGTCGAGGCCATACAGTCGCTATATAAATCTAGAACATTTACATTTAGAACAGTCATCAGTGACAGGCTCCCACAAACATGTAGAGCCCAACTAATGGATCCCTCATCCAGTGTTCACAGTTCACACAATGTTCAGAGATATCTTGTAAGCTCTGCCTTCAACCACACACTTGCCAAACTGTATGTGATGTCTTCATCTTCTGATTTGATATTTTGCATCAGGTCTAAAAATCTTATCCTCATTGCTTGTAATACAGTTTTCAGTTGTCAAAGAAGTGTGTGGTTTACATTTCCACTTAATATATGTTATATATATATATATATATTAATTAGTATATTTCTTAATTGATACCTGTTCACTTCATTCAATATCTAATTATAGCTTGGCTCCTAATAATTCACCTGTGTAACTTGTCACTAGTTACATCTATGACAACTAGATTTGTTGAATTAAACGAATATTGATTGATTGATTGATTAATTCACTAACAACCAATGAGTACACACTGTTTTACTTCATTCAAGTATTAAAAGTCCTGATGTGCGTGCTTTTTTGTTTCCATTATGCAGCATCCATGTATCTTTAATACATGCATGGTCTCTGTACTCTGAGATCGAATCGTGTTGATACTTTTTACCAAAGTTAACTGTTACCGGGTAAATGTACTTCAGAAGTTAAATAATATTTGAATTATAAAGGTCAAGTAATAACTGATTTTAAAAATCGAAATTGGATTTTACCAAAGAAGTTAAGTACTTTTATTTGTATATTTAAACATTTTATGCTATAAAGACATTTGGAGTAGCAGTTCATTTGCAGGTAGTATCATAGGATATATTTTCCTAATTAGTTGTTATTAGATGTCTTGGTTAACTGGAGGCATAACAACAGCAATACCATATTTTCCAGACTGTACATCGCTCCTTGTATAGGAAGCAATGACGCAGAAACGGTTAAATTTTTTTAAATCAATACATATGTCGCACTGGCAGGCAAATACGGCGCAACCATATACAGGTGGTCAAACGCGTATAATATGCACATGTGCTGTCAGCAGTTTGTAAATACTAGCTAACAAATAACCTTTTGTTGAACTTAAATTTTATGCACTTTTGAAATAAAATTTGTTCAACATTTAGTGTTTCTTGTGGTTTTATGGTTGTTTTAGTTATTTTGAAATTGAAGATTAAAACTTTTGCTGTTTGTTATGATTTGACTATGATAAGTACTGGGCTCTACACCTGACATAGCTGAAAGGATCCAAAGATAATATATTGACTGAGAGAGAGGGAGTTAGGTATTAAACACATTAATCAGTTCAGGGCATTTATATAAGTCACTACCCACGACTCTCATGTAAATAGCCGCGACTTATAGTCCAGAAAATACTATAATCGATAACCTTTCCTTACAGTTGGATATGATGCACCAGATGTCAGGTCATTAGGAATAGATAGACCTCACATAAAAGTGATTTTATTCCTGTTATAGAAACCAGCAGATGATGACGTGGCTTCAGAGGGAGAAACGATTGCTCTTGAACTGACGGATGAAACGTTTGAAAGTCACGTCTCAGAGGGACATCACTTTATTAAATTCTACGCACCGTGGTGCGGTCATTGTCGGAATCTGGCACCAATATGGGACGAGTTAGCTAAGTCGTTCAAAGATGGCAGCTCTGTTTCGATTGTCAAAGTGAGTGTTAACAAGTAGATGAAGGATTAGTGTCAACATGTAAATGAAGGCTTAGTGTCAACAAGTAGGTGATCTCTTATATCTGTTATTGCCAGAATTTCCTGAGTTTCCCTGTTAGTGCAGTTTATTGTAAAAATTAAAATGCTTCCAATATATTTATTGATTTTTGTTTCAAGTGCTAGTTTTGAAAAGCCAGTTAACTTACTATTTTAGGTCTTTCATGTAAAATGTTACATATCGTAAATAAGTTTCGCTGTGTGAACGTTTTAGATTTAATACCATTTTTATAGTCATACTTCACCAGTTCTTCATGTGTTTAGCCTTTCAGTTCCAGATTTCATTTAATGAATTTTTGAATGAAATGTAATTGAACGTTTCAATGATTGTTAGGTCGACTGTACAAAGTTTACAGACCTGTGCAAGATGTACTCGATTCGTGGATACCCATCACTCTTATTTTTCAGCAATGGGGAAAAGGTATCTGTATATTGCAATATTTGCTTGGCTTTGTTGTTTATTTAAAATTTAAAAATAGAAACAGATATTTTTTCATAAATTAAATAAATAAATGCCTGTCATGCATATTTTGCTCATGTCTGTTTTTTGTTTGCCTGTATGAAGGTCTATGACAGGTTTTTACTTCACCCCATATGAAGATGAAATTAGCTAAGTTTCAGTGTAAAAAACCAGGACTGACATTCTAAGTCAGGTCTATTTCCCCAAAGTGGATGAGTTGAAATGTCAGCCCTGTCATATACTCTGTTTTGTTACTCTCAAAAAGCTCATTGAACTTGGCAATCAATTTTTACACTGTGCAAGACTTTATGAGGAGCACTGGAGGTCGCAGAAAGGCTTGCTGCAAATGCATTAAGAACGATATTTGCCATGAGTAAATAATTCTGTCCTTATTATTATTGCTGCTGGTTGCATTTTTAATGTTTTTAAAATAGACTTAGCGAAATGGCAGTTCTATTGTTCTTATTTAGTGATAACCGATATTTAAAATCAAGTTATGTCTGTTTTATGTATTGGTGGATTTGGTATGTTTGTGTGGTTTAGGTTTCTGAGTACCATGGTTCACGAAGCCTTGATGACCTCAAAGATTTTGTTAAGAAAACAAAAGCTAAGCAGGATGGTGTGGAGGAAATAGACGATGGCACTGACGAAAAGGTATAGTTTCATGATTGCAAATATTGTTTAATTTATGCAAAATGGACTTTAGCTGGTTACTAAGGAACTTAGGAGCATCATGCTTTTCAATTTAGATGTGCATATGCAGTGATTTGCCAATTTTATCTTTGTTTCCAAAGAGCCAGTTGTTGAAAATCCACCAGCAGATTGTTTCTCGTTCACCAATTGCCGTTTTCCTGTAGACACTCAATTACTCTTATAACTTTTTTACTCATTTTGTGTCAAAATTGCTCAGTTCCGCTTATTGCAGATTGCATTGCATTTTCTCAAACATTAGCGATACACCTTTTTCCATCTGACTGATAGCTGCACACACAGTGCCTCTGAGTAGCTCTTAAGACACGCTATAAAAGTGTTCTTTTACATTACATGATATAATTTTTAAGATGTCTTGCACTGGACACTGTTCTGGTCCATGAATAAAATTGCAAACATTTATCCCTGCTTGAGGTTTCTTGTTCATTACTAATGTTTACTTCACATTTTTTTAAATATGTAGTTTAAGATACTTGCTTCCTCATTTAATTTTTGAAAGTTTAGTACTTTTGAAGGTGTTTGTCTTATACAGCTCACTACTTTTCTGTTATTATTATTATTATTAAGGGAAATTTATATAGCGCTCCTTCAAGGTAATCTACTCAGGAGTGCTCCCGGTCAAGCTACAGCTAAATATTAGTAAATAAGAGTCTTTCAATTAGAAAAGAACATCGTTGTCTTACTACCTTGAATTGCTTGATTGTTTTCTAAGTTTTTTGTCATTGATGTTCAAGTACATGCATTTGAATGCAATCTGTATTGTTTACTTCAAACATTCAATATACCTTGAATTGAATGTGACATTTTTCCTATTTGCATTTGATGCAGAAGGTTGCTGATGACAAGGAGACTGCACTTGAGCTGACAGACGCCACCTTTGACTCACACATCTCAACAGGTCATCATTTCATTAAGTTCTTTGCGCCATGGTGTGGCCACTGTAAAAACCTAGCACCAACATGGGACGAGTTAGCAAAGGCATTCCGAGATGACAGCTCAGTTTCTATTGCTAAGGTCAGGAATTGCTTGTAAAATTTAGTAAAAATTATTCATTCATTTCAGAGATTTGTATAGCGCCCCTTCAAGATTATCTACTCAGGAGCGCTCATTACAGTAATAATAGTAAAATTATTTTTTGGCACTAGTTGATAAAAACTTCCATTTGTAGCCAACTTTTTGTGTGTTATATTTACAAAGGCAGGTAATGCCACTGAGGACACGAGTCGTATGCCAAGTATCCATCCAGGATAGGCAGAGTGGCTTGGTCCCAGTTGCAATCAGCAAGAGTGACATTTAGGATATTTGTGAGGCTCCCACATTATGTGATCAAACTGGATAAGAAGTGGATGACCCATGTACGGAAAGCAGCAGAAAGTATGAAGGAGATTAGATGAACTGAGGAAACTCCTGAAAAGAATTCTGGCATCATGTTTAGTTAAGTTATTATTATTATGTTTGCCCGTTGTAGGACAGTATTACTATCATTTAATGTAAGAATTTAGTAATAATCTTCTTTTGCCTTGAAACAATCCGGTTGACAAACCGCAACCGGGGTGGGTGTACAATGTTATGCAATTGAAACAATTTTAAAAGAACACAAGAATTACGTGAAACTATCATTTAAGTATTAATTTAGTAATAATAGTCTTTTATTGAAACAATCCGGAAAACCGGGGGCGCCGGTAACAAGTGTTCAAATACAATACAATACAATACAATACAAAATGACAGAAGACATAAATCTTAACTTCTAACAGAACAGACAGCCTGCAATACATGGCGCTAATAGCAGCCTACAAAGCATGTCCACCTACGGGTCTCGTTCTCGGTACCTCTCGCTCTTTATGCCAGTGTGTTATCCAATGCGCTGTCATAGCAAACATGTGTATTGAATGGTAATCAAGAAAGAGGGCCAAGGTTATTATGAGCTATTAGCTTTTCTTGGCTCCTGTTGCACAGTACTTCTTAATACATGGTTGCAGTTGTAATACTTGAATACTTGTTTTGTGCAATAAACAACTGCCAAATAAAAAAAATAAGTTCTGTGAATCTACTTGAATATCTCTTGTAAATGTACGTTACTGAGCCTATGTGTAACATCACCTTTAAAATGTTCACATTATGTCCATGGGTCAAATGGCGATAGTGATGCTATGATGATCATGATCATGAAAATAATAATATGACAAATTGTGAATAACTGATGATGTTGCTTTTATGTGATAATATTGATGCATTAATCTTGATGCATTTATCAGTGATACATCATTGCAATTGTTTATATTTATTTGTTATTAACTTTAGGTTGACTGTACAAAGTTTCAAAGTGTGTGCAAACAATACTCAGTTCGTGGATTTCCTACCTTGCTATTCTTTAGCAAAGGCGAAGAGGTTAGCTCATGATACTTTGGTTCTGTTTGACAATTTCTTTCATTTTTATTCAGTTACCTAAGTTTATAATTAACAATATAAAGTGTTCCCTACTTGCTTCACCTGAAGAACTGAAAATTTGCTCAACTATTTATTCACATACTCTTTTCTTCAAGTGATGTTTGAATCTCGGTTACATACTTATGTTCTAATGTAGGAGATCAGAAGTTAAATATGCTATACTGCCATATAGTACTGATTTATTGCACATATTATTATATTTTCTGTTTCTTAGGTGGCCAAGTTCAGTGGTTCACGAAGTTTTGATGAACTGAAGGAGTTTGTAGAGAAGACAAAGGCTGAACAAGATGGCGTTAAACGTGAAGAGGTAATCTGGAATGATAAGAAAGAAGTACATTATTATGAAAGTCAATTTTCATATGTGTAATATCTGTAGTCCTCAATGGACGTTCATGTTTTTAACATAACCATAACCATAACCACGACTTTTATTGAAACCAGTTGAACAAAAGTTTTACAAGAGAGAAGATAAACAATGATGATGCTGGTTCAAAGGGGGAGTCCTAAAAGGGCCTAAGCCCCGCTGACAAGGGTCACCCTAAAGTAAAGTAGTACAAGTAATAAGGTGGTCGGGAAATATCTACAAGTCTCTGTTTTTAAAGACAAGAAACAAAGGATGCGTTATCAAAGAACAAATCTTAACTAGTTAACTAACGTGCACATAGAATAAACTTAAATAACCGGAGAAAAGATATACACGCGTAGTTGGCTTTTAAACAAAAGGAAACTATGGACGTTTCTGAGTTGGAGCGGGAGACCATTCCATAATGCAGGGCCAGCGTTTTTTAGAGAGAATTTTCGTGTGTTGGTGCGAGTGGAGATCCCTCTGAAGTTTGCAGCAGATCTAACTTCGTAACGGTGGATTTCTGAGGTTGAGTGAAAATAACCATCGAAGGTGGGTGGCAGCGCATGTGACCTATATTTAAACATAAACTCACAGATTTGGATAAGTTTAATCTGTTCAGGTTTCGGAATTTTAAATTTATGGAAAATTTGAGCGGTGGACTCATAAGTAAACGACCTTGAGATTATTCTAACAGCTTTGTTTTGCAGAAGGACAAGTCTTTTTAGTCTAGAGGCATAATTGGAAGCCCATACCATATTGCAATATGACAAGTAGGGATGAACGAGTGAATAGTACAGATTTAACCGTAAGCGGGTAGGTAGTATATACGCGATACGTGATAATATACCCACGTTTTTTGAGATCTTAGAGGCTATGTGAGATCAGTGGCGTAACGAGGGGGGGTCAGAGGGGGGCGGCCGCCCCCGGGCGCAGCACCTTGGGGGCGCAAAATTAGCCCTGAGTGTTAAGTACTATGCAATAGAAATTGTATTATTAAATTAAATAATTAAATATATTAAATTTAAAATAAGCACAAGTTGATTTTCAGTTTAAAATGTGGCAAGAATAGTCAGCGAAGTAGCAAGCTATAATTGCGCCCCGTGCCAAGCGTAAATCTAGCGCCCCCATCCCACCCTTCCCCAAAGATCAACTGAACCAATAACGACGTAAATTATGAGAACATAGCCTAGATAAGACAGATGAAAATATATAGATATAGGCCAACGATGCATTGTAATGTAGTGTAACAGTTCTGAACGGTTTTCGAACCTTAATCAACTCGATTTTGACAAATTAATAGATGGATTTGCATCTGTAAAAACCAGAAAAATTAGCTTGTTTCCAGTAGCAGTTTCTTAGCCTTTCTTAATCTTTGGCTCTTAAAATACAATTATGACAATATGTTACTAGTCGTGTTACAATAGCGAACCTTTTAAACAAGTCTAAGCTATTACTCACCGTGCACTGACCTCTCTGTTCTTTAAATTTGTCTTTTCGTATTTATAAAAATCGTTTCCAAGTTATGTTGCATTACTTATTACAGAGAAAAAACATTGAATAAAATCTGGAAACTATATCATATATGCAATTGTATTAAATTAGTACCCACTGTTACCCAGTATTATTATAATACTAGACCTATGATACGAACGATTAACAGTCAACTAGAAAATTATGAAGGGCGCACTCTTTAAAATTTGCCCCCGGGCGCAGAAACCCCTCGTTACGCCACTGTGTGAGATATATGATACATATGATATATAGATACATAACTGGATAATTCAGACCTACAGCTATCAACAGGATTTACTGTTGAAATGCACCTGAATTGAAGATCACGTACTTGCAGAAAAACTTCAAAACTACCTAATTTTTTTATAGTAGTGATTCTGTAAATAATAAATGGTTTTGTCCAACCAGGGCATTAAGTTTTGATAGTATCCTTCAAATATATTGATATTGGTGTGTGATATTGATGGGTTGATACGTATCTGAAGCTTTTACTCTCTCAGCAGATTTCTGATGTTCGTTACTTTACTGTACCTTGTTACCTTGTGCTGTCAGTTCCTGGAACTCTAGCGACCTTCATGATCAAGCCTCTCCATTTCCTTCTGTCCGCCGTCGCATCTCTCAGTTCTGCCAAATTCATTCCAGTTGTTTCATGTATCTCGTCCATCCACTTTTTCCTTGGTCGTCCTTGTTTTCTCCTTCCCTCTCCATATGCTAACATCATTTCCTTTTCCAATCCATCTGATCGCATGACATGACCAAAGAACCTCAACTTTGCTCTTAGCACTGTTTGTTGTAGTGTCTCTTCATTCTCAATTCCGATACTCATGCGCACCCAATCGTTGGTCCTTTTCTCTTTCCATGATATTCTCTGCATCTTCCTCCATATCCACATTTCGCATGCGTTAATCTTTTTTTCATTTTCTTGGTCATTGTCCATGTCTCACTGCCGTATGTTACTGTTGGTATGATCAGAGCCTTCACCAATCTTTTTTTCGTGTCTATACTCACATGTTTGTCCTTCCATATTTTTTCCAGACCATTCATTGCAGTTTTTCCTATCGCTACTCTACGATTTATTTCCATATCACACTTTCCCTCTTTTTCTATTACTGATCCCAAAAACGTGAAGCTAGTTACCGTTTCTATTTCCTCTCCATCTACTACAAAACTGTCCTCCTCCTCTGTTGTCATGATCTTTGTCTTCTTTATATTGAAGTAGAGTCCTGCTTTCTCACTTTCACTCTTGAGCCTTCTTATTAGTTCTACCAAATCGGTTTTTTTACCCGCCAATAGTGTTGTATCGTCAGCGTATCTCAGATTGTTTATTGTTCTTCCCGCTATCTTTATTCCTTCCATAGCCTCATCCATTCCCGCCTGCCTCATTATCCTTTCAGCATACATATTAAATAGGAAAGGAGACAGAATGCATCCTTGCCGCACTCCCTTCCTAATCCTGAATCTGTCAGTATCTCCATATTCAGTCCTTATCACCGCTATCTGATCTTCGTACAAACCCCTAAGAAGTTGAATCAAGTGTTTCGGTATTCCCATTTCTCCCAAGGTTTTCCACATCAATTCATGATTAATGCAGTCAAACGCTTTGCTATAATCAATGAAGCATATGTATACTTTCTGTCCAAACTCCCTTTGTCTCTCCATTATCCACCTCATATTGGCAATATGATCACGTGTTCCACGAAATTTCCTAAATCCTGCTTGACTATCAGGAAGCTCTCTCTCTATTGTACTCTCCATTCTTTTATGTATTATTTTGAGTAATATTTTGCTTATGTGTGATATCATTGCTATTGTCCTGTAATTTTCACACTCTTTTGCGTCTCCTTTTTTAAATAAAGGGATAAAGACTGAACTTTTCCAATCTTCTGGCCACTTTCCAGTTTTCCATATGTTATTACAAATCTTTGTTATTGTCTTTGTCATCACGCCATCCCCAGCTTTTACCATTTCTATTGGTATCCCGTCTTGACCCGGGGCCTTATTATCTTTCAATTGTTTAATAGCCCATTCTACCTCTGCTTCCATGATTTCCGGTTCATTTTCATACTCTGTTACATCTGTTTTTTCTACCTTTACTCTTTTATCTTCGTTGTACAACTCTTCTGTGTATTCCTTCCATCTTTTCTTCATTCCTTCTTCATCCGCAATTATGTGTCCATCACCTGCTTTCAGCGACCCCATTTTTGGTGTGTTTTTTCTCGTTATTTCCCTCACTTTTGAAAACATAGTTTTAGTTCTTCCTTTTCTTCCCTCCTCCTCCATTTCCTTGCATAATTCATTTAGATGTTTTTCTTTGTCCATGCGCGCTTGTTTTTGGAATGCGCTGTTCAGTTTTCTTATCTTATCTTTATCTCCTTCTCTTTTTGCTTCCCTTCTGCATATGGCTATGTTAATAGCTTCTTTCGATAGCCAAGGAGTTGTTTTAGTTTTTCTTTTCTTCGGAATATATTTCTCCGCAGTTTCTAAGATCACTTCCTTTGTCTTTTCCCATAAATTGTTCTCAACCTCCTCTGTTTCTGCATCGTCCCTCTCCAATATTTCAAATCTATTCCTTATTTCTACTCTGTATTCCTGTGATATTTCCTTGCAGTCGTATGTGATCAATCTTTCTCCTTTTTTTAATTTTTTTAGTTTCGTTTGCACTGTTGCTACTAGTAGTTCATGATCGGTTCCACAGTCAGCGCCTGGTTTTGTTCTAACATCTCTTATCGTGCTATTCCATCTTTTATTTATCAGTATGTAATCAATCTGGTTCCTGTGTTTTCCATCTGGTGACGTCCACGTATACAACCTTCTTTTTGGCTGTTCAAACCATGTATTCATTATTCTCAGGCTGTTTCCTTCGCAAAAATCCACTAATCTCTCTCCTGCATCATTTTGCTCTCCCAACCCATGACCTCCTAACGTGTCTCCCCCTCCTCCATTATATTTTCCCACCTTCGCATTAAAGTCACCAATGACCATTATTACATCTCCTTTAGGAGTTTTATCAATTACACTTTGTAATTCATTGTAAAAGCTTTCGTGCTCTTCCTCAATCGCCATTGACGTTGGTGCATATATTTGTATAATTGTTATATTAACTTTCTTTCCTCGAAATCTTACGCTCAAGATTCTGTCACTCACTGTATCATAACCCATTATTGAATTTGCGCTTGTTCTATCACACATAATTGCTACCCCACTTCTTCCTTTTTCTTTTTTACCTGACATTATAATCCTATAACCATTCCAATTGAAATGGCCCTGTCCTTTCCATCTTGTTTCACTTAACCCCATGATTGATATATCAAGTCGTTCCATCTCTCTCTGAATGATATCCATCTTTCCACTCTGCATACTACGGACATTCCATGTGCTTATTTTCATTTTATTTTTACAGCTCAGGATGAGTCTTTGCTTTCCAGTACGATCTGCCACTGAACCTCCTTTCGGCTTTTGTCCTGTTGCTTCATTAGACTGAATTGCTTTCAACTCTCCATTTCGCTCTTTCCCAGTAGCTGTTGAGTCGCACTCCGGCCTGGGAGTCTCACCATCTGCGACTACTACTTTGTTTGAATTAGCTTGATTCATAAAGGTTTTCTTGGCATGGTAACAGGGGTGGTTTGCCATTGCCTTCCCCTGGTTTTGCCTGCCGTGCCCGTTCGTTCTCCTACCCAATTAAGGGAGGGTACTAACAGTCTGCACCACATGAAGGTGGGCACGGAGGACTTTGGTTCATCAGCCCAGGTCGGTTCCGAATCTACGATCATCGAATACGTCGATCGGATTTCCTCCCTGTGTTACTCTAAGCAAGCTAGGCAAGCCTAGAGTGACTGATGAGCCTTTGCAGAACAAACTTTACTGTAACACGCTCTAAATTCTCTTTCTGCTATACCAATGAAATTCTGTTGGCTAATGGCTATTGTTATGTTTTTGCTTGTTCCGGTTTCCTAGTTCTGTTTCAGTTGTAGTTTATGTAAATGCCATGTATGCATTTCATAACTAATGCAGGCTGTGGCAAAAATCTGATGTTTGCATTTTGCTGTAGGGTAGTTTTACCTTCGAGCTGGTGACTCTGAATTATGTAACTCTGTACTGTAAAATATGCTGGATTTAACATTATCTATAGATAGCAGTTCATTAGTAAATGTGGTGTTAAACTTGATTTTACTTGATGCAGAAGGTTGCTGATGACAAGGAGACTGCACTTGAGCTGACAGACGCCACCTTTGACTCACACATCTCAACAGGTCATCATTTCATTAAGTTCTTTGCGCCATGGTGTGGCCACTGTAAAAACCTGGCACCAATATGGGACGAATTGTCAAAGGCATTCCAAGATGACAGCTCAATTTCCATTGCTAAGGTCAGCTACTCTTTAAGTAAACATTATGGCGTAGAATTTTTTGATTAGTATTGACACACAGACTAAGAAACAAGACAAATGAAAACATTGGAACTTTTATTAGGATTGTATTTCAAACTGGCTGAGGTCTATCAGAGTAAAATGTAGTTAAGAGAAGTGATATTTATGTTGTATGATTCTGTTTTAAGAAATTTCTTGCATACTGGCTACTCAGTAATACAGTACAATGCACATTCTGCTGTTTATGTGTGCTAGGATAAACTATCATACTCTAATAAAATACAGGTTAGACGTAGGCCTAATTATGTGAGTCAGACTCCTCTATGCTCAAAGATTTGAGTTTCATGCATAAACGAATCTTGAGGAAGATATTTTAGACAAATAACTTTGGAAAACGGTTTCAACATGGCTTTTTAAGTTGCATTTCATTGAAACACCAGGAACACCAATGAAGAATATTTCTTTAGTGATTGAATGTAAATTTACTGTTGTTCTGTACATGGAGTTTTGGCAAAAACTGTTTCAGGCAGAAATGATTACACTGTAAGTCTTGGTTGTAATCATTGAATACTGTCATTTAAAGATACTTTTATTTCAGAATTTGTTTTGTTTATCCAATCCACTTCTGTTGTATAACTGTTTTCATACTTTTACTTAACATTAGGTTGACTGTACAAAATTTGCAAGTGTGTGTAGCCAATACTCGGTGCGTGGATATCCTAGCTTGCTTTTCTTCAGCAAAGGGAAACAGGTCAGCTTGCTTTGGTCGTACGTGATTTGACAAGATGCAATGTTTTCTTGTTTTATAAATACCCTGTGAGTGTCTGTGTTTGTAGAAAGTTATTAACTTTTGTATGGGGAACATGGTAATGATTAGTAGTTTTCTTAAAGTGGAGATGGTCATGGCTGGTAAGTCTACAATTCAGACATTATTGTTGCCTCATAGAGTTCCACAATAGACACCATCTGCATGCAACAAACTAGTGAAGTATATTTTTCTTATATGATAGCAGCTGAACCTTGTCATCCTTATTAGCTCCAGGCATTGACTTTACTCTTGATTTCAAGATAAAATTAAATACTAACAAGTTTTCGTTAAAGAGATACAGTTCTACAAAAATTTGCACATATAAAAATTACTCAGTTGTATTAATTTACTTATAACCATCTCGTTATTTAATTGAACTGTTTATGTAAACAGGAGTTTAGCATTTAATCGATATTTTACTTCTCTCTGATTCTACAGATACATTTCCATGATATTTAAAAAAATGTAACACATGAGTAGAGATCTTATGGTTGCCAGTCAGTTTATTGCACTTGTTATGTTTACCATTTTGTTAGGTGGCCAAATACCAAGGCGCCCGAACTTTGGATGATCTAAGGGCATATGCTGAGCAGACAAGGGCTGAACAAACTGACCAAGATGACAAAGAAATTGCCAAGGATACAGAAGAGGTATGCAGTTAGACTGCTATCCATTTGGAATGTTCCTCTTACCAGTGCAATATATTATTATAATAATGAAATTTGTTATAGGTTCCTAATTCGCACCGAAATGTGGATGTGAGGTGCAGTTGGTAAGCTGCCAAGAAGATAAAATGCAGTTAGAGATCCAAATGTCTGAAAGCCAGTGAGAAATTGTGAGCTTTGAGGCCGAATGGGCTACCTCCCGCCTCAGCAGCCTGATGTAGTCTGTATGATGGAAAAGGCAGACAATCAGCTTTTTCAGGCAGTCATATGGAACTCAAGTCATGTTCTGCGTAGCCTTTTTCCACCGACAGTCCGACGTAGCTATGCACTGCGCCAAAGACCTCATGACTTTGAATTGCCAAATAAAGACGATCGTAGCTTCATCCCCCGTGTGCTCTTTAAGTCAATATCAATGAGATAGAACTGTTCGTAACTCAATCCAATCCATCGGTTCACTGCCGTACTGACATCTGACGATAACACTAATAATTATAGCTATTTTCCTCTTTTTTCTTCTATGTGAGAAGTTGCGGTCTGTCAACTTTCTATTTTCAATAAACGAAATTATATATTTCATGAAGGAAGGCAATATATTTGCCACTACATCACTTTCATGCGGTATACTAAACAACTAATGTACAGTATTTTGCCACTAACCTAATGCATGAGGATTCACAAGATGTCACTACCAGATACTGTTTAACCCTTTTTAGCAAAAGAAAAATCAAAACAGGGTACCAGATTACAGTTATTTGGTGTGTATGAACAGCTAGTGGCAAGTATGTTGCCACCTCATCGTGTAGCCCAAACAGCTAGTGGCATATAATATGCCACCACTTACTTTTTTACTGATTTCAATTCAACAATATTATACTCTTGATTACTTTTTTTTACCTATACATAATATGTATTTATATTAACTTTGCCTACCCTGGGCGCTTCTCGCTTATAAAGGGTTAAATGCTCATTTTCATAGAATATTTTTATGTGGATGCAGTGAGAATCATATTTTTTGTTTCTTTCTTCGTGAAATGCCCCAAAACTCACTATTTAGGCATAATGTTGTGAAAACAGTTGAAACAGTGCCAAAGTATTAATTATTAGAGACTAAAATAAGAAGAAATTTAAGATTTGTTGTCCTTGTCTTGTTCTGTAGAGGCGTAAGCTCTTTGTTTGATGATTGTAATCACTTTATTAGGAAGTTGACGAAATCATGAGTGCAAACAATTTGTTCAAAGCCATTTTGTATTACTTTCAGGCTGCAGTAGTTACACTGAATGAAAAGTCATTTGAAGCACAACTTGAGAAAGGCCACACCTTTGTTAATTTCGTTCAGCAAGGGTAGGTTGTTAAGTTATTCTAATGCTTAAGCTACTGGTTATTTGTAGAAGTGTACCAGTTGTAATAATGTGAAGAATGTTGTTGCGATTAAACAGTAATCATGTGAAGAATGTAATTCAGTTTTCTTCATGTGTTTGTACCATCTACAGTATCTCCATTCTATGCTAACATGTCTGGCCAGGCATCTGCTTGAGAAGGCCTAAGATGGTGCTTAGTGGGTATGATTTTCCCTCTGCTGCCCTTGGCTCTTGTAAATTCGTTAAGAACATTTTTGCTCTGTAGTCTTTGTAGGCCATTAAATGATGGCCACATATCTGCCTTTCCAGTGTACTGACCTGGTAAGGGATTGCTTTGATGCGCCATTGACTGATGCCGTGTGCATTAGACACCAGCGTGATAAAAGTTACTAATTACAATTACATTTCTTGTTTAGGCTGTTTCCTTTACTCTGTGGATTGGTACTATGTTTATACTTACTAGATCCACCCTGTGTTTCAACATGCATAATGAGTTTAATCAGAAGTGATCATTGACTGATGGCCTTGAGTTGGTGGTTTAAAAGTGTACAGATCAGATTAGAGACTTCTGCAAACTTCTTATTGATGTTACAGGTGCAAAGCCTGTGAAAGTTTGGAACCTATCTGGCTGGAACTGGGAAAGAAGTTTCAATCAGAACCTGAGGTTGTTGTCGCTAAAGTAGACTGTTCCGTTGAAGACCAACTGTGCAGGCAAAACGGAGTAAGGAATCCTTCAATTTTTGCTTTTAATTGCTGATGATTATACAACATCTTAGCCTATTTATATTAGCATCTCTTCAAGAAAACTCATTTCAGGTGCTTCCAACTGCATTATAAAAGACTGATATAACAGAAAGGTCTTCAAAAGCTTTGTCACAAGTTCGCTTAATAAAATGTTTATCAAAACGAACTGGAAAGAAAAACTCAATTTCTCGTTTAAAATGCTATTTATGAGTAATTTTACCAGTTCTCGAACCCTTTACATTCACTCTTTCTTCCCATCAAAAACCAAACGTCCGGTCCTCTGGTCCCCAGGTAGAGCCTCACAAGTTCAGGTCATTTTGCGACTAGCTTGTGAATAGAGTGTTAGAAAAGGAGAAGAATAGAATAGAATATTAGAACTTTATTGTGGGACCAATTGCAAACCGCATTTTGGCTTACAGAAAAGTTTAAAGGATTGCTTTCTCTATTTCTGGATTAGACTATTTATGCAGTCTATAAATTGTTTGATCACATGTTATTTATATTTGATCAGTGTTCTTTATCTTTGATAAATCATCCAATTATAAAGGTTTTTCTGGTGAGACAGTCTCAGGGTATTCCCCATTCACAGCTTCTTCGATTGTTGGTTAAAGATTGTGGAACTCTCTCCCTGTATCTGTGTGTTCTGCACAGTCGCTTATGTCATTTCATTCTTGAATTAAGGTTTGCCTGTTTTCAAATTGCTGATCATTCATAAGCAATTTGTCTTAATGGCCTGATCTGGGTATTGACCTGATTACAGCTTAGTTTGTTGAGCCATTGGTTAACACTTTGACCGCTGAACATAGTATGTAAATGTATGAAATAAGGGACGTGTTAACACGTCCCTAGTGGCCAACGTGTTAATAGCTTGTGCAGTAGACAACAGCACAATAGCAGTTATTAATTACAATTAGATGTATATATGCTTTAGCTGACCAAGTGAGCCTTGATCTTGTACAGTAGAACTTGGCAGTTACAACTAAATATTCTCATTTTACTGACTGTGCATATTTCGGCAGGTCAGTAAAATGTGCATTTACTGTTTGGTTATGTAGCATGCCCAAGTTCTTGATCATAAATAAATAAGTATAGGTTATTAATGTTCATGCAAGAGTAAACAATGTTACAGGTGTCTTTAATATTGGCTTAATTTATCTTTATTTATAGATTGACCGTTTTCCAACGCTCGTTCTGTACTATAAAGGAGACAGAGTGGCTGAGTATAAAGGGCCTCACGACGTGACTTCCCTTCATGCGTTTGTTCTTCAGGGTATGCTGAATCCTCAGGGCCTTCTTCCATCACGCGATGAACTCTAGATATGCGGGTGCTAATATTATTCGTTCAATAGCCGACATTTTGTTTTCGTTTATGTATTTGACATTTTCATGTAAGATGAATAATACATGATTTGAGACAATCGCATTCCTGATTCTGCCGTAAAATGTGCTTTAAAAATTAAATATTTTGTGGGAAGTTTTTCTTCTGTTGTCTCTCCTGGTTACAAAATATTGCTGTCTGTGAGAATGTTTGTTGAATGCACATGTTGTTTAATTGATATTTGTGCAGGCGGAGGGCGACACTAATGGTCTTTGTTACCACATAGTGGTCATTAAACAGTAAACAAACAAAGATATTTGCACAACATCATTCACTTCCGTTATGCCATGTCTCCTTATAGTACCATATTTTTATGCCATTATTGTTTGATGGTTTCTTATAATTTGTGGATATCTCGTTTGTTTTTGAAAATGTAATGACAACTCAAATGAGCTAGAAGTTTCAGTTGAGTAGTTATGTTGCAGTCAGATGTAGCATACAATCTGTGATAATGGGTGACTGTTGTTTTGTATGCTATTGGGTGTATTTTGGTCAATGTTCACGCAACTGAAGTATACAGAAAATATTTGTAATGGTTATCATTCCATACAAATGTGATAATGCCATGACAAAATATTTATAGGAAATTTCATGCATCTTTGCAACTTGTGCTATACTTGCAGTTGATGTATGTAAAATATAGCAGCAACCTGCCAGCAGGTATTGCCATGACCTTATGGGATCGAAATTCAGAGTTGAAAACCAACCTACCTAACTAAATTAACTGCAAGTAATGCTATGGGATTTTATTCATAATTTTTTATTAACAAGCTCTTTTTATGCTAAACTGAAGTCATATGATACAGATGTTAATATTCTCATTTACTGTATACTGCCATGAATCAATGGACTAATAATATTTTTAAATTATTAATAATGAGCTATTAATTTTAAGTATATTTTTATTTCAGTACATATCATTAACTTGGAAGTATGTTTTAAAGCTCGGTGCAATGGAAATGGCAACAAGTGTGAAAATCACGCTTGGTATGGCTTTTTATGGATGACATTACTGGAGATACTACATAATGACAATGCAATGCTTAAAATCTGTTCATGGATACCAGCATGTTATAGTTCAGGGTTAGTATGCCTTGAACTCTGTATATGAGAAAGGATCTGAAGTGGAAAATTCTAATGACAGTATACTTGTTGCTTAACTTGGGAGAAACATGGTATGGAAGCTTTTAATAATCACAAAGGAGCATCGGAAATGTCGTTAGATCTAAGTGTTATTCACCTAATGTGAGAGCAAATTTGTGCCATGCTCCTCCAAGGTGTAGTTGAGAGTTGCTTTGATGTAAGTAAGTAATCATTATTAGCATGAGACAAATGCCCACACTTTACAACAACACATACAAACATTGAAAAATAATAAAATATGTTTTAAATATCAATAAAACACAATGCAATATAATAAACAGTTTAAAATGTTTTAACTTCATATATAGTTCGGAAACTAACAGTGTATTGTAACAGCTGTGCAGAATGATGCAGGAACAATTCCGGTACTAAATTTATTTTTTAAAATTTTATTTTCCAAACATTTATATAGCGCCCCTTCAAGATTCCTACTCAGACGCTCTCCCTGTGCTAACCTAAATGATGTTAGTCAATATGAATACAAGTAGTGTGTCTGTACAAACAGATTTAGTATTCTAATGATCACAACATCGTGTAGTACGATGAAAGGCTCAGATTGAAGACCTGTGTAAATAGTTGAAATATTTTTAATTCATTCTGAGAATTTATATAGCGCCTCTTCAAGAGACCTACTCTTTGCTAGCCTATTATGATGTCAAGTGTCATTACGAACGAAAATTTTACATCAGCAGTTTGTGATGTGATCTGACATTATTTCACATAGTATAGCTGCCTTTGGATTTCCCTGAACTGCATCCAAACTTCTGCAACGAATTACGTTTGTGTACAGTGGTGTTAGTGTGAAGTAACCATTGTTTGATGCATGATGCAAGATCATGCTTTTTTTATGACGATGGTGCTGAAGAAATCATTGTATTAGACGGGAGATGGTTAGATATGTGCATATTTAGTACTCTGGTTTGTCACTTGGTGTTTAGCTGTCTGACTTTAGATGCTATACTTTAAAGTGTTTACAGTTTCAATACAAATAACTTAATATTTATACTTATTTCATTTGGCATATCGCTTTGGTTGTTTGTTGCTTTTAATTTGATCAGTTGATTCTTGTTTCCCATTTTTAGTTTCATATATCTATAGTTAAATGTGATAATTTCTTTTTACAGCTGCTGCTGAGTTGTAAGTGAATAATTAATTATGTAATTCTCTACTTCTGTTACAATTTCTGTTTATCTTGTTGTCTTTTGCTGAATAATGGCTGAAGAACAAAATAATGGTGAGATTCGTATATCTCTGGTTTAGTAATTCAAAAGATAAATGAGTTTATATGAAGGTTTGTCCTAGATTCAGCATGCATGCATAATGAAGTACACATAATTTGGTCCAAGGATGTTGTTGTAACATTTTTTTTGTCTTTATGTGCCAGCTACATGTTTTATGAATTGAGATGCGGCATATCTTGGAGAGCAACAGACGAGCCTTAATATCGTATTCGAGAATGGATGTTGTCTTATCTGTGGATGTCAGGGCTGGCCGTGTGATCTTATGAATGGCAATGTGGCATTTTCAATCGAATTAATGCCATCATAAATGCACTTTGGTCGATCTGTCCATTTGGTATGGGACGGGAATGCGATTTCCTTGCGACTTTTAATTGGAAGCATCTCTTCCTCTTCCCCATTCTCCTCTTCCCCATTCTCAGCTTCAGCGTGGCACGCGTCTGCTCTGGACAGACTAATGACCGCTGTGCTCTCGGGTGACGGGCTGTACCTTCAGTCATTGCGTCCGTGTCTGACCTCATTGCGTCCGATGATCCATCACCCTTTCGGCCGGTGTTGCTGCTGCTACTACTTTCTTCTGTTGCTGATGTTGGTACCAAGTTTCTGCCGCAGAGGACGTGATCTTCTTGGGAAGTGGGCCGACGAAAGAAAAAGACGTCTGCCGAGGAACACTGTAGACACTGTATGCGTGAAACTGAAAGGGATGTGGCAAAGGTTAAGCTAGTCACACGCGACAGGGGCAAAAGGGGAAAGGTTACTTCCAATTCGTGAAAATGAACGTCACAGAGGGAACTACAAAGTATGTGCTGGAAAAGCTGTATCCTCAGTGTTTAAAGTGGTTTGGGTGAGCAGTGGGAACTCCAATGAAGAATTTTATTGGAAAGTATGTGTTATCATGGTTCCATTGCATGGTGAGCAGTGGGAACGCAAGCCAGAAATTTCGACAGCAGTGGGAACGCCGTTCCCACAGTTCCCACACCACTTTAAATCCTGTGTATCCTGGAGATAGGCTTGGAAAGAGAAGTCAGTAGCAGTAGTCTAAGTGGGAAACAAGAGATGCCGGTATGGATAGAACCATTCCCGCTTCCCTACTGGTATGGATTTCTCGCCTGGAGAAGTAGCCTACCGGTAATCTTAGAGTCAGTCAGGAGAGGTGCCGGTATGGCATACCATTTGGGGCCGTCCATAAATGACGTCACGCTATTTTGGCCGATTTTTAACCCCCCCTCGTCACACTTCGTCACAAAAAGTAAGACCCCTCTGAAAATGACGTCACAAAGCTCTGACCCCCCCTAAAACCAATTTCCATGGCGAAGCAAAATGCTCCTTCATGGAACAAATAGCGAAAACATGAATATTTTAAAATCTAACGGTGACCAAATATTGAAATAATTAGCAAATTATTAATAATGGTGCCCGTATACATTAAAATAATTTAAAAAATAATGAAAATTTAATCCTAAAAATTAGTGCTGTTATTGTTAAAATTAAATTGTTGTTAATTGTTAAATTTAATAACATAGACCTGGTGTGACGTCACACTACTCAGACCCCTCACCCCATGTCACACATCGTCACAAATTTCCGACCCCCTCCCCCTAGGTGCGTGACGTCATTTATGGACGGCCCCTTTCATACCGTCACACTTCGAGCACTGGTCGGTAGTGCACGTGGAAGAGTAGTCTCAGCAGTTGGGTGTTGCTTCGGCATCTAAGAAATTGAAGCGTGAATAATGATAGGGATGCTATACGGCGACCATTGAAGAAGGTGCCGCCACCGCTGCCATGATGCGAGGCGCCGCTGGGCGCTATATACTAGGCCTACGCAGTCCAGCGATCAATTCTGTGGGAACATGCATGCTTCGACCGCAAATGGAGTTATGCTAATTCAGTGGAAGCTGGACGCCAGCAATATCACTTTCGATGGATGCGTCGCAGAACGGGTGCTTAGAAGGAGCATAAGAAGAAAACAGGCACTGAAACAGCGCAAAGGAGTGGAGTTTATCAACGGAACGCTGTACAAATACTCCGGATTCTATAGGAGAGACGAACGGAAACATATAGACAGACACACGGAGACAGACATAGGCGTACACACAGTGACAGGCATGTAGAGAGCGCGAGATAGAAAGCACGATGGAGGTGGAGGGTGGTCGATCCGTTTAATGCGTCCATATATGTAGACGATAGCCGTCGTACGTAGCGGTGGGGGTTGCAGTGGACAGTCGATGCCGGCCACTGCCTCCGTCGACTGACCGTTTTAACCGCGGTCCACTGCCGTCAATCGATCATAATGTCTTGTCTATGGCGCCATTATTCGGACTATGCGTGTGCGACGGAGGCGGCAGTTGCAGCGTCGTTATGTTTACGTCTCGGCATCGACGGCCAGAGTAGGCGGCGGTGGCCTGAGTCTGCTGCAGACGGCGATGTCTTCGGTCGTCGCCGCCTGCTCCTCTTCCCTCGTGCGCTCGATGGGGAGGAAGGCGCTCGATCGACAGAACTTTAGAGGCGCTGTCTTCCATAGGATTCCGAACTCTAAGATTCCGTAATGAAGTCAGTAGGATGTATTGCCTTAAGCCTTAGCGCAGTAGGCGGATGTAGGCCTACGTCAATGAACATTGGTGGAAATAAAAGCTTTCGATATGAGTGCCGCTCAGCTGCAGATATAAACAATGCCGCGCTGTAGACCGAGCGAATATGACGAGATAGCGTTATAAACGGGATGAACAACTCTTCGTTAAACCTTGAGCGAGCGGTTATATATATTAGGCTGCTATGCTTCAACATAGCGGCTTTACTGTAGACCTACAACTGACATGCGAAGTAGACTTCAATGATAAAAAGTTGCAATTTGAAAATGATTAATTCCGAGTCAAATGTGACAGAAGTGGAGTCCAGGACGAGCGACGAATGGCTGACACAAACGGTTCCCACGAATCGAGGCTGGACGACAAAACTACCGTCTGCAGCCGGTCACAGAATCCAGTTGGATAGAAATAATGATGACCTGGAGGAGCCAATGGAAAGGAGAAATACGTCTTCGTCTGATGTGATACAGCCTGTAGACTTCGATGTCTCATACAATAAAACGAACCTTCTTGAAAACACGAATGCGAGTGGATCGGGTTTAAGATACAGTCCGACGATAGCAGATGTTGATTTGCTGTGGCCAGAGAAAGTGAACGAGCAGTCTGCAGGCACAGACTGCTTCTTACAGCACGATAATCAGACGAACACCGAGGACACCACAGCCACTGCCACAGTCGACGACCTTGACTCGATCTCTTTGGAACTGCACGACCACTTCCAAAGTCTGCCCGAAACATCGAAGCGACCGACTTCAAGAAAGAAACCTCTGCGTTCAAAATACCGACGTCCTTCGAAAACGAAAGGCGTTCTTGGCGCTCGTACTTGGCGACCTGAGACGTCATCATCGTCGTCATCGTCTGATCTCAGTATGACGTCACTGGCAGATGACGTCGGGCTGTGGATGATGATTGCCGAGAGGGCGCCACTGCAGGCGTCTGCGGACAACGTGTCGGCCATCGGATATAAATCGGCAACACTCCTATCGGAAGAGGTCGCTACGGTCAGTGCCGCCGTCGCAAGCGTATTGATATTCTGGTCGCTCCTCGGAACCGCCATTTGCCTAGTGTTGCGCATGCGCAGGCGGAAGCGACGTCGCCTCAAGCGTCACTCCCTTGATGACGTCGCTCATATCGATATGCTTGATGAGATGATTCGTACTGAGCTGGCCAGAGGTCGTGCCAGGTTGAATACCTCGTGCACAGCATCACAGTCTTCCCCCACCTACGTCAACGTTCCTCCTCCGCCGTTTGCTGGATTTCAGACGACGTTTGACAGCGTTCAACTGATGAACTCGTACAACTCGATCTCGCACAACCACTGCAACCGACAGAATGTCTACGAATACTTTGTTGCGGGAACCGGAAGTCAGTTCGTCGCGAGTGAGAGACATCCGCTGCCTGCACGCTCTGTGTATAACTCGCCGAACGTCGAACGGGTCGCGTGCGTTCGTCTGTCGAATGCTCGCAGTTTCGAGGTCTTGCAGAAGACCGTCCGACCGAAGAAGATGGACTTCCACCGATCGAGGAGTTTCAATGATAAGTCTGCAAAGGCTGTGGTGCATCTATCGCAGGAGAAGCCGACGCCGGACTCTGGATCAAGGGCCTGCAGGGTCTCCGGGAGCCCGAACAAGAGGAGTGGAGCGAAAGAAGCAGGGTATATATCGCTGCGAGACGGACCGGTGCTCGCAAGCGGCAGCAGGCAGGATCAGCTGTCGTGGATTGGATTCCCACCGACGAAAACCAGTTTCGATAAGACGAGGACTCCAGAACACCCGACGGAATCGACCGTGCTCAACAGCCGCTCCCAGTACCTTCCCTACCACGTCCAGAATAATCACTCGGCATGCACCTCCTCGTCTGCAGTGCTCTACGCTGCTTCTTCCCGTCCGTACCAGGATCGCGGCGGCCTCCAAGGAGGTCCCCGTCACCCGTGCTTGGGCGAGTGTCGAGGTCCGGGCACGGGTGATATCCGGTGGCGCGGCTATCAGTCGCACCATTTCGTCGGCTGCAGACCGATGCACTACACCGCCGGGTACTGCAGCGGCAGTCGACCAGTGCGCTTTCCGAAGATGGGACAGTCATGCCTCGTCGGGGAGTTGCAGAGGAACGCCAGCAATCCTTCCAGCTGCAGCAAATCTGGAGGAGGTGGCCGCGAAGCAATAGAGATGCGCCACTGCATGTAGCGCCTTCACAAGTTCCCGTATACGGCGCTATATAAATGTGGAGAAATATCGAGGAACTTGTATTCGTGTGGGAAATGTGATCACGGAAATCCAGGCAAACTGCAGAAATAGTCGTTTTCATTCATGCCCATCTCATTAGACCCAGGCGTATAAGTAATTATGTATATATGTTATGTATTACATATTAGGCATATAATATTGTGTATATAGATGTAAAGGGCAAAGCATTAAAGTCTTAAGTTCTATAGCCATATGCGCCTAGCTGTCTGTACAAATGAATAGCCAGGCTATAATTTATGCAGGACCTGGTTAAAACTCGCTCTGTAAAAAACGTGTATACTGCTGATGCATTCGTGGTCTTGGTAGGCCTATATGTGAGGTTGTTCGTCGGTTAAAACTTCTACAAGCTTTCCGAGCCTCCTATGACCTTAGCCTTTGACCGTAGGGCAATCTGAACATCCTTTCGGAACCCTGAACACTATAGACTTAATCTGCAACACTTGAGATGAATTCCATTCGTATACTGGGCCTAAAAGGCCTCAGTTACATTAGACCTACGCGATTGCGTTTAAATCTGGCTGTGAAAAAAAACAGGTGAACACCTATCTATTTCTATTTCATTCTGACTTACGCACATTGCATCCGCTGTTGATTGCTTGCGTGCGTCAGTCTGTATAAAGATGCTTTTGGCGAGACTTGATGGAGATGCGGCGCTGTGGCGCTGACTTGGCCTCAGGGATCTCCCTTTGAAGGTTTTTATTGTTGATATCACGTACGCGTGCAGTAGGCTATAATAGACGCTCATGATGGTCTTGGCTGCGTGGAAGGAAAACCGTCAGAGTGGCAGAATTCTCAAAGTTATCTCAACGGCTGTCGTCATTCTCTTTATGGTTCTATTGTCTTTCTGTTTTTTGACCATCGGCCTTTCTCACCTGAACGTCAGACTGTCTATCTCTCCATGGCTGTCTAGAAGTCTGTGTGCCTTGTCTTGCTGCGTATGTGACTCTTTTATCATATGCTTAAACGTATATATATATATATATATATATGCAATCAATTCCAGCAAAATAACATAGTCTACTTATATAATATTATAATATATATATATATATGTATATATATTTAGTAGGCCCTATTATCCACGACCTACATGTAGGCGTATATATACAGCTTATAGATGTATACCACCTGGTTTCCTGACAGTTTCTGTATCTATATATATATATATATATATATATATATATATATATATATATATAATTAAATATGGCCAGTGTTTACTGTTTATGATGGAAACGGATGGCTTGGTGTGACGCAGGGAGTGGGCGTGCTTTATTAGACACACCCTAGGGCCTAGGCCTATTAGATACTGGAATTTTCCCAATTTACTTCCAGCGACGGTCGTCAATGTGTACACGACGCACATGTGACGCCATTGCGTCGTCATCATCGTCTAGACGTTTCATCTGTCCAGTGTTTGGTTAGAACTTGCAGTCTATCAACAGCAATAAACTAACGCTCGTCAAACATTAATGAGTCACTATAGTACAAGACTACAGGTCTGTTTGCGAAATTCAATCGCCAGCCTTCACGGTAACCGTCGCTTAATTAACTTTTTCCCATCGTCCACTCTGCCTCGTTGCTATAATTTTCGTGACCATTATTCATAGTGCTTGTAATTATACTCCCAGAGGTGACACCAAGTCTCGACCTGCTGAAGCAGCGCTTTAACCACTGCGACGTAGGCCTACTGACGTAGGCTATAGCCTATAGGCCTAGGCCTACGCAGAGGTTAAAGTGGGTGGGAACGCGTTGGAACGGCGTTCCCACTGCTCTCGAAATTTTTTGCTTGCGTTCCTAGGCCTATATATACTGCTCACCATGCAATGGAACCCTAGACCGCTCGTCACGCCGGCGCCCCGGGTTCGCTTCCCGGTCGGGTCGGTTTATCAGAGATTAATTTCTCGGATCTTTACTGCGGGTGGCTCGGTCGCAATTTAAACGTGGAGTACGAGGTTGCTTTCTGCCTCCGACACTAATCATCTTCGATATGAAAAAGTGTCGTTAAGCCGAAACAATTTTATTTTAATGGAACCCTGGTAGGCCTAACGCAAGCGTTCCAATAAAACTATTTTTCGGAGTTCCCATGCATGCACTGCTCACCCAAACTACTTTAGGCCTATATATAGTATATCCACGCGCTGCGTACACGAACTCACCAAACCCTATCTCTCCACAGGTGTCTCACTCAAAACTGAAAACACTGCTCTTTCAGAAATCCTATCCCGATTCCTTCCTCCTCTTCCGGGCCTCCCTCGCTGTTTCAACTCTAAACACCATCTACCGTAACCGTCTGTCTGCCTCATCCTTTTAGGCCTAATTGGATCTTGATCCTCTGCTATCGATTCTGTTTTGGTTAAGCGCCTGTGAATAAAGTGGTTCCCTCGACTTCGCTTTTTGGGCGCTGTAAACATTTCGAGATTACGATTAGGTTACGTTTACGACCTGGAGTGGAATATCCGGGCCCGCCAAGAAATATCAGGATAGGTGACATTGGCGAAATGTGCGCCACATTGGAAACCATTATCTAAGACTCCTTAGGCCTAACTCCAATACACGCACTTGCAAAGGCTACTTGTTGTCTGGCTAATATTTATTATCGTATACGTGGCCAACGTTTGTTTTATTCACATTAACTGCCAAATGACATAGGCTACCTGTTTTTACCACACTGAACAATGAACATTCAGGTATTATGTTTCATGCCAAATGGCGTAGACTCGTTCTAGTCACGCTATAGTGTCTGCTGCCTCCAGTCATCTCCAGGCGCTTATAGGCTACATGTAGAATGGAAACACGGTCTGGCACAGCGAACGGTGAACTGCTGGGAAATGTTGATGTCACTTCGCAATATCATCAGGGACGTCTATATCTCGCCACGCGATCGCCACAATCAACTATCGTCTGAAATTCGGCGATCGATCAATCCTCAGATCGAATCCACGATTATCTGACGAGGGTCTTTAAGGCGCTATATATATAGGCCAAGTATATTCGCTCACTATCCAGCTATATAGGCCCTACAATACACAGACCTATACATAGGCCTGCCGCCTACATGTAAGCATTAGACCATACGTCTACGCCAACTTCCATACACGATATCGATTCTTCGATTTTCTATGAAGAAGGGTACGTACTATATATTATATATATATGTTATTATAAGAGTGGGCCTATGTATATATATGTATATATATTATATGTATAGGTCCTATAACTGTGCGTGTGCGTTATTATAAGGCCTACGCCTATAGGCCTATGTGACAAGCACGCAGGTGTGAACTCGATTTATTCAAGGAAAGTGTCATCTCAACTTGATTTGTAGGCCTACATTTTGATTTTATACCTGGAATAACCTTCTCGGTAACTGATAAGACAACAACTGGTGCACGGACTTGCACCCTTGCCAGCATGGGCATTCTGAGGAGGCCAGTTCATCCAGTCTCTCTCACCCGATCCATCTTCGCCTTCGCCTTCCCTCGCTTGTCTTTTTCTGCAGCCGACCTAGCTCTTCCTCCCTGCCTTGCTTCTTTCTTTGTCCAGCGCTTTTTCTCTTCTATTCCATCTTCAAATGCGGTCAGCCGAGAATATAGGGTAGAGGGGGCAAAACGCCCCCTTTCGTGGTTCATTAGATATCACAGAGGGACATGGTGGGGAGGGGGCGTTTTGCCCCTCTACACCTACTGGCATCGCAGGAAACTTAGGCCTAAGCTACAAAAAGCGCTCAGATGAAGCGGTGTAGCTAGAGATCCCGAGTGGCCGAGTGGGTTGGTAGCCCGCTCTCCACGGCGGCGGCCCGGGTTCGATTCCGGGTCGGTCGGTTTCTTCTTCTTCTTCACGTTCTCTGCCCTCAGGCAGGTTCGTATGTCCAACGACGCCATTTTTCTCTGTTCTCTGCTTCTCTTTTCAGTCCGCTGTATCCCTCCTCTGCCAACATCCAGTCCAGTAGCATTGTTCTTGGCCTACCTCTCATCTTTTTCCCCTCCATTCTTCCCTCGATCGATCGGTTTATCAGAAATTAATTTCTCGGATCTTTACTGCGGGTGGCTCGGTCGCAATATAAACGTGGAGTACGAGGTTGCTTTCTGCCTCCGACACTAATCATCTTCGATATGAAAAAGTGTCGTTAAGCCGCAGTACAAGGCGGTGTAGCTTCCTAAGTCACTTAATAACAACATGCCTTCACTTTGAAGGTTCGTTTGCCATTTCATAGTCCAATATAATTATGACGAAGTGAAGCACGTACAATACGTAGTCGTGTTATTGTTATTAGGCCTATGGTTATTGTACGTAAGCCTTGACATTTACGATAGGTCACTCAGTGTGATTCTCGTTAACGATAACGATAACGAAAATGTTCGTTAACGAAAATAAAATGATTTCGTTAACGATAACTATAACTATAACTAAAAAATATCATTAACTATAACTATAACTATAACGAAAATAACACTAACGAAAATACATCTTTATTTTCGTTAATGCATAAAATAAAAATAGGAAGTGCAATATGGACGATTCGACATAAATTAGAATGAAAAATGCGATATTTTTATTATGCAATTTGTCAGTTAGTTTGGAAACTCGTGTATTCATGAAGCGGAATGCAACCATGCTTCAAAGGCTTTCATAGCTCTGAGCAAATTGTGAAACAGCGTGTTAATACGCACAATTTTGCTTATAGCCTTAATTATTGTAACTAAGTAGTAACTAAAATTAACGAAAATAAAAATCCATTAACTATAACTATAACTATAACTAAAAAATAATACTAACTATAACTATAACTATAACTAAAATAAAAAAAAAAACCATTAACTATAACTGTAACTATAACTAAAATAAAATCTGTAAGGAGAATCACACTGAGGTCACTCGCATCTGTATAGTTTGTCCTCACAATTACAAAGTCTACACATTATATTTTGCGTAGGGCCTATATAGCAGTGGGAGCCTGCGGGAAGCGCCGCGCTTGCATGGCTCTGTGCATCGCTTAGAGCGGTTCTGTTCGTAATGATAGACAGCTAATTCATGTCTGTCCAGCTCTCTTGGCCTGTCCAGTTGTGGGCCATAAAAATCTATAGTGAGCGTCGGTGGCAATAATGCCGAATGCGCTGCTATCAGGACGAGTATTGATTCCAGCCGACATCAGTGCTCTGTCCAATATTGGTCAATCGTTTCGCCAAATAACAGACCACTAAGCAGTCCACCAGCGATGGAATAAAGTCCCTCAGTCCATCATTTTAGGGGGTGGGGCAAAGACAGACAGTGAGACATGCAGACCGACGGACGGGCACAGGCAGGAAAACACTCATGCAATCACATAGCTAACGTAATGTAATTGAACATTTATATCGCGCCCCTTTAAGGTATCTACTCAGAACTTCAGAAGCGCTCTCTGCACTAGCCTATATATAATATGATGTTAAATGTCATTACGAACGAATATATTACATCAGTTACCAAACCAATGCACAGTAAGCTGAAAGAGTTGTCAGTGGCGGACCCATGCACACACGTGGAACCAACCAACGGATTCTCGTCAACAGCTGACAGATGGCATGGATGTAACCCAAGTACCTTGGTACTACGTATTAGATTAGACTAGACTAAACACAGCTACATGTCGAGAATTCAATAGCTTTATCTAACAGGCTTCCTGGTAGCTGTGTATTTCAGTTTCAATTGCAAGTTATGTTTAACCTTGATAAAACTAACTACTGAAAATAATATTATAAAAACTGATCCTTTTTATTTGAGTCGTTATCCATGAAAACGTTTGTTCGCTTGTTTTGTTCACTGCGCATGAAAAAAGAATGTGACTGCTATCTAGGCACCTCTACTCTGGGAACCATTTATTACCATCTGAATGATGTCTGTCAACTGCCAAAAGAATTCTCAACACGCTTCTCCTGCATTCTTAACTCTCCCCTATTATATATATATAATCCTGAGTGGCCGAGTGGGTTGGTTGCCCGCTCGTCACGTCGACGAGTTCGCTTCCCGGTCGGGTCTGTTTATCAGAGATTAATGGATCTTTACTGCGGGTGGCTCGGTCGCATTATAAACGTGGAGTACAATACAACACACAATACAACACATCACAATACAACTGGGGCGCGGTGGTTTGGGGGTATATTCGGTGCCTTGCAGCCGGAGGGTTGCGGGTTCGAATCCACCTCAAAGTCGCCGCGTAGGGACCCTGGGCAAGTCCTTCACTCGCAATTGCTCATGCGCTTCGGCGTGAAACTCCGATTCAGCGTTCGCGCAGTAGTCGGGAGCGCCTCTGAATGGGAAATCTGGTAGGGGCGCTATAACAAGTGTTCAAATACAATACAATACAATACAATACAATTATAGAGGAGTTGTTGAAGGCATAGGACTTGAAAATGAAAACAATCTCCTGACTCAAACTTCATTTGGCAAATTTGTCAATATACAGGCAGTATTACAGGCCTGTGCTCGAATAATACTGGCAACTTAATGTATTATTGATCGTTTTGCTGGATTAGAATGATTCTGCAAATGAAGTCCTAACAAGGGAAACTGTCATATGAAACTATAATATAGTTTTACATATTATGTTTTACATGTATATGGTGCCGAGTGCCGACCTCTGAACTCTCCTGGAATGCCACCAGATGCTCTCAAATGACACCGCAGGTCAACCACACAATCTCTTTCCAACACCCGCAATCTAATCAAATCTATGGCTAGACTTACAGGATATCCAAGTGAAATCTATGGCTAGACTTACAGGATATCCAAGTGAAATCTATGGCTAGACTTACAGGATATCCAAGTGAAATCTATGGCTAGACTTACAGGATATCCAAGTGAAATCTATGGCTAGACTTACAGGATATCCAAGTGAAATCTATGGCTAGACTTACAGGATATCCAAGTGTAATCTATGGCTAGACTTACAGGATATCCAAGTGAAATCTATGGCTAGACTTACAGGATATCCAAGTGAAATCTATGGCTAGACTTACAGGATATCCAAGTGAAATCTATGGCTAGACTTACAGGATATCCAAGTGAAATCTATGGCTAGACTTACAGGATATCCAAGTGAAATCTATGGCTAGACTTACAGGATATCCAAGTGAAATCTATGGCTAGACTTACAGGATATCCAAGTGAAATCTATGGCTAGACTTACAGGATATCCAAGTGAAATCTATGGCTAGACTTACAGGATATCCAAGTGTAATCTATGGCTAGACTTACAGGATATCCAAGTGAAATCTATGGCTAGACTTACAGGATATCCAAGTGAAATCTATGGCTAGACTTACAGGATATCCAAGTGAAATCTATGGCTAGACTTACAGGATATCCAAGTGAAATCTATGGCTAGACTTACAGGATATCCAAGTGAAATCTATGGCTAGACTTACAGGATATCCAAGTGAAATCTATGGCTAGACTTACAGGATATCCAAGTGAAATCTATGGCTAGACTTACAGGATATCCAAGTGATATCTATGGCTAGACTTACAGGATATCCAAGTGAATGAAAGTCACAACCATTCGATTCTGGCTTTTAAGTTGTTAGTCAGCCATCAGTCAAATAAATCAAAATTACTTCAATTCAAACATTTCCTACTAGTTAATTGAATATCTGTGCTTAGAACATTTCATTTACAATTTTTATAGACAGTTATATGTATACATTTCTACATATACATATGTTTAACACTTTAATGATGAGAGCATACTAAAGCGACTGGAAAACCAATGCAGCTCCGTGCAACTGTTAAATAATATATATGCCCAAGAGCATTGTATGCAATATATACATCACGTATATGTTTGCTGATGCCCAAGTTAAGCCAAGCCTATAGTGGTACATGTCAAATTGTACGGCTAAAGCAGAGTAAAGATTTTAATACAAAAGGTTTCATTCAGGTAAGAAGTATTAAGAACACATGGTGCAGACTCACCATTCAACTAAAGGTTCGCACATGGAACGCAATTTTCAGCTAGTTCAGTTCATATACAATGTTGTTGCCTAATCCTGTCTGAGGTACCGACTTCAACATTTTGGTCATGAAATGTGGAATTCAACAAAACTAATCTTAGAACCACAGTAATCCATTCTATCTTTGGCAGAAATCATGGTAAGAATCCAAACAAAATACTTCCCTTGTTCCAGTTGCAAACCATTTGTGGCAACATATAAATTGTGCCCATATATTAAACATTAATAAATTACGCTGCACATCCCTTTATCCGCTGCTGTGGAACCGAACGAGAATAAACGACTCGATATTTTGCAAACTGACCGCGTTTCTTGATCTGCTTAATTAAAATGTGTCGTCCGATTTCTGGAGGAGTCTTCATCGTTCACCTAATTTATTTCTTGTGATGGAACAGTGATGGAATTTTCAAGCCATCGATGGTGAAGCTTGCGCATGTGTTGTATCGCCTGGTTGCTGAGGCAGAGCGCAGTGTTCAGCGGCTGGCATCCTGGCTCATCGATCAGCGCCAGGCCACAGATTGCATAGTAGGTGACCAGCACGTCTGCAAGCAACAAGATGCAACAACATTCATTACACAACTGTATCACTGTTGTTGAACATGCAAAATATTCATATCTTCTGACAGAGTTTAATCATTATTTTGTTAGGGTTTTGTAAGGGGCCAACCATTTAAATCAAATCACTTTACAATTACAGATTTGCAAAACACACAGAGAATAGGAGATGGCCACAAGGAAAGGCCCTGAAGGGGTCATTGATCTCGCTAAGTAGGGAAAGTATGTAAGCATGGAGGGAGAGGGGTTAACCCAAATGCACATGCTGCATATGAGGGGTCTCCTGATATTGTACGTACGCATAGGAAATTGGGTGTGTGTAAAAGTTCAACAATAATTTGTCCATTATTGGCCTTAATCCTCGACTGTTTCAGCACGGATTAAATATAGACCAATTTTCTGGATTTCTGTGTACATACTAAATGGATTGCCCCAAACAACTGAAAGATTACCTCACACGCAGAGATTCCATTCACGCTGGAGAAGGAACACCTCCGAGTGGTTCTTATAAGGTTCCATATAAATGACCAGGTATGTTATACTCCACCAACATACCCACAAACATACTCACAAACATATCCACATTCCACAAACATACCCACAAACATTTGATGGGACTCATACTGGCCCTAAATTGGTCCAATGTGGGGCCCCTTCTGAACATCTCAGCAGAGTACACATGTAGTGTAATAAGGAATCAGTAGATAACATCATTGGATGATAAATCACCTGGTTGGAATCCGGCTGATGGAATGAAGCCCCCGGTGGCAGGCGACTGCAGTGACAGCAGGAATTTCCGACTGGTGTGGCGACTCGTGGAAGGCAGTGTGCCTAGAAGCTGTTCAACAACAACATAGACCATAAACAACTACTATGGACATCAAAATCAATCAATGGCTAATTTCATCTATCAAGGTACCAAACAGTGAAATTGTGAGATTTTAATATCCAGTATTACAGAGACTTTGATAGAAGTTTGTAGAAAAAAGAGTCAGAAAGACAGTTTATACAACACTACATCACGGCCAACCAATGCTACGCTAAATCAATCATTCTCCTCCTCTGTTCAAACAAGTTTACCGATTGTTGCACTCTGGCTATTGAATTCTTGTTCAATTGGGCCAGATGATGGGCCTAATCTCTGCAAATACCTCCTTTTAAATGGTCTTTGATGTCAATTAAATATTAAAGACATAATTGGCTCATCTGCCTTACATCTTCTGTACATGTTAAAACTGAACTGACATCTTCTGCACATGTGAAACTGAATTGAAAACTGTTTGCATACATTAGACACCAGCAATAAATTGACTCAGCTGCTTTCACAATCATAGTCACCGGTTTGACTCAGCTTATTCATCTGGGTACCGGTGTCTAGAGAAAACATTATCTTAATGTTCTCAAGGAACAAGAACTACCAAAAAGAATTAAATCTGAAATAATATGGAAGACATCATACAGTGGTACACCAGAGCGTAGTTACTTAGTTATGAGTCTGGTCAACTTTCTAGAGGTTGCGCTTGTGAGACCGAGAAAACCTAAGAGGAACAGAGTTAAAGTTCAATGATGATTTCAGTCTAACCTTGAGAGTTCCATTGATCCAGAAAGCATATGATGCACTCGGTGGTTTGTTAGTGCGACCGGCATAACCACTCTGCTGTTTGTTGAAGCACCAGCGCTTCACAGCTTCAATCTCCTTTGACTTAAGAGTCGATCGAAGACGTCGCAACAGAATGAGCGCTGCGACCGCACAGAACGTGGCAGATCCTATGAGAAAAGTTTACCAAATGATTTACATTGAGAAGAAAATGGAGGCCAGCCGCAATAAGTGCTTACTTAGTACAACTGGGGTCAACTTGGATGTCAAACTGGTAAAAATGAGTCCATCACTGTTTGTTCATTACCATGGTCCTATTCAGCATGGGCGCCCACACATAGGGGCAAGAGGGGCACTTGCCACCCCCTTGGAAAATGATACCTATTTTTAAACTACTACTTTTTGGTGTTTAACAAATTTCTTCGAACTGAAGCACTAATTTAAAACAATATCCAATCAAAATTAGTTTGGATATTGTTTTAAATTTTACATTTAAAAACCTCTTTGAAATATACCCATGTTCTTAATGTCCTGTTTTGCATTTTCAAGCTTTTGCTAAAAAATGTAACGTGACCATTGTGTTTTACCCCTCCTGCAAAAATCTCTGCGGGCACCCATGCTATTCAGAAACATATATTAATCCTGGTCATAAGACCATAGACATTAGACAACCCAACTATTCTGTATTGAACCAAACACAAAATCAAATTACTTGTAAGCAGAAATGCGTCTATGTCATTCTGTATTAAAACTAAACGAAAATTTATTGATTGATTATCTGACTGGTTCCTTGGCAAACAAAAGGCCATTTGACAATTGTGTGCTGTTCGCAAACACAGTTGTACATTAGGGTGGTGCATAAGCAGCAAGAAAAATCAAATCTGTGATTTCCAGTAGTCTTACCCCCTGAAACTATTTCTCCTTATCTAGAAGTAATGGGAAAAAAGTTTGAACCTTTTAGTGTAATATTTAGAGGTAGCTCAATGGCTTTACAAGTTTACAGGTAACTGAAAATAGCGAATAGTTTAAAATCTGCAAAAAATCTGTTGTCTTACTTCAGTTTACAAGTTCACACTTCACAGTCCAGACAGTGTCTGTTTCTTGCTGTCAGGGTAAGCCTTCCTGTGTTGCTGTACCACCTGCAGTAAGAACTGAAGCTGTGATTCATCCTTCGTAATCAGGCCAATGAGTTCTTGTGCAAGAGCCACCCCACGTTCTGCATGGTCATTCACCACACTCATGGCACGAACTGTCTCTGCCGCTTTCTGGTAATCCTCCTGTTCCTCCCACAAGTCTGGGTCCACACTAAGAAATGCACTTGGAAGCTCCATCAATTCAAACAATGTCATTGATTTTTCTGAGACAAAATCTTCAAATTTCTTTTCCATGAAACTTGGCAGGTCTACAGTTATTCGTTTGGTATGATCCTTTTCAGCCGGCTCGAGCAGCTCGATGTCAGTCTCCTTTCGTCGTATTGCACTTACCATCAGTCTCTTGGTTGCTGAAGGAACTGAGCTGTCAAAGAACGCTAAACAAACAAGTTCAGGTGACAAGTACCACAAGTGATTTGAAAACTTCAGTGATGCAGCCTTTGATATCGCTGGATTTATTGTGGAGTAGCCAAGAAGTGATTTCAACAGCTGGAAATCACTGTATGGGGCCCTTGCTGCAAGAGGAGCCATGATCCAGGCCTTTAGGTAAACACTTGCTGCAAACACACACACGTCCTGCAGGCCCTTCTCCTCAGTCTTTGTCAGCTGGAATTGGCCTCGAAACATCCAAATCTTGAGACTGTAGATAACTTTCGACAGCCAGCGAGCATGATGCATAGCCCCAGGTGCCATGAAGCGGACTCCTCTTGCTGGTACTGCTCCAAGAAAAATGATAACAAGTTCCAAGAACTCCATATAATCGTCTCTTGGCTGACTCTCTGTTAGATATCGATTTGCGAACTCGATGGTGCTGCCCCTGATGTTTTTCAATGACCTGGATACAAACTCATCTGCCATTCCTGTGTCGTATCTATCCTGAGCAACAAACTCCCAGTACTTCTGAAAACGTGCAAACAGAGGGACCTCTGGAGATGATGTTACTCCAAGGCAGACTTTAAAGACTGCACCAATTACTAGTTCCATTATGTGATGTCTGCAGGCTAACGATAGAATTTCCTTACCGAGCTTCTGCTCCAAGAGAACACAAGCACCAGCAAACCGCCCAGTGTTCGAACTGGTTGTATCGAAGCACATTGCTCGTACGCTGCTAGCTATGCGCCAGTCCTCCAGTGCTGAGTGGACAGCTGCTGCTTGAGCCTCGCCAGTTCCACTTGCCAGCGGTGCAACTGTGAGCAGCTGTGAAATTCCTTTGCCACTGACAATCACTGGGAGCCGATCAATTTGTTCCTTAGTTGTTAGAGCAGCAATGAGTTTGCCGTCCCAGTGAACAACCAGTGGCACGTTGCCTTGAAATTCAGCCTTTAGTGCTGCTGATTGCTGAACCCTGTGTTTCATTCTCTGTCGGCGAATGGAGTCACGACTGAGGGCAAGGTCATGAATGTTGTGACCTAAGCTCTTTGCTGTTTCAGCAATAACAAACATTGCTTTCCGGTCAGAAATCTTGGTTCTATCCAAAGTAGCTGCAAGCTGCTGCGTGAAAACACTTTTTCTACCTCTCTTTCTCTTTGCACTAGTCTGTGAACTGCAGCCTCCACCACTTTCCTCACCCTTACCATCTCTGTTCTGACTATCATCTGCTTCTTCAGCTTCTTCATCGGTGCTGCTGGAGCTGCTGGTACTAGATAGTACTGCTTTTTCATTTTGCCTTCTTTGCAAGTCTTTCATTCGCTGTTGTCTAGCAAGCATTTGTTCCTGCCTAACTGTTGATCTCTTTTCCTTTGCAGCTAATTTTGCATCTACACCAGCCATTGATCCCCTTCTTCCTTTTTCTCTTTGGGCAATCAGGAACTCCCTATCTTCAGCAACCACAATCATGTTAAGGGCATTCACGTGAGCAATGTCAAAGAGATCATCTAGTCTGGAAACAAACTCGGCCTCTCTTGATCGTTGTGTCACAGATTCACGACCTTTATTCTTCTTAAGCAAACGCCACTCTTCAAATGTTCGTTCCAATTTGGTTTGACAGTTCTGGTTGTCTCTTATTGGGATTCTTGCTTTGTTCCAAAATTTTGATATCTCTTCCACTGTATTAGCTGATGACTGTCTGACAGTTTCATTCTTTTCTATATGATGATATAGAAATAAACCAAGAGCCATCCGCAGAGATGGCAGCTTACTACCAGTTAATTCAGACACATAGGAGCCAAGAAGATACACTTCTGTTTGAGATCTAGTTGATGCTGCTTCTGCCATTTCTCACTACTAGTACTTAAGATTAACATTAATAATTAATCAAGTCAATCAACTGTACTATGCCCTGTTGTCTAGCATACTAGCATGCACACTTTGACAGCAGCAATTTATACCAGAGTATAGTGTAGATGATGTCAGCACTCAGCAGCAGTCAGCAGAGACTCAGCACTGCAGGCCTGCAGGGACTCAGCAAGGTAGAACATTGATGACATCAGCAGATTCAGCACTGCAGTAAGCAACACGACCGACAGCCCACTGACCCCAGCATAGTTTAGTCACTAATAGTCAGATTCACCAATCACCAATCAGACTTAAGGCAAGATTAGGATAGGCATATTAGGCAACTATGCTAATAGGCAGTCCCTGGCATGGCCTGCATGAAGAATGCACTGCATGATTCTGCTCATATTAATATCTGCTGACTCAGTCAGGAGAAATTAATTTAATATGTTCTGTTCACTGTCTTACTGCATTGAATATATTCAAAACTTCAGTGTCATTGAGCTACCACTATATATTCACCTATCAAGCTGATATTTTGCCAGAATTTTTTCTTTGTATATACAAACACAATTAGAGGGTAAGAATGCAATATTTACATACTTCAGAAATAAGCACCACCCTATTGTACATAGCAAATGTCGCAATAAAAATGGTTTGCCTTGGATGATGCTGTAACAACTGATGCTACAGTATTAGTTTACAGTGCACTTCAGCTCTCCCAAAGGAAACTAACCATGTGCTTCCAGTCCAGGTGCATGACCAAAGCCGCCTTCATAAGTCTACAGCAAAGAGAACAAACCAATGCAGAATGAAAAAAAGCTTAACAGGTGTCAGATGCGAGAAAAAATTAATTTAATTTCATATCTAAAGTTGAGTTTCACGAATTAATCCTTTCCTCCAACAGAAAGTATCAGTTAGATTATTCAAAGCTTAACCAACCTGGCTGGAAAGTAACAAATTGAAACCTCAAAACCACATGAAGCAGCCAACCTGTTATATGAACCTCTAAGTAAACCACTTTTAACACTGCATTAAAAGGTGTAAACTTCAGACAACCAGTAGCCTTTCTGATATAGCAGTTTCTCTTTTTTAAATTAGGTAAATTATGGGAAACAGAAGAGACAACTCTGTTTCCTGCAGCTTGAAATCATAATAAAATAAAATTATAAATGAAAGAAGACAGAAGAAATATTAATCAGTAATATTTACCAAGGCAAAGAATATCAACTCAGGAAAGGTTCTTTAGCATGTTTGAAAAATCTAAAAGGCACTATAAATAGCCACATACATACATACCTACATACATACCTACATACATGCATACACAAACATTGACTCACATGAGAAGAAGAGCAGTCCCTTAATCTAGGCCCGAGGCAGCCATGGTATGAAATGTTAGCGACTTCATTTTCTTAGCCACTGCATATTAGGGTGGGTGGCCAGTCCTCTCCCTCACTATCTCACCTTTGCACTGAAGGTGTATGGTCAGTGTACTCATTATAGCTGAGTTGGCTAGGGGGTGCAGGTGGAACAGAAATCTCTGACCCAATTTCTGCCCATGACAGTGTACGGTCAGTGATACTCAGGGGATAGCTGAGTTGGCTAGGGGGTGCAGGTGGAACAGAAATCTCTGACCCAATTTCTGCCATGGCGAGGATTTGAACCCGCGACCTCTCATTCGACAGTCCAGCATGCTAACCACTACACTATTGAGCACCTTCAATCAATAGATTACTTAGTTCAGACAACCAAAACGTTCTCTAAAATAACTACCATAGCTCTGAAACCCAAACTTGGTGCATTATGATTACTATAACAGCAAATCATTAGTGCAATGTCTGTTTCATTGAGGCTAATACTGTACGTACCAAACAGCTTTTTATGTAACTTGATATGCTATCCAGGTCCAGCCCAGAGAAGTCCTGAAGAATGTATGCAACAGCCACAGCACAGTAGAGAAACTTCAGATCTGTTTGAGTACTTCCAGCAGACGGAATAAAACTGCAAAGAAGCCATTACTGGTAGATATATATATATTATGCAGTATTAATTTCAAGAATAATGATTATAAGGTTTCGCTGTCTAGATTCATACATTTAATAATTCCACTTTTGAATTTTTTTTAGCCTAATGAAAATATTTCATTTGACAGACTGAATCACTGCAGAACCAGAGCTGTTTTCTTAACTTAAAATCCTACACCTATTATCATTTGTAGATTCAAAAAAGCACACAAGCATTTAAACCTCAGTGTTTCTACTTTGAAGAAACCAATGCTTCTGATTATTTTATAAAATGTTTAAGCAGAGTTCAAAATGAATTTACATATGCCCAATACATGTTCTTTTCTTCTAAACTAACTTTCTGTGCATTGTTTTGTCATTTTGATTTACTACATGATCAAGTAACCGGTCCGGTCCTTACAATACATCTCAGCATTTAACTGACCTGCCATCTGGTGACTGAAGGGAGCAAATAGACCTCATGATGCCCAAACGATTCACTTGAGAGAAGTCGTCTCCAAATATCAAAAGACTGGACAGCACGGAAAACGTCATCGCCACATGAGTTCCACTCACCTTAAAGTCAACACAAAAACATTTCTCCATTTTCATTATCTAATCGAGACAACTAAAAATTGGAAGGGACAGCCAGGTAGACATAGAAAAGTCAGAAAATCCTCAAGTGAGTGTGTATCATCTACAACACAACTGATGAAAGTTCTGTGCAGGATGTTCAATAAAGAACTCTGGAATTTAAAAGAACTGGAAACTGACCTATGCGTCAGCATGATTCTGAAATATCACATTTCAGTTGATGCCTTGTACATTATGCGTAGACACCAGCACCTAGGCGACTTAACGATCATCACTATATCACTTTGATCCAAACAAACAAATATTAATTTTATACAGGTATGACAAAAAGACGGACCAAAGAATGGTGGAAGATGTTCTAAATGCCTGTAAAAGCAATTGGTTCTATTTGTGTCATTTAGTAGCTTCTAGAATCAACAAATACTGCTAAGATTACTTTACAGATGATTTCATAAAAACTTACAGAAACTTCATGGTCATTGGTTGAGAGTACTGGACAGCCAGAAAAGCCACAAGTTACTGTACCATCTACAAACAAAAACGATAACTGTAAATGCTGAGCGAATCTTTTACATAAAATTCAGTAAAACCATTGCAAACCATTTACATGGCAAATATCAACTGTCTTCAACTAACGTTCCTATTCTTCCTGCTCCTCCTATTTCCCTCTTACTCCTACATGGAAGTAATGCTTTCACTCTTCCTTGTCCATCTTCTTACTATTAATACTAATGTTATTTAACTATTACTGCTATCATTACCCTTGTTAGCATCACTATCGTTGTTGTTATCATAACCATCAACAACATTCGTTAACATGTTTAACGACGATAGTGTACTAAACACGACTGGGAACCAATGCAGCTCGTCGTTAAAGCGTTAACATCAGCATCAACAAGGCTACTCTTAATAAGGTGTTACAGGAAATGACGGCTCAATGGTCTAAGAGTGTGAAATTAGCACCGATCTACATTCCACTATAGGACACGCATGATTTATTTTATCAAATGTTCCACTGCAAAAATTATAAATACAATAATAACGACAGCTGCATGAGCTCACAGTGTGCAAGAGATGAAATTACCTGGCCCATGTGTTTCACTGTAGAGTTGATATAACCATTCTTTGTGTTGCTGACAACTGACTCGGGTTTCATTCAGACTATAAATCAGATCTAGACCAGACAGACAGAAGTAGACGATGGTTGCCCTGTTGCACCAACATCAACCAACAACACTGTTAAATCAATCTGAGTAGAAGACAACAAATCTGTCGCTTGAGATCTGAGAAACCTATTTATGTCACTCACATGCTGGATCAATTCTAAATGACTGTAATGTTACGATGATGCTTCGAAATTCATTTTAAGCATAGCTACATGACTTTCTGATGACACTGCACCACATTAAATTTTGAAGTTTAATTTATTAACAATACGCAAGGCAGACATTGCACCCAGTATCGGCATTGATAGGGCCACTAGTGGCAAATGATCGTCAGCTATGGGCACAATGAAGGTTATAAAGGATCTGTCTTTAACTTCCACTGTGCCTACAGTATGCCCTTACAATGCCACTGTGGGCCCTATGAATGTGCTTGTATGGGATTGTCAGATGATTTTTTTTATATTTGGCATTTCCAATCTCAAAAGTACATAATCCCACCCAGACTATGCACTTTAGAGACTGGATTGAACAGCTCTAAATACAGCTAATGCATGACATAGAAAAAACTTTCAGTTTATATGTAGCAAAAATTGAAATCTCAGTGAGGTAAAAGGCCCTATATTAAATGTACATACATACATACATACATGCATGCATGCATGCATGCACACATACATACATACATACATACATACATACATACATACATACTCGTATAATTACTCACTGATCTTACATTAAAAGATTCGATCCTATATACTTACATATGTACATAGTGAAACTGCTTTAATAACAGGCAGATTTATTAATGAGGAATGGTCTGGAGTTGAGGAATCATTCAGCTGAAGTGCAAATATGATAAAAGTAATCTAACAACCTTTCCTTACAGGTTACAAAGGGGCTTGGATATATGGTTTGACAATTTATTGTCAGTACTGTTCCACTTCTGGGTCACAGATTTCCCATTGATCTGGTTCTCACCTAGAAGCATCGGCAGAAGCGGCTTCCACCGGAAGACCTTGAAGACAGCGAAGAAAGAAAGCGGAATGCTTTTCCAGCAAGAAGTCATCTTCTGCCCGGCGCCTTGCTTCATCCCATCCCTTGTGAATCCAAGCTAGATGGCTGGCAGCTCTCTGGCTGATGTTGAAGGCTGGATGAACGAGATTGAGGCCTTGGAATTTCATCAGCGACAGACCACAGACTCCAAAATAAGCATGGAGAGCATCTACATAGAAGAAGAAATGTCAACACATCTTCATCTGAAGAAAACCTTCCTTCAGCAACAGCCAGATGTCTTACCATATAATGCACGTATGCAAATATGTATGCAGGTATGTACGTCTGTCTGTGAACAGTCGCGTAGTTACCTCTCAAAAGACCTGAAAACATGCTTGTATGTTTTACTGTATATTCACTCATACAGAATAAACTACTCGAAGGTTCTCTATGATTAAGATACAGACAGATGCATTTTAGTGTAAGCTGGAAATTATATAGTTTGGTATCTTCACTTCTTCGAGTAAATTTTACTGGATATCATCAGGTGAAGAGTTTTGATTAGCAGGCATTCATTACTGGCCACAGTAACAGATATTGAATTTTGTGCAGTGGTCAAATGGCAACACTTGGCTAAGTTCACATCATGGTGCATTCTTTGAATACAAACTGTGAGAAAAACTAATTATGGAAGGTTAGTTAGACTGATTATTTTAAGGAAAGGTAAACTGATTCTGTGAAGAAAGGTAGACTGATTATGGTCCTTGATATTCTTGGTCAGTTCCATTCAAAGCCTGCTAAAACACCTGTACATATTAATGATGTAATTCTAACAAATGGCTGGTCTTTTGTTGAAGGCTTTGGAGCCATCATTAAGCAATAACTAAACAAGTAATATGACTACTTACTGACATTAACTGAGCACTACTGTTACACATTGTATCAAGTTACTAGATATTTGATGATAAAAGAAATTAGTCAGGTGTCATTGAAATTTCACTTGTAGTATTTGATTTAATTGATCTGAATGAATACATGAGAAATTCATAATCAGATAATCACTGATGTACGCTTTGGACTTCCGTAACTTACCAGGATTGCTGTCGGGCCATTTGCCGAAACCACCAACGATGCCGTCCTGTGTTTCCATAAGAAAGTCAAGGTTCTCTTCAAAGTCTGTCATTTGGTAACATCCTAAGAGCTAAAACAACCACATGTAAAATCATTGTGCTTAACACAACATCATAGCAGTGGGTCAAATGCAGACACAAACATACACCCTGTCAGCTGTAAACCAATTCAAATGAGACAGACTAAATCAAATAATTCTGAGAACTTCTGTAGTGCCACAGTAATAATGCAAAAGATGGTCTTACAAGACATTTCAAGATGGTCTCAAGAGTATAATGTATAAGAATAGATTCATGAGTTATATTCATAGCTACTGCAGTCAATCAAAATAGGCGATGAATCTCCAGCAACTTAACTTGCTTCATCTTGGTAATGCATCCATTATCATAATTATAATATGATCTATAACATGCAAGTCAACATAATTAAATTCAAGGCATAAGCACTATTGTAAGTGGATCATGACCAGCCTATCATACCTGAACATTCACAAAGTGCTTCTCTCAGAATAACCATTCAGAGCCTATGAAGAGTATACACAACTGTACAAAAGAAATGAACAAACACTCCTTAACAAACAGTTTGCCAAACCAACTCTATGACAGACAAAAGTCTGTAAAAACGATCTAACTTAACTAGAACAATCTGGGAAACATAACGTCATAGCAGTGTAGCAAGTAACAGTGACAACAGAACAAAATGAGAACAACAGAAACCTCGAGAGTGGCGCCAACCCAGAATGAATAGCAGGTGTCAACAGGCTTATTAGGTCGTCCTTGGAAGCCAGACTGCTGGCGGAACAAGCACCACTGCTTCAGCTTCTTTAGCTGCCTTGGAGACAGCGTGTCATAGAGACGATCCATCAGTACAAGAGACGCCACGGCGCAGAATGTGCTGCCACCTACCAATAAAACAGGCACAATCACCACTATACATATGCAAACAGGAGAAAACTGAAAATTCATTGTCAGACAAAGAAGAAGAATCACAAGTGATCATCTATCTTCAGAAACATATGAGCTCTTTGTATTACGTTTACCAAATCACATGAGCAGTACATCCTCTTTTATGCTCTCTTTGCTATAACGTAACAATATATGTGCCATACATTACAGGACAACAAAAACCAATCATACCTTTCATGCATGGGAAATTTAGCAGAAATGGAAAGGTATATTAGATATATAATTTCAATTGTTCCTGACCACAGCAGTCCTACAGCCTCGTCTGTAGGACTGCTGTGGTCAGGAACTGCTGTGGTTAATATCAACAGCCTCGTCTGTTATGACCATATTGTGCTCACAGCTTGCCACCAGTTTCCATCTGTAGCACAGCACACTGTAGGCCCAGCCCACTATGGGCTAAATTTCCCATGCATGAAAGGGCCAAAACGCATGGCCATCTGAGTACACAGTGAAATTTCTTCCAAACCACCGTAAATCAAAGTTATCGTTATATTAGAATTGTAATTGTAAATATACGTTAAACATTTCATCAAGAGAACTTTAGAGCACTACACTACTCGTGCTTTTAACGTGATACGCTATATTGCAAATTATGAATTCAGATCTCTGTTTTACACGTTGTTTCTCAATCATAAATTGAACAATAAGTATGGCAATTTCCTAACATGGTCAAAGCCGTGGTCATATCAGATGATGCCACATACAGACTGGGTGTGCCATCACATTCAGAAGTTAACCCTTAGAACAACCCTGTACACAGAACCCGGAGCACTTCTGAACTTTGTAAGGACATTATCAAATTACAGTTGCATTGAACTGTATAACCATGGCACAAGCCAGTATCAGTACCCTCATTCAAGGCACAAAAAGTGGCAAGTATCATGCTCTTATTTGCAAAATAAAACTGGAAAAAGTCCTTCTATCCTAGTCATTAAGCAGCAGCAATTAAACAACAATTAAAGGGACAAAATACCTGAAACTTTGTATTTGGATATAGAATAGTAATGCACTGAAATCCTTGTAAAATTTATTTATCTGCTCTGCCAAAACTGAATTAAATCAATCAATCAATCAATCAATGAAACTTGATATAGCGCCCCTTCAAGCGCCCCTTACAATTCTATATCCAAATACAAAGTTTCAGGTATTTTGTCCCTTTAATTGTTGTTTAATTGCTGCTGCTTAATGACTAGGATAGAAGGACTTTTTCCAGTTTTATGTTGCAATGATATGTACCAATACACAAAGTTTCTATTCACAACTTGGTACAAACTACAAGCACATTTTGTAATGGAAATTTGTTAACTTTAGTTTGTTAACTGGTCATACCATGGGCTTCCAGTCCAGGACCTTGGGCAAAAGCTCCTTCATAGGTCTACAAATTCAAACAAAACTCCTGCAAATTTCTGCATATAAAACATCTTGCAACAGAAGTTGAAAATAAAATTATTTCAATTACTACTTATTAAAATTGACCCATCAGGCAGCGATTGTTAGAGCAGCAGTTTGATCAAAACCAATTATGTGGGCATCTAAACCATTAACAACATATATTGGACAAATGGACATGACAGCCCAGTGAACTTCAGCACTGGCACTGCATCTCCAGTTTAAACTGCGGTGCAGTTTACATCATGCAAATGACAATTTGCTTTTAATTATAAATCTGCAAAGCACTGTTTCAAGAGCATTTCACAAGGAACAACTGTCTCTTGTTTGAAATTCTGCTGTTGGATTGGTATACAAACAATCCCTCTAGCAACAAGCCCATTACTTTCTAAATATCATATGCACGTGTAAGGCTCTAAATACACTAAAAACCATAAATTCAATACAGTTTATCTCATATCTGTTCGTTTCATATAACTGCAAAATAATAGCAAACATACCTGAAACATATTTATGAGGAACTACTTACACAGTTTCCAAAAGCAAACCCCAACATAACTGCATACACAAGACTGGCTGACATAAAATATAAGCCACTAAGAGAAAGCACAGTAATAACATATTCAGCTACATGAAAAAAATTTCACCAAGCTTTTCCGGATGTAATCAATGGACAACTCAACGTCCATGCCACTCCAATCACTTAGGAAGTAACTAATGCATGACGCACAGTAGATGAACCTCATATCGTTCTCGGAATTCTCCGGCGTTGGACAAAAACTAAACAAGCATAAATACCAAAGTACATTAGGCGAATAAAGAGAACCCAAATACAACAGTCAAAACTACATGACAAAGCACTGTCTAATCAAGAAAACCACCAAAACTAGAAACTACATCAATAGTAAGTAGCATAGACTTAAATTGAAATATTTACATGAATATATTTTCAGCATCTAACATAGATATTTATTAAACATAAGTAGTAAATGTTCAAACCACAATGATATGTAATACATACATCAATAAGAAGCAAGAGTCGTTTATATTCATAAGCATCCATCCTTTCAAGTAAACAATTGTTAAGCAACGTCAATTGCAACTAAATCAAGCAGTCGTTAGCAGGCTTATAATACCACACTGCTGACTTTAGAATTCATAAACATAAACATCACTGCTACACTTTCAAATATTCGCAATCACAGCAGTTAAAGAATGCACAGAGACAAATAACAAAACACAGGTAACGATAAACTAAAACAAAATGAGTTTACCTTCCATCTGACAGCTGTAGATGCCTTAAACCAGCAAGAATTCCTTTCTTGTTGACCTTGGAAAGATCATCACCAAGGATAACGAGTGAAAGGAGAGCAGTATACGTCATAGCAACATGACCACTGTCGTATGGAAAGGATTCCTAGCTCCCAAAAATATTAATTACATTAATCATTCATTGACAGATCATTAAACAGCAGTGATTCGAAAAATGCGAGTCCTATTCCATCAGAGGCAATGACTTCTTATGGGTTTCTCATACAAATTCTATGATTTATTAATTTGTGTACCATTCTGTTGATTACTAGAAATGTTAAATTCTGAATGTAAGGCAGCTGCATAAACAAAAAGGTCAGTCCACTATGCTTTTCATATGAAAGTTCTTCTTAAAACTTTTTTGACATTCATATTGTAATAGCCCAATACATCATATTCAGTATTCTTAATACTGTTACTCATATACATACATTGCACTAACTAATGCATTCAACTGAAAAGTGAGGGTAGCTGGAAAAAGACAAGATTTCACTCAAAATGAAATATGAAAGACGGAAGGGTCCTCAAAGCTGGTGGTAGTGAATTCCATATACATGAACCAGTGTGCAAGAAGGCATGGAAGCCTCATCTTATCCTTTATTCGTAAGTTGGAAAAACCGCTTCACCAGAGGAAGCAGATCTTAAGTTATGTCCTGTTGGGATTGGGATTCAGAGCATGTGAAATGCACAAGTTGACAAAGTTAGCTTGGTGCTAGACCATGAAGTGCCTTGTAAGATGACAGTTCTTTAAAAGGGTTATGACTGTTCAGCCATTATAAAAATTTTCCTGCCTACTTTTGTTGACATAACTTCTTTTCTTTTCTTACAGTCAACATTCAAGATTCAGGACTTTTTCAGATACAGAGATTCACATGTACATCTATGATGAATAAAGTGACTGATAGCACTTCAGCAGCTTTTCATCTTTGTACTCTGTGTAAGCTGAGAATTCATTGTCAAGCCATAAACCACGAAGTTCACCCAGTTATGGAGTTATGCAAGTCATTTCTTCACTTTAAGCAAAATGGATGAGAATCGCAATATGCATCATAAGGAGACAACAAGCAATAACCTGCTTACAACCAAAACAAAACTTTTAGTGAAGTTTATTTCAAAGTATACCATTAAGTTAAACATTTTCCCACCTTGTATCTATCATGTGGAGGGACTGATCCTAATACTGCTGATCCCCGAAATCCACACAGATGCAAGTTGGATTCTGAAAAATCACACATATGTTAATGTAATTAAAAAAGGACCACTATCATTTGGACAAACTCATAGATAGAGAGATTCACCAGCCCAACAGATTCAATTACAAAGCAGACTCAACAAGCTAGCAGTCATCATTCAATCAGAATCAACAGAGAAGTGCATCTATTCCAATTGGTATTGGCACATTGCAAGTAGGCCTACTGCTAAGTCGTTTTAATGTCACTTTTTCAGAAATTTGGATGCTTTGGATACACATTTGACGTTGCTTTTCGTACCTGATGCATTTGGTAGAACTTGAAGAGAGTAAATCCAATCAATGATCTGGGATTTGTCTTTCTCTAAGACATTCAGAGCATCAAGAATGTCAAGACCAGAGATGGCAAAGAAGGCAACAGTCATCCTAAAAGTAGTTTACACCAAATTAAGACAAATTTTAATAGTCTACAATGAGGAATAAAGATTCCAAAAGTTAAAAAACAGGGTTTGTTGGGGGAAGTCTATATACTCATATGACATTTTGACAGGAGAGCTGGACTGGTCCCTTGAACCAGCCAACATAGCCCTACTGCAGCAAGTAACAACCCTTCTAACAACAAATGCCTTCGTGGTTGTTATATCGATGGATCTCTCCAAAGCGTTCAATATGGTCCGTCATTCTAAGCTGATTTTAGGGAGAGGCGACACATCACTAAGCACACTGGAAGCATCCATAAATGCCAGCATGTTCAGGGATCGGGCATAGGCCCAGCATCCTACGTCGTGGGCGCATCGTACCTTCACCCAATACACAGCTACAACTCTCTGGTAAAGAACACAAATGACACCTACTTGCTGGTGGGCTCCCTGCACTTGAGCACTGCCACTGAGGAATTCAAGCACATTACGAAATGGGCAAATGCCAACAAACTCCGTCTGAATCTGACCAAAACACTTGAGCTTCTGGTCATGAGGAAGGACCGCAGCAGGCCAACCTGGTCGTCGAGGGGGCAAAGTGTATCAACTCCATCTGTGTACTGGGCATTACATTATGTTACGACCTCAGCATGACAACACACATCGAAGAAACCCTTGCCATGTGCTCCTCAACTCTACGCTTTCAGGGTTCTCCGCTCTCATGGCCTCCTTTTCCCCTTCTCTCCATGAAGCAGCTAAAATGACCACCATTGTGCAACTAATGTATACATCTCCTGCCTGGTGGGGATAAGCCAACAGTGGAGGCAGAGGAAGTTTAGAACAACTGATTAACAGAATGAGGCGAAGTGGTTTCCTTCCCTCAGCTGCCCCAAGTGGTTCTGCCTTGGCGGGTTTGGGAGACGAATGCCTGCTCAAAGCTGTATGCTCTGATCCATATCATGTCCTCCTACATCATTTTCCACCTGCTCGGGACATCACGTACAACCTACACCCACAACCACATCCCTTTACCCTTCCAGCCAGGGACGACTGGAACTTCATCGCACGGGTTTTAAAAGAGAAGGCAAGCTCAACCTACACCCATTATCCCTGCATAAATTGACATAATTATCATATAACTATGAACATACATTCTTTAACAGGCTAACTGGTGGACAAAACAGCTAAGAATTGAACTTAAAGTTTGTAAACAAGCTGTGGGCATGTCAGCTTGTGTCAGAACAAACTAATATCATTATGTACTCCACATTTACACCGCAACAACTAGAAATACGGGCAAGCTTATAGAATCGGGGCTGAAGGATATAATGCGTAAGATTACTGGCGTCCTGAGTGTCGGTTAGGGTCAGTTTAGGCGTCGTGAGTGTTGGTTAGGGTCAGGGTTAGGGTTAGTGTCGTCATTAGAAAACCTGGTATCGTACGGAGTACGCGCAGCATGCCCAAACATACTGTATAATCCTTCAGCCCCCGAAACTATAAGTTTGCCGAAATACGAAGAATACATGCGCAACTTGCGATTACCATATGCTGTCCGGAGTATATACTCCACAATTACATTAGAAATACGCACTCAGATGACGACTGTGAACACGCCCTACACTACACTGAGCGATAAATGAGTAATACCACGACCGTTTATAATAATGTTTCGTCTTTACACTCCAGACAAACAATAAATAAAACATCAAAGTAGAATTCACATATAAACCTGCTCGTATCTAAAGATGCATATCGTGCTGGTAAAATGTGAAGACATCGTTGGAAAAATTTTATGTGTTTATTCCGCAAAAATCTCCCTTCCTCGTCGGAAGCCATAACAACGACTTATATTTTTTTATATCAGATCGGAAGAACGTTCTTAACGTGATCCCAAGAACCTATCCAAGAACCTATGCAAAAGTATGCAAAAATAAAAAGCGAAAAAACGACAGTTTTTGGATAAAATAAAAAATGAAAACAACTATTTTTACAACTTTGCCTGTATCTATGAACATTCATGCATAAAAACCCCAGATTGCTGTTTGTGTATGACTGTTGTAGGCTTGTAGCATATTTTTGTGTTTTCGCAAAGGATTTTCACCGAAGGCCACCGTCGATGCACACTGACTAGCCTAACTCGATGAGAAGAACGACACGACGACGTTTCAACAATCAAATTCTTATTAATTTAACGTCAACTCGGCAACGACAATCGACAACTGAACTAAACGGAACTGTCAACTCGACAGCGTCTCAATGCATATATAATGAACCTTCGAACAACCCAAAACCTCTAAACTCACACCCTTATTATCCTTATAGGTCTATAGCCCCTAGAGAGCGGGAAACCCAGCCGGGGGGGACACAGGGAGGACTTAAGGGGACTCAAGGAGGACTGGCGACTCGAGGGGGACTTAGAATGTATATCCAAGGCAACAGCCATGGGATTCAATGGGAACTCAAGAGGTGACTCGAGAGGGCTCAAGGGGACTCAAGGTGGACTCAAGGAGGGACTGAGGGGTCTCTGCACTCAGTAACCCAGGGAGACTGAGGGGGACTCTGCACTCAGTAACCGAGGAGGGACTGAGGGGGACTGAGGAAGGACTCTGCACTCAGTAACCCAGAGGTACTCTGCACTCAGTAACCCAGGAGGGACTAAGGAAGGACTCTGCACTCAGTAACATAGGGGGACTGAGGGGAACTCTGCACTCAGTGAACCCAGGGGGGACCGAAGGGGACTTTGCATTCAGTAACCCAGGAGGGACTGAGGCGGACTAAGGAAGGACTCTGCACTCAGTAACCCAGATGGACTCTGAACTCAGTAACCCAGGGGGACTGAGGGGAGACTCTGTACTCAGTGAACCAAAGGGAAATGAGCGGGACTCTGCACTCAGTGAACCTAGGGGACTAAGGAAGGACTCTGCACTCAGTAACCCAGAGGGACTCTGCACTCAGTAACCCAGGGGGACTGTGGACGACTGAGGAAGGACTCTGCACTCAGTAACCCAGAGGGACTCTGCACTCAGTAACCCAGCGGGATTGAGGGGACTCTGAACTCAGTGAACCTAGGGGACTAAGGAAGGACTCTGCACTCAGTGAACCCAGAGGGACTTAGGGGACTCTGCACTCAGTGAACCCAAGGGGAGACTGAGGGGGACTCTGCACTCAGTGAACCCAGAGGATTGAGGGGACTCTACACTCAGTGAACCCAGGGGTACTGAGGGGGACTCTGCACTCAGTGAACCCAGGGAGACTGAGGGGGACTCTGCACTCAGTGAACCCAGGGACTGACGGGGACTCTGCACTCAGTGACCCATGCCTTGAGCTATATATAGGTCTATGAGAAGTATACGCTGCACCGGATTCAGGTCGATCCATGGCAGGATTACCTTCAAAATCCTTCTTGTGGAAAGAGCTTCATTCGTCGGTGCGACACCTAGCTGACTACATAAGAAAGCGCTGCATTTTTTTCTAAATGAGGTCGTTGAGTTCATCGGCCTGTGGAGATCTGATGGTCCCGCGCTTCCGCTCAAAAAAGGCTGTAATATGCCAAAAACTAATCTCTGTCGGCGGCAACGGCCCATGTTGTCACAAGCTGCCGTTAAATCCATCCATACGAAGCAGGTTTGCAGCAGTTCGGGCAGTTGAATCCAGAATTTCGACAGGCCTGCGAAGACAGAATTGCAATAGTCCAGGCGCGTCATAATGAGGAAGTGGACAAGAGTCGCAACTGAGTCGAATGATGAGTTTCGTACGTATGACTCTAAAGCCCCTAAAACAGTTTAATTGTTCACCCCGATCAAGCTGTCACCAGAGCAGGACACCCAAGCATGACCATGATAGCACTCCTGTCCTTATATCACTCCAGCGGCTGAAAATCTCCGAACGCGTTCATATTTAAGGTCCGCACATACGGCCGGGGAAAGGGACCAGATGTTATAATTTGGCTATCAGAATGTATGGAACCACTAACAACGATGACAATGATAACAGCAACAACTTCCTCTACCACCAATGACTCTCCTATACCACTACCGAGTAGAACACTATTAAAACTGCAGAATTCAGACTAGGCAATATAGGAATAGAAACTTGGAACGTCATGCGCAGCTTGAATCATTGGCCTTAACTGCCAGTTAAAGAACTAAGAAGATAATATAGATACATTCAGTGAAAGACGCTTGAGTTAGATGTCTTGACTTAAGTTGAACGAAAGAGAACATTTAAGGATCAACTCAAGATGTGGCGCAATATAAATTTCCATTTAATTTATCTGTCTCATCGATTTTGTTCTTGATTGAGTACAATACAATACAATACAACTGCATTTGATATCGTCCTTCTTCCAAAGGTTGCCCAAAGCTCTAGAAGTCCACACGCATCGATCGGCGGCGCAGATGCAATTTATTATATTGCAGAGCAATTGTGCGCGAAGGACTTGCTCGCGGTCCCTACACAGCAACTGCCCCGGACGAGGATCGAACCCGTATAGGGCCTACTCTTTGCGTTACAGGCATGCGCGTAACTAGCATTACGCAATTACGCAACTGCGTTAAGATTTTAACCGTTCTCAACAATTTTTTGACCATTTAGATTACATTTTGAGATTCTAGATTGGGGTCGTCCATTAATTATGTCAACAAAATAGGGGGAGGGGGTTTGGAAAAGTTTGACAGTTGTTGACAAGGGGAGGGGGTTCGGTACAAGTTGTCGTCAAGAAATATTTCTGAAATAAATCAACACAGACCCTTCCAAATGGTAGCGAAAACATTAAGAAATGCTAAAAATGTATAAAGTGCTTAATGTTTAATAATACAAGAAAGCTGGTAATAAACTAAACTCATATTTTTTTTAAATTCGAGATTGCATTTTTTAATGTAAAACATATATAAAAAATATCCAGCATGGACAGGACATATACATCTGTTTCGTCGACTATGAAAAAGCTTTTGACAGAGTGGACTGGAAGAAATTGATGAGAATATTGAGACGAATAGGAGTGGACTGGGGAGAAAGAAGACTGATAGGCAATCTATACATGGGACAAAGAGTAAAGATAAGAATCGATGGAGAATACTCAGTACCCGGAAAAATAGGAAGAGGAGTGAGGCAAGGATGCCCACTATCACCAATTCTATTCAACATTTACATAGAAGAAATTGTTAGAGAAACGTTAGAGGAGCTGGAAGAGGGGGTAAAAGTGGGTGGGAAAATGGTGAAAGCATTGAGATTTGCAGACGATCAAGCGATGATGGCAGGCAGTCAGGAAGGTCTACAACTAATGATGGACCGCTTAAACAGCATATCAATGGACTATGACATGAAAATAAACATAAAGAAAACAAAGGTCATGAAGATGAGTAAGAGAGGGGAAGAAACAATAAACATCACATTAAATGGGGAAGAAATAGAACAGGTGAAGAAGTTCTGCTATATGGGAAGTGTGGTTACAGAGGATGCAAGGTGCCATGTGGAAGTGAAAAGAAGAATAGCTATGGGAAAAGATGCATTCTACAAAAGAGGGGAGCTCCTCAGAGGCGGTCTAAACAGGAAGCTGAAGAAGAGAATGGTAAAGACACTAGTGTGGAGCGTTGTCCTATACGGCTCTGAGACATGGACAATGAGGCAAGAAGACATAAAACGACTGAAGGCCTTTGAGATGTGGATATGGCGCAGAATGGAGAAAATCAGCTGGGTGGAGCGAAGAACGAATGAGGAAATCTTACAGCTGGTGGAAGAAAGAAGATCACTGATAGGCACTATACGGGGGCGGCAGAAGAAATGGATAGGACACATCTTAAGGAGCGACACCCTACTAAGATACATCATTGAGGGAAGAATGGAGGGGAAAAGATAAGATGAGAGGTAGGCCAAGAACAATGCTACTGGACTGGATGTTGGCAGAGGAGGGATACAGCGGACTGAAAAGAGAAGCAGAGAACAGAGAAAAATGGCGTCGTTGGACATATGAACCTGCCTGAGGGCAGAGAACGTGAAGATATATAAAAAATTATTCTACATGTATCGAGCCATTTTGTTTCTTTTTTGTAGGGGGAGGGTTCTGGGATTGTTGACATAATTTTTTAGGGGTCCGTCAATGTTTGACAGTTGTTGACAAGGGGGGGACCAAAACTGCCTAAAATTTGTTGACATAACTAATGGACGACCCCATTACTATTATTCGTTGAATTTCTATTGTGCAGACTTTGTTGTTGTACGGTCAGCAAAACATTTCCATTCGCGGACTTAATGAAAGACTCTGCAAATTTCGTGACACTTCTGAAATTTCGATCAGAAACCGACACCAGTTTAGGCTAAATCATCGTAAGCTAATGTCATCTGGTCCACGCAAAGCCCAGTAGGCCCTACTTAAGTCCGTTGATTCAAAATGAGCTGTTCCACCTGCGTGGCCAGCTCTCCTGCAACCGGTTTAATAAAAAATATGCTTGCTTACTTACTTACTTACTCATTGCCATTACTGCTGCTGCTGCTGCTGCTGCTGCTGCTGCTGCCGCTACAAATACTACTACTAATAATAATAATAGGGCCATTCCGGATATTTTATTTTCCAAAATAGTTAAAATTCAAGTCCAAGGCTCCTGTATACCTCGGGGCACACAAAAAATAATAATAGGCCTAATTATTATTATGAAAATGAGATTCATCTATGTCCAGCGTGGGGAGCTTACCATTGTAGCCTTTTTCTTTACATATCCTTAACGCCTGATTTATGTGAATTGTCAGTGATCCAAACTGATGTTGTATTTCCTAAGACTGTGACCTACATGCTGCTATGCCTCTTGTCATCGAGTTTCGTAGTCGCAGTTATGTCGACTGGAATCCCTGGAGCCACCTGCAATCATCGGTATTGTCTTTCGGTAGGTTATACAGCATACACACTTACATGTAGAACTTTTGAAAATCTGCGGAGTTTACACGTAGGCTATTTAGAAAGAAGCCTTGCACTTCTCTAAATTCTTTGCTAGGCAAAGATTAGATTTTTACAGAAAAATGAACATAAATAATAATAATATCTTTTCCTTAATGAAGCGCCTGACAAACGCACTGCGCTGTACATTTACATGTTATGACAATTAAACAATTCATAAGAAGACGCTTCATTTCAGAGACCACTATTTAATTGATGGAAAGATGTAAAATGATTATATCTAGAAGCAATCTTTTGACGCCCCTATACGTGCGTTTCAACAGAAATTTCAGAACACTCGTTCTTACAATAATAATAGAATATAGCATCCATTTTTGTTGCAAATCTTGCTTCTATATATACTTATAAATTATTATCTATCATGACTTGAAAAAGGCGCATACACCTACAGTCCTACACTTGTTTGGATTAATTTTGCAAATCGGCCCGAAACTGAATTGAGCTAAGAATAACGGCAGAATTTCAGTTCTTGGGTGATACCGGTACATCGATAAATTTAGAGCAATATGTTACGTAGCCTATATATATAGTGAGACACACTTCATACAATTTCAACCGTTACTAGAATACGCTGTAATTGTGTCTTCTTTTTGGTCTATATTAATTTTAGAGTTCATTGAAACATGTGATAGAGGCATGCACTTTGGCCTCAGCTATAATCGAAGGAATCCTAGGAATTTTGGGAGCTGTTCTGTGTTTTAAGGCCGGAATCTGTTGTGGCAAGAAACGAAATGAACCAGTGAGTATACAGCAAAGATTAATTGCTATCATATAATTAGTCGTTTAAATCGGAAATCATCTGGACACATGTCAGACAGTAAGCTGAAGCAGTCTAAGAATTGTAGAAAAAAGACTGAGGACACACTTTGATCCATGTGGAGTTGAATATTTTGAATATTTTATCCGTATTCTGCAAACTGGTGTCAACTGAATTTGAAAGTAGCAGATTTCAACGCTAGCAGATTTTGCAAGTCAAACTCGAATCAAAATCATGTTCTTTGTTGAGAAAATTGAGGGGGTTGGAAACGACCCCCTGGGGTGTGCATTGAAGACTTTACTGTGGGGTCTTAAGAAGGACTAGGGGTTGAACCCCAACCTCTGGCAAATCACACCCTGACCTGAAGAAATAAACGCCTGAGAGCCTTTCCACCTTTCACATAGATAGCTTGTCATAGTGTAAACAAACTGTAAGCTACAAAGTCGTGCTCCGGAACTGGACAGCTCTTCTAGATATATCAAATTATTCCCTTCTTAGTATTTCTCTTGGCACCCTCGAGTGTATTTCATTGTAGGCCTAATAATATTTTTTATTTTGTGTAGCGCCTCTTTTGAGACACTAATAAGAGGTGTTTTCAGTACGCTAAACTAAAATACGCTAAACTAAGCCATGTTAAAGTGTATTAAGAGGAAGGTGTTCATCAGTCAACAAGTTGGTCAGCATCACTTGCGGCTACTAAGTTATACGAACACATTTCCATCCAGAGTCTACAGATTACATCACATTCAGACTCCATTGTTTGTTACGGTGAACAGCATTGTATTTCGATGAAGTAGCGTCAGTTCAGTACTTAATATTTTCAATTTTGGGTCCTGAATGGTATTCACTATAGGACCAAAGTAATTGTCCTCGGTGCTTCAAGCGAATTCAACTTGGTTTCAGGAATCTCTGCAGATCGACGAATTATTTGCTCAAAGGCGGTCATACTTTGCTTCGACTCAACAGCTGGAGGTTCCACCACTCATCGACAGAAATTACGTCCTGCAACCAGCAAGGTGAGACATCGAGATAATGGCATCCGCTAGAAAAAGAGAGACCGTAATCCTATAAGCTCAGCATTTGGTCAGCGTCAAAAATGAAGTTCTCATACGCAGTAGTTGAATAAAAAAAATATATGTATATCTGTGAGTAGGCTGGTCTGTCAGCTTCCGTTCCCATTCAGCCAGGCAGTCAAGTTAACAGCTAAAATAAAAGAAAATAGTATAGTTACAAGTAACAAAATCTGAGTCCATCTACATGTATTGCAACGTGTCAAAGTAATAGGCCTAATCCTAATAGTAAACTCCATATTTCTAAAGCGCTACTCTACAGCTAAGCGCAGGGCACCAGCTTATTCACGAGCGATGCGTCGTATCAGAGGGTTGCCAGGGATTGATGTCCAGTGGAGATCAGAGTCAGGTTGCCTGAATGACCATCTGAGAGATGAGACAGAGCGGTTGCTAAGGTGGGTTTCGATGAGGATGAGAAAGCTTCGATGGTGAAGTATCGGATGGGTTAGGGTAGGAATTTCTGAAAAGATGATCAAGTTGGAATGGAAAACCTGTGTTGTGATAACTATTAAAAATTCTATTGATAAAATGCTAATGTTATTATAGACTACATGACGGTAATATAATTTAATAGAACCTATTCGAGTCAAATCTAGCATGATTAATCTGTACTATTTATATATTGGTATTTAATGTGCTGTAACATGTGTTAGTATTTAACTGTTACAGGTGCATTTGAAGTTGGGCAACGGTTGCCCTTAAATCCACCTCCTTATTCAGCAAGCGTAGAAGACTATTGATCAGACACTGGCATTGCATCTAACATCACTATTCCTTTTGAATTCAGTTTCACTCTTAGACGAACAGATTTCGCCCTCGGATAACCCTCCTCTTGCATATTCAATAGTTACCGAATATTCATTAGTTATTTCGACGATGAGTAAGTAAAGCGAAACTAGAATCAAATAACTGAAAAATTGAAATCGTAATTCGATTTAAATGGAATCACACTAATAGGGAAGGGATTGGAATTTGCTCTGACTTCAGAGATTCGATTTCTATACGGATATTGCGAACCAAATTGCTTTTCTATTATTACAAGCCCAATTAATTATTTTGGTAACAATTTTATAAAAATAATTTATACGGTATTTGTTTAGGCTTTGCCCTCTCGAATTTTCGTGCTCTAACGCTTCCTGGTGATGTAAGAGCTTCTTGATATGGCGCTGTAACTTGGACCTGAATGAAAATAAAGAGTTAACTAGAGTTCAGTCTAATACACAAATGCATTATTGAAACAAATAAGCAAGCAGTGATTCATTCAAGAGCTGGTTAAACAGACTCCGGCTAAGAAGACATAAAGAATTGAATTCACATCCACTGTTCAGACTGAGACTTCTCTTTCTTTAAAGGACGTTTTAAATAAAACGAAGCAATGTATTTATGCTAGTATGCATATAATCAATATAGCGCCTTAGCACCTTTTTGTGCCTCATATATCCCAGTAATTTGAGCAGGCAGCCGTTAACGCTAAGCTTGCAATCCAAACCGTGCACATCTTTGCGAATGGTTGGCATTCGATATTTGTTTCAAGAGTGTAAGAAAAGGCAATATATAAATATCCTGATCCATGCACACATATGTGTGCGCACTTTGCATATCCAAACACATGCAGTCTACAGTGGCTTGCAATAGCGATATATTATAGGCCTAGAGTCTAGACTATTTGTACTTATTATATTTGCATGCATACAACTATACATAAAATGCATGCATGATTCATAATAATTATGCATATACAGATACTTACACAGACAAACATAGACTCAGAACAGCCTTTGTAATTGTCACTGTGATTGCAATCGCGAATTTATATGGCACCCCTTCAAAAGAAACGACTTAGAGATGCTCAGACTGCTCACCATTGCTTCTGCAAACGAATAACTACAACGAAAAACTGAAAATTTGTCCATTTTCCGTTCCCAATGTTGCACAGCAACAGGGAATAACTCGCTAGATCGGATTGTAAATCTGTCGATCTGTCCAGTTTATGACAGGACTGTCTACGTTTAACAAGTCGCAGCTGTTTCTCGGCGGTTCGAACTCTTCATTTTAAGCTAACCTTACATTGTTATTTGGCTGGCGTGAAGCGCCTTCGATAGGTTATTACCTACTAGCCCTATGTAAATCTATCTATATATCTATCTATCAATCTATCTATGAAATTTATATAGCGCCCCTTCAAGATTAATACTCAGAAGCGCTCCCGCCCAGGCCCGGTCAAAAAGGAAGGTCTTAAGTAATTTATAAAAAGAGCCAGAGAAGTCTCGCGGAAGAGAACGCAGGTCAGAGGGAGACCATTCCAAAGAGAAGGACCCACTATCGAGAAAGCCCGACGCTGTCTGGTGGCAGAGCGATCGGGCGGAACCATAAAGTCACCTCTAGAGGCCAAGCGCAGAGATCGGCGACCAGAGCAGGCCAAGTCAAAGTGAAGAGCTCCTGGAGATAGGTAGTTATGACCATTTGGACATCAGCTTAGTTAGTTGCATTACTTTACATTACATCGTCTCTAAGGTACAGCCATCTGGATGCATAGCGTCCGATCAAATAGACCGAATCGTGTGAGTCATCAGTTGGGCAATCTGGGTACCATTCAGGTGGGTCGCTGTCATCGACTTTGACCGTGCTTAGCTTTAGTGTACAACAGGGCAAATGGTTCAAGCGTTCAATGTATTATTCTCAGAAAGCATTGACTAATTTTATCGATATTTTGCGACTGCATTTTTTTCGGCAAAACAACAACTGTAACAAGTTCTTTCACTAATCAGATCATCTATTATTCGTGTTAAGTCTGGGCTTTATCTATGTTGAGAAACTGGCATAAATTCGGTTAGTTTATTAAGTGAGGAAAATCTTAACATTCAGATCCACCAACACACTAATAATAATTGTTCGCCTGTATCCTTATCGGTACCTTTCTCAGATTCAGAGCCTTTTATTAAGACCCTTTCATTTTTTTATTTAATTTAATATAGATGTTTTCTCTCTTGTTTTCCACTTTTCGGCCACCTGCTGTTATATAATGATAGGCCTAAGTCGAACGCATGCTGCTGTTTTGTACTCGAGCCTGTTCAGACAGTTCGTGCATAGAGGCCTATTCATATTATGAATGCATTTCTGACACTATATAGACAGTATTTTACTTTCGAGGTCACATCGATAACCGGAGACATGCGTGGAAGACAGGTATGCAAAAACCAGGACTTCGACATCACTAGACTCAATCTCTCTGACTCACTGACTCTATTGATTTATGTAAGATAGACTGGTGCTGCAGTCAGTCAGCCCATCGACTTGCAGTTAGTTGTAACAGCTGACTGACTGAAAGCATTCGACAGATGACACAGAAACTGGATAGAGGCCGAGGACTAAGACGCGCACAGCAGCATCACTGAAGTCATTCTAGAGTTCAGGTAAGTGTGTTATTACAGTAGTAAAACTGAGTTGCATTGTTTCTTTTATGAATGCGTTCTACCTCATCAAGTGATCAAGAATCTTACCAGATTTCTTAATGTTTAACAAGAAAAGATTTGGTATGCTTCAAATCCGGGAATAAGATCCAAAGCGTAGTCTGAAAATAAGGGTAAAATAAGAACAATAAGGGTAAAATAAGAAAAATCAGGGTAAATAATAAAGGTAAAATAAGCTTAGAGGTAAAGCAGACAGGAAAAAAGTCTAAATTTATACATAAATATATAGGCCCAATATATGATTTCGATCTTCAATTACAATATCTATTGAGCTCAATATGAAGTTATTGTGTTGTAACCAGATGCTTGCTCTAAATTTACTGTTCACCTAAAATTTAGGCAAAATGTTTAATGTCCTTTTCGGACCATGTCCAGGTTGTTACCATTTGTTATGCCATCTTATTAGCAACTGCTTAAGCGTATTTGCAGAGCATCTAGGTAGCTTATCTCACGCTTTACAATCGACTCATAAAAAATTATAATAATAATCACAACAACAACAACAGCAATGATAGTAACAACAACAATAACAATAATGACAATAATAATAATAACAACAATACGTAATAAGCTCGTTTCACAAGCAAGATATTCACATCATATGCGCTTCACTCACATTTGAGTTATTTTATTTATGCCTATAGTTGACTTGACGCGTTTCTGATTCCTCCTAAATCTGAAGACTCAATTCCGTTTGAATATGTTTCATAGTTTACAGGTTTTACATTTAAATCACGAAGCTTATCTTCGTTCATTGTTTCGATTCAGATTGAAAATATTGCTCTCATTGACCTGATGCATCAGGAATGTTATAGTGTGACCGAGCTTCTTGGTAACTGGTCCAAATTGTTAGAATTCCCTGCCCAGTTCCACCCGCTCCCTTAACACTTTGGTACCATTAAAAATTTGGTAAATCATTTAATGGCCAAGAGTTTCTTCCTAAGATTTGTGAACATTATTTTGACTGAGATTTAATTTTCCTAATTCATATACGTCATGAATAAACTTAGATGTGCAAATAGACAGACTATAATTTCTGTTGGCAAGCTTTGTGCTAGAAATAGATGTTTTCAGTTATCGGGTTCAATCAGTAAATTAGACTAATTAATTAAATTTTAGGCTAATACGACGACTTTGAGAGCAAAGACTGAATCGCAGAATATGCAGACCGTAACAGCTGCTTCACTTTCTTCTTCTGGAGGGAATGCTGCACCTCAGATGATGTACCTACAATTAGCCACAACGCCACCAACGCACGATCGCTATCCAAAGACGCTGTCCATCTGTATGGGATCAGCACAGATAATCATCGGTCTCTTCTGCATTATCTTCAACATCGTCTCGCTTGTCTTCACTATGACCGCCACGATGACTTACGGAATCGCTTATGTCGGACACGGATTCTGGTGTGGAACGCTGGTAAGCATTCAGAGGCCTTCGTTATAGGTCTACAATTCAAACGAAATTCTTAGTGAAAGTAGCTCATATTTTGGTAGATCAGATTATAACATATTGTCGTTCTTATGCTCAACAACGCCACCCTCTCTTTATAAGGAATTATAACTTGTATCGGAGTGATGGCAAAGACTCACAGCAAGTAGTCTGCGTCTGTTTCCTTGATTTCGATATTCGCTCTCTATTTTAAATGATCCTTTCAGCTCTGCCCTGTATGAAGGGCCATGGGTATAGGAAATAGGCGTCTTTCAATTTCATTTACACGTTTTATGTCTGAGTATGAAAACCCAGAAGTAGTAGAATGGCCATTTTTTTACAGAATTGTGTCCCTCAACTCCTTCTTTAAATATTCCTCTAGTCTTGGACAAAGGCTTAGCTGTATTTATATGCGTCACTATAAAAACAAAGCTACAAAAATGAATGGAATTGGGAGATTCCACAACTCCAGACCGAATTAAACCGTGGGTACTGTTGTATGGCGTAGCAAACATTGGATTAACTTGCCCTTAAACTGAGCTTAAAATGCTCAGAGTGCATGCTACATGCAAATTTATGCTTGCGATAAACATCTGTGATATTGAATTGACCTACATAACGCTGTGGTTCAACTTTGACTCTGAATGACTGCATAATTTATGTTGCAGTTTATTGTAACCGGTTCGATTGGAATTGCGGCTGGCCATCGTAAGACTAAATGCAAGGTAATGCACGTACTGTGTATGTTTGCATGTATGTATATATATATACAGGGTTCTACAAGTCCCTGAAGTCTTTTTCTTTAGTCGTGGCTGGGCCGGGAGCGCTCCTGAGTAGTTTCTTGAAGGGTCGCTATGGCTCTGAATGAATGAATGAATGAATGAATGTATGTATGTACATTCATTCATTCATTCATTCATACCGAACATTTGTATAGCGCCCCTTCAAGGAAACTACTCAGAGGCGCTCCCGACTCCAGCACGGCCAAAAAGAACGGTTTTAAGGTGAGAAAAGAACGTGGGAGAGAAGGTCCTAGGAACAAGGCGAAGCTCCAGAGGAAGGCCATTCCAGGTCGAGGGGCCCCCCACCGAGAAAGCGCGATTCTGCATAGTGGAGGTTCGAGCAAAAGGGACAAGTAGGAGTGCCTGTTCAGATGAGCGGAGGGATCGAGAGCCCCTAGCACTAAGGACAGGACAGCAGAGCTCACGAAGATAGGCAGGAGCGAAACCTAGTAAGCAGCGCCAGACTAGGGCAGCTGTTCTGTACGCAATCCGCTGCTCAGAGGGGAGCCAGTGGAGAACGTCGAGCATGTATCCAGAGATATGGTCATATTTTGGTATGCGGCCAATAAGGCGGGCAGCAGAACGCAGGATCCGATCCAAGCACCCCAGTCGAACAGCCGGGAGGCCAGCATAAAGTGAACAACAGTAATCAAGTCTGGTTGTGACAAAGGCATGGACACGAGTGGAAGCAGCAGTAGCAGTGAGTGAGCGGGCGACAGTGCGAAGCTGACGCAATTGGTAGAAGCAGTCACGGCTAAGGAGGTTGATATGGGGAGCAAAGGAGAGCTCTCGGTCCAATGTACAATACATATGCATGGAAGTGTATGTATATGTATAATTATAATTAGCTCTCGGTCCAATGTACAATACATATGCATGGAAGTGTATGTATATGTATAATTATATGTATGTATGTGTATATTTGTATGTATGTATGTAGATATGTATGTATGTTTGTTTGTGTGTATATATGCATGTATGTATACATGTATGCATATTTGGAAGTCTGTATATGTGTATGCAACCATGCGTGCATGTATGTATAATGTATGTATTGTATATATGTATTTATGTTTGTATGTACATGCTTATGTATGCATGTATGTATGTATGCATAAATGTATATATATGTATAAATGTATATATATATGTAATTATGTACATACAGACATAACTGTCTGTATGTCTGTAAGTCTGTATGTATTTATGTATGCATCATGTATGCAGACATTTTCACTAATCTAACTGATAATAAAGTTCAATCAGTGCAAAAACGCATATTGTAAGCAAACGGTGCTAGAAATGCTAGGAGGTCATCACACGTACAGTATGCTCGCACACACATGCACATATATATATACGCACTCACATACATGTATCCACACACACACATGCACGTATGCACGCAACCACATACACGTATGCACACACTCATGTGGAACAAAGAGCCATTTTGTAAATAGAGCAATTTTTGGCCGTTTCTTCTAGTCCTATGCCTGCAGAATGTACTTCAGTCTGAGGATTCTATGGTTTCCTAGTTGCTGCAATAAAATAAAAGCTGTCGACATGCGGTTTGGTCCGTAACACATGCGTAGTCATAATAATATTATATCCATGTATTATAATAGCAAAGCATCTTGTCTGACCGTGTCATGTGCTCTAATGAATTTAAAGCCCATCGATTGAGTGATTATAATAAAGAGCATCATTGTCCAGGGTCTACCAAATGCGCAGCGAATTACGAGACTCTGGTTCGTTACCGATTACGAATTTTAGGACGTTGGTTTCATCCTAAAAGATGCAGAGAATCGGTTATCTTCCATCAACGACCAAGGGAATCGAGGAGATGATTGGTATTCAGGCCTGGAATGAAGTGCTTCGGTTTATTTCAGGGGTAGTGCAAAAACTTACATCTTCGCCCCAGGTGCACGATTTTAAGCTCCCAGCCAAAGACGATAAAAACTATATACCAAGAGTTTTATAGCAAATATGAGAACAATGATAGCAACGAACTACTCTCTAATTTTTATTTAACTTGTACCTGGATGCGGTGTGACATCCCGAATAATCAATAAACGAAGATATATAATAAGTTGGTTTTATCCTTATATGTGTTAGGCTAACGTTTTGCACATTTTATCTCAAGTTTTGATGAATAGAACGTTTTCATGTATAAATGCACTTATTATTTGGCCCGCAAATATTACGTCAAGTATCAGGTCATTGATTTTGTTTCTTCTCAAATAAAACCTGGTCCTGAAAGAATCCATTAATAAATCAATTAGACGGCCTGTGTATAATATTGCATGAAAATGAGCGTATGTTTATTTCATCTCCATAATTATTAGATCAAATTAACAGTGCATCCTTCGCATAACCTGACAGGTGTCAATAGATCAATGTAGGCCTATATATGCATAAGTCTTTTCTCCTCTTTAGATTGTTACGTACAACGTATTGTCAATCATTTCGGCGGCGTTCACTTCTGCACTTCTTGTGTGTGGAATCATTGGAGCCGTCTTAACATCATACAATGCAAGATACTGCATTGGTTACTCTATGAAAAGTGACTTTTGTTACGAGGTAGGTCTATGTATGCGTCTGGACTAAATATTACAATTAATAAGGGTACATATAATATTAATACAGTTCTATTATAACTGTGTTTTCTTAAGGTGTTTCTAATAAAGTCAAAATTTACCTACAGGTTATACAAAATTATGTCATGCATATTGAAATGCGGAACTGGAGAAGAACGTTCAATTTCTTCTCCATAATCACTTAATAAAATTATATATTAATAGTTTAATTACGTGCGACTACTGTGTGTGGTCCGAATGTTCTATTCCAGGCAGCGAATGCATTTACCAAGTTACAATGTTTAATAAAAGAGAAAATCGTGCGTAACTATAATTCTGCCTTTGCCTAAGCGTTGGGGGCGATAGCGCATTGATAAAGGGCATAGAGAGCGAGAGGTACCGAGTTCGAGTCCCGTAGGGCGGACATGCTTTGTAACATGCTTCGCCGTTTTGCAGGCTGTCTGTTCTGTTAGTAGTTAAGATTTATGTCTTCTGTCATTTGTGTTCTTGTGAATTGTTTCAATTGCATAACATGTAAATGTACAGCGCAGTGCGTTTGTCAGGCGCTTCCTAAAGAAAAGATTTTTATTATTATTTTTTTTGTAATCGAGGTAGTTCTGAAATCCCTCAGGCCGATTACAGCGAAAACAGCCAGAGACGTACACAGACTGAGACAGAGTAAGAGAGAATGACAGTCGTTTGCTGATGCTGCGCATAGGACCATCGTAATCGTAATCTCGAACTATTATTAATTTATTATTATTATTATTATTATTATTATTATTATTATTATTATTATTATTATTATTGTTATTATTATTATGAGAAGAGTCAGTTAACATAAAAAACCGTTAGTGTTGTTGTGACCATCGCACTCCTCCTTCTGATAGTTTCGACATAGTGCCCTGGAAGGCGACTGCGTTGAATCGTTGAACAGTCACCGACAGGCTCTGAAAGAGGAAGCGTGTCTCACGGTTATCGGCGGTAGTTGTCGTCAGGCGGCGACCCAGCTCTGATATGTTATGATATATTATTATTATTATTATTATTATTTTATTATTATTATTATTATTATTATTATTATTATTATTATTATTATTATTATTATTATTATTATTATTATTATTATATATTATGCTGAGACTTCAATTTGGACAACCGAGCACAGATTGAATCTATCTGTAGTCATTCGTGTTAAATAAGCATACAGCAGAGCGCAGCAGCTCTACGTCTGGTCTCGTCTTGCAGAGGCATCAACCGGCAATCAACTAAAGTGATGGCTGCCTGCCTGACCCTTTGGAGCTCGACCCTCTGCCTATCGAATCTCTTTTGACTAAGCACATGTAAATAAACTGGTTCCCGCGACTTCGCCTTTTGGGCGTTGTAGAAATTTCGAGATTACGATTACGATGGTCCTATGCGCAGCATCAGCAAACGACTGTCATTCTCTCTTACTCTGTCTCAGTCTTTGTACGTCTCTGTGAATGTGTCTTTGTCTTTTCTGTATTTAAACAAGCGGCAGATCTGTTTCCTCGTAGTTCATATTTAGTCTAGACTTCTGTTGTTCTGACGGTTTGAGCGTCTCCCAGGAGTTTCTCCTGATATGGCGCTATACAAATTTCCTATTGCGATTGCGATGTCAGAAGTTACTCTCTTGGTGTAACAGCCTAAGTATTCATTTTAGGTGCAAGTGGTTGTAACAATGGAGTCGTTTTTGGCTGTTTTCGCTGTAATCGCGGCCGTTCTATTCATCCTTTCATCAACCATCTGCTGTAAAGACGGAGGCTGTGGAAATTGCTGCTCTGATACAGACCGACCGGTCAGCAGTTTTATAAGTATTCATGCATATGCTTGCATATATACATGCTTGTATGTATATATGCATCAAGGAACCTAATTATATCAACTACGTCACAAATGGTCTGCGGTACCTTTCAATGCATGTTTGTATGTTTGTGTAAATGTATGTATGTGACTAAAATGTTTGTTTATTTGTTCGTTCATTTGTTCTCTCATATTTTCGTTCGTTCTTTCACATGTTCGTCTGTTCCTTGTTTGTTGATTGAAGAATTATTTTGTGCAGCTTGTAAACCGATCCAAGACTTTTGGGATGACCTCACTCAGAGTACATTCTGACTCAAGATTTTACTCGTTTGAGGTTTGCAACAGACGGATGTATGTTACTTTTTGTAGGTCTTAGTGCCGATTGTTTGTCAGCAAAATACTGGTCAACCATCACAGGGAATACAGTTGGCTTTTTTACCATCGACCACGCATTTTCAAGAAGGTATAGTCATTACTTATTGACACAAGTTTAATGTCAATATTTAATAGTAGCAGAAGAAAAACACGAAGAAGAAGAAAAAGAATAAGGCGATGAAGAATTCTAATTTCAGTCTCTTCTCGTGATTACATCATAACGTGGTTTTCGGCTTTTCTTGCAATTTAGACCAGAGTTAATTGCAGCAGATCTAATTAGTATGGCTACTCGGTATAACGCCTAAATATTCATAAGTTAATCATATATTATGTTCAATGTTGGTGCAATCTAGGTCCGACTCCTGCTCAGAGTTCCACCCGATCCACATTGAATGAGTCTCAACCGACTCCATTGGTTCCACTTTATCCCTCTGCTCCTGCAGCTGTTTCTAGATCGTCTTCTTCCGCATTCTATCGACAAATCGACGATGGACCCTTCTACGATAACTACGGAATCTACTGACAACTGACTCAACGCAGCGCTCGTGAATAAGCTGGTGCGCTCCGCTTAGCTTTCAATTGGCGCTTAATAAATTTTGAGTTTACGATTACGAACTGTCTGTTTGCGGCCGACACTACGCGCTTTATCAAGGGTAAATGGACATCTAGAGCAGCATTAGCAGAATATAATTTCTACAATCGTATATATTTGACCAGCTCGGCTCAGTTACCTAGCAACTCGTGCATTTTAAAGACGTATTCGATATGCGTTTTCTTATTTTTTGTATAGTTGAACGCGTTAGGGCATTTAAGATTAGCGTCGGTCTTTCATCCAGAGATAATTGAGAAACTTTGAGAAGAAATTCAATAAACACACATTCATTTAGCCAAACGAGTAGACATGTTTTGGCAAAAATTTCACACATGGTCTACTCTAGACCAACCTAGGTTTCGAAGTGCCTCTCGTGGACAGTTAGCCTACTCTGTGCAGCAGAACGGAGAACAGTTCTTAGAAGTGACCTCAAGTGTTTTAGCGAATGTTAAAAAAACTAAAAGAAATTAAAAACACAAAATAAGGACACTAAATAAAGTAAATTTCCACTGAACGTAAGACTAAAATGAGGAGGATCTGTTTTTATCAGTCTTTCATTTCGTCGAGTTTATAGTTTATGCAGAATAGAGACGGGCCCAGGCCCGAATTAAGGGGAAGGGTGCTAAGGGTGCTGCAACAACCGGCCCCGCAGTTTTTAGGGCTCCACATTTTATAGATATGTGCGTGATGGACCGTTGGTCGTCAGAGGGGAGCCTTTCGAAGGTAACCACACCACCCGGGTTCGCACTAGCCTTAATGCGGCCCTGCACAGGCCTTATTGATGCATACAGATATGTAATGTGTCTATGTAATACACCTGCATAATGAAGGCTAGCCTATCTCGAAGTTGTATCGGCATATACCGGGGTTGGCCTAACCTTCAGTGATTGGCTGCGGTGAAACTGGGAAAACCACATCTAAAGCATTTCTTCGAAAGTCGCATTCTTCAGCAGACGTAGACACCCTATTGTTATTCTCACGATCTTTATCGTTGACTCCGTGATCGCAATAAAAAGTACGGTTGCCGGTTGGGGCTGTGATTGCGACGCTGTCAGGCACAGGGAGGTTTGCACTTCGATAGGTCAGATCTAGAGCTACTCTTTGGAGTCGGTAAAGGGAGGAGGATAGTATAATGGATAATGCTCTTGCCTGAAGTTTTCACGGACCCGGTTCGATTCCCGTAAGACCCCTGAGTTTAGCTGATGCGTTTATTTCATAGGTGGCAGCAAAAGTACAATCAGCTTGCGCCTTGCTTGGGTGCAACTTGTTGATTTATGTCTTCTGTAATTTGTGTTCTTGTGAATTGTTTAATCGCCATAACATGTACGTGTACAGCGCAGTGCGTTTTTCAGGCGCTTCACTAAAGAATAAATATTAATATCATTGTTATTATTATTATTTTTCTTAGAGTCTTATTATTATTATTATTATTATTATTATTATTATTATTATTATTATTATTATTATTATTATTATTATTATTATTATTATTATTATTATTATTAAATGAGCCCTGAGCAGTTGAAGGTAAGATGTCCAGCCGCCGTTGAAGTTCTGTGGTCGTGCTTATTTTGTTATTATTTATATTCGCCTATTAATTCAAACTGGCAAGATTACATGATAGAGTAGTAACAGATGATAACAAGTTTAACAGGAGTCGAATTTAACTGTATGGCAGCGTGCAAGGCGTCCATCTGTCCTGTTGCTCATTTTACAGTCTCCCCTAGGGAGTTGAAGGTTGAGTGAGCCCTATGGGGGTTAGCGGGTATCGAACCCGCGTCCTTCTGATCTTTATGCCAGCGTGTTACCATTCAGCCATCTTCCCGCTTGCACCTCTGTCCATTTATCCTTCGACCTGGTGACCACGCTTCCCAAAGATTTTCCCAGAGGCTTTGAAGCATACCATGACAGCTTTTTTTATTTCACGCTGTATGTAGTAGGCTAGAACTGTACAGTCGACACAGATACAGGTTATAAGGTCGCAGCATTCCTTTCCATTTGCGGCAGTGACAACAAGACTTAGTGAATTACCTAATGGGAAGTAACTTCTCTGAAAAATATATGCAACCAGCCTTTTACGTGTAGAACGAACATCTGCCAGTTCTTTCAGCAAAACATCCCTCATTATAAGCACCGTACAACTGTCTTTGTCATGTATTGACATCAAGCAACTAGGAAGAACGCAGGTAGAGGCTACAATAATATGTCACCTGTTATTGCTTACAGTATTGGTCTATGTAGGGCGCCTTGAGGGCCTTCTGAATGAAGCTTAGGCCTACGGCCCGACGTTAATAAAAAATAAATCTGACGTCTTCCTATTTCTATGTTAACGAAGTGTTCACAAACTGACGGTGTGACGACTGTCAGACGTTGCAGTGAAGGCTGTTACTAAGCTCGGTAAGTTTTGTTTCTTGTTTGACTATACTGACGAAACAGCAGTTGCATATCTCCGCACATTACAGTAACTTGACTATAGTTGAAGATATGAGAAACTTGACAAACCTAATGTAATAGAAGAAGCAATAGGCTTGGTATAGTCTGTTCCATACTCTCATATGTGTACAGCCCTTTAGCACTTGTAACTTCAAAGTCGACGAGAAGACAATTAGTTTCTGTCTAAGCTAAGTACTTATGTGTGTCTTTATAAAGAGAGGAAAATGATCCATAAAGCAGAGAATCGGAGAAACCCGTTTTCTTTTGACCTGTAAATGAGTCTAATGACCCTACACCAACAAATTCTTTCTGAATCTCGCACCAGAGTGCAGTGTGGTTAAGGTGCAAGAGGAAGAGTTGGAGGAGGGGTAGGAGCAGTAGGAGGAGGAGGAGGTGGGATTCTCCTCATTGGTGCATATCTTTTCCACCTAAATATAAGGCCTGCGAGTTTCTTAATACATTTGTCTGTTAACAACGGGTGTATTTCCTCACTACTTTTAACCGTAAGAACTTATTTGAGTTGACCTTGAACTTCCACTTGTAATCGTAATCGTAATCTCCAAACTTCTAAAGCGCCACTCGAAATCCAAGCGCAGGGCACCAGCTTATTCACGAGCGCTTGTATAATGTATATGGCTCTCGACAATCCCTCAGACAAGACGCAGCAAATTGCAAGAGCGAACTCCCGTAACCAAGAGCTTATAACTAGCCTCTCCTACTCATCTCCATTCTACATCTATAGCTTTAGACCCTATCTAGCTCAACAGTACACATCCAGAATTGTGAGCTAGTATGCATCTGCTTGGCTATCTATACAATGCCGCATTTAAAATAGCCTACCTACTTTATTAGCGGAATATTGTTTTTATTTCTAACACTGAAGAAATTAGGATTTTTTACGGTTGTCAATTCAAGTCTTTCAATTCAGTTCCTTAATAAAAATTCCATTTCATTTTGAGGTTTGGTCTAACGAAGGAATATACGACTGCTAATCTGAGGAAACTACATTACAGGCCATGACATCGTATCCGATCAAAGTGGGCTCAGCCTCTGGACCAGCATCCGTGGTCTACGTTCCCATGGACGTTGCATCTTCATCTTACGATCGCTATCCGAAGAAGCTGTCGATAGGTTTGGGAGCCATGCAGATTGTGTTTGGTGTACTCTGCATTGTCTTCAACAGTGTCTCCTTGGCATTTCATGATGGCCTGGAGTTGCGGGGAAACGGAATAGTCTGTCATGGCATCTGGTGTGGAACACTGGTAAGCTGCTAAATCTCTGTCTGTCTGTCTCTGTCTGTCTCTGTTTCTGCGTGTGTGTGTGTGTGTGTGTCTCCCTGTGTCTCTCTGTGTTTCTCTGTCTGTCTGTCTGTCTCTGTCTGTCTCTGTCTGTCTGTTTCTCTGTCTGTTTCTGTTTCTCTCTTTCTCTTTCTCTGTCTCTGCCTCTCTCTCTCTCTCTACTGGTTACTTCCCAACTTTTTTAAGCACTATCTTTTCACGACCTACTTCGGAATAAGCTGGGTGCTTTGCCCTTAGCTTTAGAGTATTATAGCGCTCTAGAAATTTGGACTTTACGAGTATATTGTAGGCCACCCGCGACTTTGAAATCGATTTTATCTTTTTTCAAGTGGCCTATGTTGCAAATTTCACTGACAACATTAGCGATAACTTTCGTTCTTTGTGCGTTTGGTATTATGTATAATAATAATAATAATAATAATAATAATAATAATAATATCTTTTCTTTAATAAGCGCCTGACAAACGCACTGCGCTGTACATTTACATGTTATGCAATTTAAATCTTACCTACTAACAGAACAGACAGCCTGCAATACACGGCGCTAATAGTAGCCTACAAAGCATATCCGCCCTACGGGGCTCGAACTCGGTACCTCTCGGTCTCTGTGCCAGATGTTATCCAATGCGCTATCGGGCCCCCCCATGTGTGTAGCATTGTTGTGAAATGTTGGTCTATTTGCTGACTTCAGGCATAATAGAGTGCTCATTATGCCTGCATTCTGCAAACAGAACTTTAGCATGAATCGAGGAGACTCATTTGAGTTCAATTGCAGTTGTCTTCTTAATCTTGTAGTTCATCATAACAGGCGTGATTGGAATTGCGGCCGGAACAAAGAAGAGGAAATGCGAGGTAGAAACGTTTAGAACATTCCAGTATCATTGATTGTATCCCGCACTGAAACTACTAACCATTCGTTCTGTCAACAGAGCATTGCATATTCTTTATCTAAGAACTTCTATGGCGCAACTGCATAATGCTCAGGGCATCACTCGATGGTCGATACTATGCAAAATCGTTGTGCAGGCCAAATTCCCGTGTAAGTTCGGTCAAAAGTCAGAAAGAGTCCAAGAAGAAACGGATTCAGGCTACGGAGGAAAAATGAGTCCACAAGAGGATGAGCTTTTAGTTGAGTTCTTAAAGTCAGTACGGACTATTACAGAGCGAACTGTTGCATTAAGAGAGTTACAGAGTCTAGGGTCAGCAACAGAAAGGTGCGCCTACCGAATGTCATTCTTGTCCAAGGAACTGTCATATTGAAAAAGTGGTTGAGTATAGAGAGGTCATTGGAGTCAGCAAAGATTCAAGATATTGTGGTTGACTGAAAATTAAGGTCTTGTAAAAATTGGACCAGTCTTGAAAGTAATTCGCATATTTTGCAATTTTGGTGAGAATTTCTTAGTGTAATAGAGAATTGGCAACGGTATTTTGAACTCTTTGATGCTTCATCGGACATCGGGTTAACTTTCGAAATGCCAGTAAGGATGAGTTGCAGTAGTCGAGACGGCTGGAGACTAGGGCATTGGCCATACAAATCAAGGAAGAAAATGGAATGTGGCGTCCAATCATAGGGATATCACGGATGTGGTATTGGGCAGACCTGCATATAGAGTTAACATTTTCAGTGACAGGCCTGCGTAAAATACAACGCCCAATTGCGGGATGAACAGCTGCGTTACCGGTATGGAGCAGACACTGCAAAAAAAACAGCTGCGTTATAGAAACTTTCAAGAAGTAATTCCTGTAGGTTACCTCCGTCACGCCATCAACTCTTATGTAATTCTTTATTAAACTAAGAAATTAAATCCGGTAAAAGATAGGGGCCTAGCCTACATGGCTTTTGGACTGCAAATAGCTGTTTCGATACATCAAAGTAGTTAAATAAAAAAAATTGTGATTCTCTTACCGCAGTTTCAGGCTACTGTTTCTGTTACCGCAGTTTGAACTTAGGGGAGAATGTCCTGCATTGGGTCAATTTTTACATTTTAATGCATATAATTGGTATTAGTTGTAGTACATATATTTTGTTGTCAGTATCAGAAAGAGCAACGTTTAATGAATCGAATGTGATATATATTGCAACATTATTGCAAGAATAAACCATAAAAATTTAATATTTTCCTCACTGGAAAAAATCGTCCCAATGCAGGCCACTATGGTTATATTCGTATGACCTCCAAATTTCACCATATGCTTCACAATATACTGTCCTAAATAGTTCACCGAAATTTTTGGATAAATTGGCACCAGATATGTAATGCATTGACTGAGACTGTATGAGTAAAAGTTTACTTTTTTAGCCTGAAAATGGAGATTTGCAGAATCTCTGTCAAAAACTTTTTAATTCGCGGCATAAGACGCCTGATCATTCTCTACATCAAAAATACGTTCGCTGGGCGACGCCACACGCGGTAATATATAACCACGGCTTAGATACCACCACTGTCCCAATGCAGGACATGTCCCAATGCAGGACATTCTCCCCTACTATTGCTTATACCCAAACTTGATATTGTAGGGTGGGTGCGGTAATGCAAGATAGGTTATAACAGGATTGTGGAGTAGGCCTATAGACAACCAGGCTATAACCTTCTGGAACTGAGAGAGGCGACGAGAGATCGGAACGCATAGAGATGGCTGACTATGGCGGTCGCTAGGATTCAGCGAATCGACGGCACAAGGTGACAAGGTGAGGCTATAATTATAAGGTAAGCTGCAGAGTAGGTTCGGATAGCATAGAATTATTGGAGATTCAAAATGTCTTCTTTGAGTTTCTCGTAACGATTTTGATTAGCTGTTACTTTCCATTACAGATTGTGACTAATATGGTGATGTGCATCATATCGGCTTGCTTCAATTTTTACCTTCTGCTATATGGAATAATGGGAGCTCTTGAAACCAATTGGCAAAGATACTTCGCCTGCTCTCCACATTTCAACATTGACCGTGAATTGATTACAGACATTGAACTCTGTAAGGTAAGATTGAAACATGTACCCACATAAGAAATCGTTGCATTCATGCAGCGTTCAGACGGCTCTTCGTGTCTCTACTAAAATATAGGTTTCCTTCATGAAACAATGCTACAGAAATTAACAATGACCCAACACTATGTTCTTTCTTTGATAGCTTAAAATTTTAAAATCTTGAACAGGATTAAACAGGATAAGTCTAAAACTATAATTGCGATGCTCAGTCAGGGAATTGCTAAATGTTTCGTTTGATATACGAATTCAATTTAGAAAGTTGATGCAATAGCCGCAAGGAAGACGAAACGAAACCCATGGCGATATAATTACTAGTGGCCACCTTTAGAGCGATAGACTAGATGGTGTAAGGTGGATTTTTTCTTATATAGAGGAGAGCGGGGCAACAGCGGCCTGCGGGGCAAGAATAACCGGAAGCCTATTATAAAACATTGCGCATGCGTAGAGATTAAACTACGCCACGTTGAAAGACATTTATCGGCCGCTTCGAACGACATAAAATTTGTTAAATTTACTTGCGAAACTCTATAAGAAAGTAAGGAATTTCTGATTTTCCTAATATTTGTATAAATCGGAATGGTTAGGAATAATTTAGGATAAAATCAATGTTTTTGATACGAAATTTTTCGATAGGTTTTTGTTGCGAAGACATAACAAGGGCATTGAATGAGCATATTAGTTTCAGTGAATTCGCAAGATGTCACTAGTAATTATTTAAAAATGTAATTGGTACAGCAACGGGGCAAGAGTAGCCGTGGCAGTATGAGGCAAGAGTGGCCTCGGCTACTCTTGCCCCATCGACGGCCACTCTTGCCCCATCTTAAGGCCGTACTAAATAAAAGTTTTGTCTTCCATTTATTAATTGTTATAGGGGTCTATTTTCACATTTGTTAATTTGTTTAGTCTCGTTTTCAGAACATGGTTAGACATTATAAACGGAAAAGCGAGCGTGGACGATATCCATCTGAGAATTTGCAACGTTGTTTGACGGTTGTCAAAAATAAAGAAATGTCCCTGCGAGCAGCGTCTAAAGAATTTATAATTCCTAGAGCGACCACACAAAAGCGTTTAAAGTCATTCGATTTGCCACAACCAACAAATCTGGGTCGATTCAAACGAATTTTTACAGACGAAATGGAAAGTCAGTTGAGGCAACGTGTAGTGGAAATGGAAGGAATCTTCTATGGAATGTCCACTTCTGACCTTGGCAGAATTGCAAGTGGAGAGAAGGGTCGCACTGTCACAATTGTAGCTGCTGTTAGTGCTACGGGTCAGTTTATTCCGCCAGCCATGATTTTCCCAAGGCAGCGAAGGAGTGATCGCTTATTGCATGATGCTCTTTCCGGAACTGTTGGGTACTGCTCAGGAAATGGATGGATAGATAGCACGTTGTTCACTCAATATTTGGACCATTTTATTGAACATGTTCGACCAACCAAGGAGCAGAAGGTCCTCCTTGTACTCGACAATCACGTCAGTCATAAATCCCTTGACGCGATTGAAAAAGCAAGAGCAAACGGGATTATACTTTTAACTCTGCCTCCCCACACCAGCAGCAAACTCCAGTCTCTAGATCACACTGTCTTTAGAGCGTTAAAGTTTTTTTTACAGCCAAGAGTGTGACCGCTGGATGATAAATAACATGGGAAAAAGAATAACTGAATACGACATTGCTTCCATATTGACTGGCCGTTCATGCCACTCTTGCCCCACCGGTGGGGCAAGAGTGGCTTTTCAAAGGCCTGCATAAAATGTTAAATACCAAAGAATGACATGTATTTTTTTGAAATAATTTGTATACTCTGCAGAGCCACTTCAATGGCCTATAACAGGGTATAGTCCGTTGTTTCAATATTTTCACCTGCTAGTGGATATTTAGATTAAATCCTTAAGGGGCCGCTCTTGCCCCGCCCTCCTCCTATGTAGTCATAAAAGTATTTATATAGAACATTTTGAGAACCTCTTAAAGTGATGCATGTTCCAGCGTCTACGTAGATTATTTATATTAAACTGTATTCTTCTACATGTAGAGTGTGACTGTGGTCGTGGCGATGGAGTCTTGTTTAGCCATTGCAGGCGTTATAGAAGCCGTTCTATTTATATGTGGATCGGTTTTGGGCTGCAAGTCCGGAGCATGTTGCTGTTCTGGGTCATACCAAGCGGTGAGTAAGCCAGCTTAGAGATATGATCGTGCTACATATTTCTCGCAGAGAAAATATTTCGGACATTCATGGGATACTTGTTACATATATGCCCATTCCTTTTTTAAACGGACTTTGTTTCACAAACATATCATCACTGCCAATATTTTCCAATATTTCTAGTGCAGCATCATATTTTTGCAATACGGTCCGATTGAATTCCGATAAATTTGTAAAAAAATTGTTTATCACTAATATCTTATAACTTACGGCAAGCTAAGTGCTACATCTTTCTTACATCTTTCTGATAAACAGAACTACACCAATTATTTAACCCAGAGGAATAATACTTGTTCAAAAATTCTGCTTCTCTTGCAATTTATCGTTTCTTTTCCCACGGGGTTTTCGTGCTGAGAAAGCTTCTGAATAGCTATTCTGAGAGAGGCGCTATATAAATCTTTAGATACAATACAATACAATACAATACAATTTATGCGCTTGCCTTTCGTTCAAAACAGAAACAGTAGGCCTACTTCTCATTGAATCCTATCCTGATTTCTTGTCGAATTGCAAACATCATCTGCCATCTATCTGCTATACCTCACTGAACTGTCGATCTGAATATGGACAGCGCAAGCTGCTGTTTGGCGTCGAGATTTTCAGAAATTAACATTTACAAGACGATCAAACATTTATGTTAGCAATTTTATAAATAATTGGTTGCTTCCTCTTCAACGCGCTATGCAGCTGTACAAGGAAGCACTTCCGTGCAGTGTCACTCTCGAAGGTAAAATTTCTTGATATATAAGACATTAAATTTGTTGGTTTCAGATGGCACTTACTCCCGAATACGTGCAGCTGACGGAGAATAAGCATTGCGATGATCCGCCTCCGGTTTACGAAGAAGAAGGTGGGTCATGTATAATAGTAATCATTCGAAAGATGATTCACAAACCAAGTCACAATATCATACGGGAGGGGGTTTAGGTGACTGGTAACACTCCGGCACGAAGAGCAAAAGATCAATATGGACGCGGGATCGATTCCCGCTACCCTCCCAAAGGTCCACTCATCCTTCCATTCGCTAGGTGGCGCTGGTAAAATGAACAGTAGGACAGATGAGCTCCTTGCACGGTTGCCATACATTTATATTCGACTCCCTTGTAATCATACTGCAGTCATACTGTTTGAATTACTAAAATGAATACGAAGTATGTGCAAATATACATTATCAACTAATTTACTGCTACCTAGGAAATATAGAACCTAACTATCAACAACATATTACAGACTGCAAATAGTTATTACGGTTAATTAAAAATATAATCGCGTTTTTGAGAGCCAGGATTTAGGTTTATTTGACTGCTGCGAAATCCACTGAATTCTAATGGAATCTATTACAGGCTAAAGATGAGCCCAAGACCTGGACAGCTGGCTGATGATGATGACGACGACGACGACGACGATGATGATGATGATGATGATGATGATGATGATGATGATGATGATGATGATGATGATGATGATGATGATGATGATGATGATGATGATGATGATGATGATGATTAGTTCTATATCTTGTTATGACCACCATACTGACGTAGCCTATTAACTGTGTTTGTGATTGTAGACTAAGCGTATCTCCGTTGCTACTTCTTCCACGCTTAGAAATGCTGAGGAAGACGATATTTGACTCAAACTGTGTTTTATAGATTTAATTCTAGAATGCTAATTAACACTGCTCGACCCTTTTTCTGCCGTGTTTACTCCAGTTTATGTTATTATTTTTGTGAAGTGAGATCGTTAATTTCGCGCTAAGAATAATTACTTACTTTTAATATACAAACAGGTAGGCCTATCTAACGTGCAGCGCCTATTTAGCCTTTGTTTAATTCAGTTGTTGTGTTGGATATTCCTACTGAGGTGATTCGGAGTATTTTGTAATAATTTCTGCTCAATAGTAATTATTTCTGCTAAATGTTTATGCTATTCGCTTAATGGTTTTTCTAGAGTAGCCTATACATCCGTGTTATAAGTGTCAGCAAGTTTTGTGATAAGAGTTCTTGCCAAGTAGACTACATCGATCCATAAATTTGTCTTCACTCGCGTTTCTGCCAATTACTCTAACATTGTTCTTGGATATTAACTGGATCACATTTCGACGTAATTCGTTATTAAAACTTGGATTACTTCTTGCTTTTTGATCCTTTTAATGATGGAGCTTAACAGCAATTTAGCTAGAGTTGAAAGATTGGATGGCAAATGAAGTTTAGACCTACTTAGGAAGTTAGGCCCAACTGTTGAGACTTGTAACCTGACGTCTACAACGAACGATGGATTGAACATACAGCGGTACTAATAAATGATCCATTGACCCTCAATTACGAGTTTTCCTCTAGACGCTCCAGCGTCGTTGTGCTAACAAACATCTAAATGTATTCACAGTGACTTAAATCACGGGGAATAGAGGGGACTGCCCCAAGTTTTGACTCGGTCCTCTGTCCCTCAAATGCAAAAATTTGTCCCCCGAAAAAATGTATCTCCCCTGTTATGTAACTTTTTCGCCTCTGTGTATTCTATTCGTACCTATATCACCGACAGTACAGTTGCCAGTACTGTTGCTTAATTATTATGAAAGCGAGACATTGATCTGAAGTAGGCCCTATACAAATTCGTGGCTGTTTAGCTTAGACGCGTCACATGATATGCCACATATTCAGTCGACTGTGCTGTAATTCGTGATCATAAAATGGTCACGTGATGCACTTGTCTACACGCAAGAGGTCGAAAGGTCAATCGACTGAGGTGCAAAGAAGACCAGAGCAATCCGACGATATGACACCGTATATCCGCCTCCCAGCTAATGTTGGTTTTCATATGTGTAGTCTGCCTATTAAATCTACGAATGGTCCCTTACAATGCTTTGGTCAACTGACATGTTTGTGTCCTACGAGAATGTGCATGCCATCTCCGAGATTCTATGTGGAATTTTAGACCCACGTCAGAACATATCTGGGTTTGCGAATTGTAGAATCAGTTTTAGAATGTAATCAGATTTCTATAATGGCAGTTTACAACTGCTTCCATGCTCATGAAAGCACAAAGCTGTAAAGAAATAAAGACAGCTGAAGGCTAAAAATTAGGCCTAATGCTAAATGAAATATTTGTATATTATGCTAATGTATAATGCATATAGCTAGAAGTTATATGAATCAGGTGTAATTGTCATGTTTAGCATAGTCTACAGCAACGTGCATGAAAAGAATGTTGTGTGCACATTAGCTACGCCGATAGAGAGGCCTAAGAGATACCTGTAGGCAGTGTAGGCCTCTATTAATAGGCGGGTTATCGCTGTAGAATTTCCGATGAAAATCAGGAAGAAAGCAGGTATGAAGAAAACACCTGCAGGGGATGTCTGTGACTGCGTTTGACTCGACCGACCCCTTACAGTCAGAAGAATGATTTAGGCCCACTTCCTCCTATTCACTGCGTAAGATGATGGCCCCCAAAAGTTCAGTGAGGCAAACTTAAATAGACCGGACAGGCAACAGGATGCTTTAGGCTTATTGTGTAGACACGCAGACCTATCGACACGCATCAATAATCTGGCTCATTCGTTAGCCCACTGATTCGACACAAGCTTTGCAGGTAAATATTTTAAAACAGCTTTGCAACGAAACACAGTTGTGTCTGCCTTTCAGGCAGAAAGTCTCCTTGTATATTCAGCAGGTAAAACACTAACTAACTCTAACTGCGATTTGTAGCATAAAAACTTCATTTCCATCTTCATTCTTTAACATTTCGCAGGTACAGTTTTCTTGAATTTTACTTAATCTTAGAGAAAGCCGTCTACTCTACAGCTAACTGGACTTTAAAGAGTCTCACACGCTTGCTATAGAAACGATCGTGTAGCTTTATAAAGTAATATGTATGTATGTATGTATGTATGTATGTATGTATGTATGTATGTATGTATGTATGTATGTATGTATGTATGTATGTATGTATGTATGTATGTATGTATGTATGTATGTATGTATGTATTTATGTATGTATGTATGTATGTATGTATATATGTATGTATATATGAATGTATGTAATGTAATGTAAATGAACAATCTCTGCGCTAACCAATATGATGTTAAATGTCATTACGAACGAATATGTTGCATAGTAAACTGAAAGAGTCACCAGTGGCGGGCCCACGCACACACGTGGAACCAACCAACGGATTCCCGTCGACAGCTGAAGATGACATGGATGTTAAGTTTCTGGGCCAAGTAGCCTCGTTAGAGTAGAGCGGCGACAGGTGACAGCGTTCGCACACACGATGACGATATGCATCAGAGCACTTGTATAGCGCCCTTTAAGTAAATCACAAGAATAGTCCGGCACGGTGATGATGATGATGATGATGATGATGATGATGAATACGACAATTTCTACAGCGCCGTAACACGGCACATGCCGTTACAAGGGCGCTTTGACACGATAAAACCATGGTATGTCATGGCTGTCACGATGGTATACCTAGGAATCGCGATGCGCCGCAATATCTGGTTCGATCTGTCATGTAAAGTAGTTTTAGGTTGATTCAGGTTCGATAGTCATGTAAAGTAGTTTTAGGTTGATTCAGGTTCGATAGTCATGTAAAGTAGTTTTAGGTTGATTCAATCAAATCAATCAAAACTCCTTTATTGAAGCCGTATCAAATCAAATCACATAACATTTCAACATAAAATATCAGGATTGGCCGCAAGAGGAGTCCCAAAAGGGATCAAGATCCCGCTAGTTAGGGACACCTAAAACAACATTTCAGAAATCTGATTCAGGTTCGATAGTCATGTAAAGTAGTTTTAGGTTGTTTCAGGTTAAGACGAAATTCGAATGTCTGGGCATAGGGCAGACTGCAGCAGCAGCTGTGGGATAAGATCGACAAGGAGACGATGGCCATGGTATTTCCAAGTCATCAGCACAACCTATCGTCTGGGACCTTGCACTGCTTCTTGATGAAGAACAATGAGGAGCATGTCCATTCTCTCTGCTGCACTTACTTTTGCATAATATGCGTCAGATCAGAGTCATACGCTGATATTCATCATTTGACAACGCCTTCGTAACAATTGCCACTCCATTCCGATGCATCTGAACCTTCTGTAATGCTGTCCATGCACGACTTACAAACACGACCGGCGCTAGTCCATCCAGACTTTTGGTTTGGGATCTCTGGCCCTGCACTAGATTGGTTTAGTACTTATCTTAGTCCACGCACTCAATCAGTGTATTTAAATGGTAATTTTTCATCCGATGCTTTGTTGACTTGCGGTGTACCATAGGGATCAGTGCTTGGCCCTCTTTTGTTTACATTATACACCACACCATTAGGAGCATTGCTTGATAATCATTTGCTGAAATACCATTTCTATGCTGATGACACTCAAATTTACATTTCATTTGACAGTCTGTCATGTGACTCATCTGTACAGCTGTTGTCTGCTGTCTTTGATGAAGTACAGTCCTGGATGGCATCCAATAAACTCCTTCTTAACCCATCAAAGACTGAATTTCTGTTACTTGGCACTCCACAGCAACTTAAGAAATTTGATGGGTTTAAGTCATTGAAACTGGGTGACTCAATTGTTGAGCTGGCCGATGCTGCACGCAACTTAGGCGTTGTCTTTAATTCTACCATGTCTCTCACTGGCCATGTAAACAGTATTTGTAAGTCATCCTATATGTTCATTCGTGATATACGCAGAATTAGGCGTTATTGTATTCTATTGTATTGTATTTGAACACTTGTTATAGCGCCCCTACCAGATTTCCCATTCAGAGGCGCTCCCGACTACTGCGCGAACGCTGAATCGGAGTTTCACGCCGAAGCGCATGAGCAATTGCGAGTGAAGGACTTGCCCAGGGTCCTTACGCGGCGACTTTGAGGTGGATTCGAACCCGCAACCCTCCAGCTGCAAGGCACCGAACATACCCCTAAACCACCGCGCCCCAGTTGTATTGTGATGCGTTGTATTGTGTGTTGTATTGTACTCCACGTTTATAATGCGACCGAGCCACCCGCAGTAAAGATCCGAGATTAATCTCTGATATACCGACCCGACCGGGAAGCGAACCCGGGGCGCCGGCGTGACGAGCAGGCTACCAACCCACTCGGCCACTCAGGATCCTCAGGCGTTATGTGCCCATGTCTGCAAGAATATCTCTGGCAAATGCATTGGTTTCCAGTCGCCTAGACTACTGTAACTCACTTCTTACTGGTATCAATAAATCAAACATACTGAAGCTGCAGAGGGTTCAGAACTCTTTGGCTAGAGCCATAACTAATACATCCAAATATGAACATATAACCCCTCTGCTTAAATCTCTGCATTGGCTTCCTGTTCATGAAAGAATTCGTTTCAAACTGAGGCTCATAGTTTATAAAACTTTGAACTCTAGCCAACCACAATATTTAAAATCTGTTCTTATTCCTCTGACTTATCATTATTCAATGAGGTCATCTGATTGTCTTTGTCAATTGTCTGGTCTATATCAAGAACTGTTCTCGGTGAACGAGCTTTTTCGGTTGCTGGGCCTGCCTTTTGGAACTCTCTTCCTGTATCTGTGCGCTGTGCTCAGTCGCTTGTGTCGTTTCGTTCTCGGCTGAAAACTTACCTCTTTCAAATTGCTTATCCACCTTAGGCTGCCTCTCTGTCTCTTACGGACTGATCTTCTGGATGTTGACCTGATTACGGATTGTTTTGATGCGCCATCGGTTGATGCCTTGTGCATTAGACACCGGCGCAATAGATGTTGCTAATTACATTACATTACATTACATTACCAGCCAACCTGTATCGTAGGCAGAGGGAGGGAGGGGGGGAGGGAGGGAGGGGAGGGAGGGAGGGAGGGAGGGAGGGAGGGAGGGAGGGAGGGAGGGAGGGAGGGAGGGAGGAGGGAGGGAGGGAGGGAGGGAGTGGGAGGGAGGGAGGGTAAGGGAGGGAGGGAGGGAGGGACAGCGAGAGAGAAGAGCTCATTGTAAATATTTTAAATCACATTAAATTGTATCTCTATAATAATTGATCTCATTGAAAACCATGTTTCAGTGTGTTTGTGAATTTTAAAAGGCGCTATATAAATAACCATATATGTTTTTATGCACATTTGTATGCAACTACATACATACGCATATGCATGAATACATACTGCATAAATGCATGCGTACATATATGCATCGTGTATAAATCCATACATGCGCACATAACTTCTTCCATAACATGTTATCTACGCTTTTTTCACCTACAGATTTTGTACATCATTTGCAGAATGAAACCCATAGCATCATTTCCGATGAAGGCGGGTTCAACCGTTGGGTCATCGTCGGTGTTTTATATTCCAGTGGACGTGGCACCTCCATCGTACGATCGTTTTCCGAGGAAGCCATCGATGGAGATGGGGGCCATGCAGATTCTGTTTGCCATTCTCTGCGTTGTCTTCAATAGTATTTCCTTGGCTTTTGCGCTCAGTTTGTTTGGATCAGACGACGTAACTCTGGGTCACGGCTTTTTGTGTGGGGCACTGGTAAGCTGATGAGAGAAAATATTGGAAGACGGCGAGTAGGTGAATCAGGGTAGGATTTCTTGAAAGGGTGGGACTTCAATCTTTATATGAAAAGCCTGAAAAGTGATAGATAGAGGAGCGTCAGGAAGATGATGGTGACCGAGCGACGATATGAATTATAGAGGTAAAGAGGAAGGGGGAATTTGAGGAATTCAGGAGGGATCGAGATCGTTCCAGATTCGCTTTATAACGATAGGCCTATACTATCTATCACTCTAAGTTTAAAACTGTTTACCTCTTTCAGGATGTCTATGGTTGATGTTACCCATTGTGCACTTCTGAACTTTCTAACGAATCATCATTCATAAGTTTCAATTGAATTCTTCTGTATTGTGAGCAACGTTTCGGGCATCTGTTAAGTCACTTCTATTAGATCTTTCAGACAAATCTATGTTTAGAGATGCTGTGAGAGAATAGAAAAGGAGATAATATGTGTAAACTGCGCATAGGTCTGTCTATGCAAATTTGACGCAAAACACAGGTAAATTTGTTGCAGTTAAGCTATCCTAAATCAGTTGCCTACCTGACACTTGGTCTGTTTCATGCCAGCTGTCACTCCAAGTGAACCCGATGCGATGAACTGCAAATTAAGAACTATTATTGAATTCTAATCTAGCCCAACGTTTTTCCAAATTGTGTTCGGGGAAACCAGAGGGTTCCTTTAGGGAACGATCAGGTTTCCGTGAGAAAATTGGATAAATGTGTCGTTTGAATGTATTGTCACATTATAAAACAGATTATCGGATTCCATGGTGAAGGCCAGAGCTCCCTCGGAAATTTGTATTTAAAATAAGTTATAATCTAATTTTATGGATTATTATGTGTATATACAGTAGTAGGATGTATACCCCGATCAATGTTTAAACACATTATATCAGATATGCTTTTTTATGTCAGAGTTCCGTACACAAATCTTTAGATCGAAAAGATTCCTGTAGCCAAACAATATAGGGATCCACTGATCTAGCGAATTTGTTAACAAGAGAATTTCTCAATAACAATTGTAGAAAATAATATCACTGGCACTTTAAAAGGCATTATTTTAAATTGATATGACTTGACGCAGCGCTTCTGAATAAGCTGGTGCCCTGCTCTCAGCTTTCGGGTGAGTTTAGCGCTTTAGAAATTCCGATATCAAGATTATGATTATGAACCAGAAGGAATTGTTGCATAAAGTTGGATTTATAGACTATGACGAAAAACAACGTCTGCCAATGCAGATGTACAGAGGAGGTATTTAAACGAAACGTTCCTCAAGCTGTCCAAAACTGCCAGTAAGTCAGTCAGTGAATCAGTCAGTCAGTCAGTTATGCAGTCAGCCAGTAAGCTAAATTTTTATTCTATAGGGTAATTGGTAATTGATCTAAAGTTGTTTTTATTTCAATAACATAATTGAGCAATTTCTAAACAATAAATTGTGAATAATTGTTAGAAAACATTGTTGACAGTTCAGAGTAAGTGAATGTGATTTGCTGTAAGTGGCAAATGAAAGCAAATAGCTCTGCAAGTAGATGGTAGGCATGGGTTTGTTCTGACCGACATTGTCGTATGTAGCCTAATGTGATGGCTAATGAAGTTTAATTATTAATTCGGTGTTGTACTGTTTCATATTATACAATTTAAGCTTACGTCAATTATTGAATAAATTACATTAAATATGCTACCAGGTTCCTGTAACATTGCAGACTGCAATATTTTATCGTATTATTAGTATGAACCAGAAGAAATTGTTGTCTATAATTTGGCAAAATTCAGTCGTTCTTTCGTTCTTACACGACATAATACGTAGCCTACTGGTAGGCCAACGTGTTGTGGGAAACTGAGTCAGTTTCTGCGTCTTCGGCTCGCCACTAGTAATGCAAGACTTTGTTTAAAGTATGAAGTGCATAAACTATATGAGCTTCTATTCTCAATATTTTTGTTTTTTAAATACAGATAGTGGCATACATGGTGATGTGTATCCTGTCTTCCGTTTTCACTTTCTTTCTACTGATATTTGTAATACTTACAGCGTGTTCTGTAAACTGGCACTGCTACCCAAGACGCACAGAGGTAAATGTGAGGTCTTTTTCGTCTGTGCATAGATTAAACAACTTCGCATGAGCGTAATTGCCCACTTAAAACTCATTTTTAACTCTGATCTAAATCGCTATCATAGTTATAAGATAACTGACGAACTATCTTAGCTAAATTGAGTCACTACCATCGGAGCTTTTGGTTGTTTTCAATATTAACATGTAGTTTTAACATCATTCACGTTTAAAAAAAATGATAGGCTTACATGGGTCTGGCGAACGATTCAAGTAGAAGTACCACAGAACATAAAGAGGAATTTGTGATAAATAAGCAGTGATGGTCACTAACAAACTATTTTTTAAATTAAAAAAGTTTAACTAAAAGTTGGCAACTGATTTTGTAAATAAGTTAACTAAACTAAAATTATTTAGTTAAACTTTTTCCAACTCTTTAAAAACTTTTTTCGCAATCATTTTCACAATGACAGAGGTTAAGTGAACTGTAATAATCCAGAGTCCTAGTACAGTTCTACAAGTAGGCCTACAAGTACAGTTCTACAAGAAAATCATGAAGAAAGTTGCTAATCGTGCAATGCAATGCATTTCCCTTAGGCCTAATTTGAGCAATAAAATCAGTTAAGTAAGTAAGTAAGTAAGTAAGTAAGTAAGTAAGTAAGTAAGCCATTTATTAACAGAGCATCAAATACCATAAGATCACAGTAATCAGTACAAATTCAAGAAAACAATTCCAGTAGATGAATACACATATCAAAAGGTCAATCCAAAAGGGTCATATGGACCCGCTGCGGCTGGATCAACCTTTTTCTGGATAATATTTGGCAGTAGTAACAGTGCAAAAAACAAAATGCATTGTGTGAGAATATGAATACATCCAAAACAAATCACAAATCAATGAACCAAACATAACTGAAAAGTTTAAGTCTTAACATACAGAGTTTAAGTCTTAACATACAGAGATCAAGCAGTCTTTAAATTTTTTCTTAAACAGATTAAGGGTGGGAAGATGCTTAACATCATTGGGAATATTGTTCCAAATCGAAGGGCCAGAACATTTTATCGAAAACAATTTCATTCTAGTATGTGCAATGTCAGTGCGGTAATTTAACAAGGTTCTAGTATAATGATCATGTACAGCAGTTCCCTGATAAAAATAATCAACAAACGTACTAGGCAACAATCTGTGATGATAGCGAAACATGAGTAAACCAATTTGAAACTTATTTATATCTGCTAATCGAAGTATATTATAGGTTTGAAAAACAGGTTTGGTACTGGCAGACCAGTGCAACATGAAAATGATTCGAATGGCACGTTTTTGTAGAATCTCCAAGTCTTTCAAATAGGAAGTATAATTTGCAGCCCAACAAATGTTGCAGTAAGACATATAGGGGAAAATTAAAGAATAATATAAGCTTTGTAGAGTAGTTTTATGGAGACAGTGACGAATCCTTGACAGTATGCTGATATTAGTTAGCCTACTCATGACAATCATTGCGGAAGATATTTGCTGATTTTGTTACTTAAACTTTCTAGCTAATAACTAAAAAAATATTAGTTAAACTTTTTAGTTAATAACTAAAAATATTAGTTAAACTTTGGTTTTAACTAAACTATTTTTTAAAGTTAAACTTCTGCCTTAACGGAAAAAATTTAGTTACACTAAAAGTTTGCAACTTCTTAGTTAACTTTTGCCCATCACTGTAAATAAGAAACGAAAAAGCGTAGGTTGAAGACACAACTACGATTGCATAACAGGGCAACAGAAATTATTCTTAACGTAGGTCTGTTACGAAGAACCTTAAACAAGTTTCAGTTTCATTCTTCTAGGTTATGATAATTGTTGCGATGGAGTCTTGCTTGGCCGTTTCGGCCATCATTGAAGCTGTTCTATTTCTCTGGGGATCGGTTTTGTGTGCAAGTCCAGGGCATGTGTTGTTCTGGGTCATACCAACCGGTAAGTAAGCCAAATTTGGCTTTTAGAACATCATTAACCTTCTATGTATATTATAGGAACACAAGCAGCAAATTAAAACTATAGTTAATTAAATAGATCCTACAGTTCGTTCGCTGTAGCCATGTCAACTGAATTGTTTCCTCGCCTTCGTTAAACTTTGAATTGCAAGACTTCCTGACCTGATCTGACTAAGCTGTGAAACGAGCAGAAATAGTAATTCTGATTCATCTTATTTTATCCAATGAGAAAAGAACATTGAGCCAAAGCAACGAGACCGACACATGCAATCGATGTTGTGATATTCAAAATGACCTATGCAATTTACTCAGATATTCACGTAGATGTCACTTTTCTCAAGAGCGCGGGTAACAGGAAAAATGTGCGTATGTATGCATATATGCATGTCTTTACGCATCGATGTATTAATGCATGCATGCATGATTGTAAGCGTGCATGTTTGCATGCATGAATATATGTATGTATGTATGTACTTATATAGGAATGAATGTCTGCATGTATGTGTGTATGTATGTATGTATGTATGTATGTATGTAACTATGTATGTATGTGCGCATGCATGTATGTATGTGCGCATGCATGTATGGATGTATGTATGCATGTATTTATGTATGTATGTACATGTATGGGATGCATGCATACATACATGTATGTATGTATATTTCCCCTGGTGTTTTCGTGCTGAGAGCGCCTCTGAATAGTTATTCTGAGAGAGAAGAGCTATATAAATCTTTAGATACGATACGATACGATATGCATGAATGTATGTATTATGTGAGTGTTTATGTATGTATGTATGTATGTATGTATGTATGTATGTATGTATGTATGTATGTATGTATGTATGTATGTATGTATGTATGTATGTATATATGTATGTGTCATGAATATATATATGCATGTATATATACATGCATACATGACTGTATGAATGCGTGTAAGAACTAAAGAATGCATGTATTTAATTATATTTATGTATTCATTATTGTGGGGCGCGGTGGTGTAGGGGTATGGTCGGTGCCTTGTAGCCGGAGGGTTGCGGGTTCGAATCCACTTCAAGCCGCCGCATAGGGACCTCTGGGCAAGTCCTTCACTCGCAATTGCTCATGCGCTTCGACGTGAAACTCCGATTCAGTGTCCGCGCTGTAGTCGGGAGCGCCGCCTCTGAGTAGAAATCTTGAAGGGGCGCTATAACAAGTGCTCATACGTACATACATACATACATACATACATACATACATACATACATACATGCATACATACATGTTATTATTATTACATACATACATACATACATACATACAGTCATGCTTTAATACATATGATACTTAGTCACATATATGGAAGACTCACTACTGGCTGCTCTCGCGTACACGTAGAACACAACAAGCATGTTAGAACAGAGTTTGTATGAGCATTAGGCCTACTATTGAATGTAAAGGAAACGACTATATAAATTATGGTGTAAATATTTTCAGTTGATGTTTACACATGATTTTGGTCACCATTTGGACAATCGATGAGCAGAAGGATGAGCAAATCTATCATGTTCCGAGCAAGGTAAGAATTCCGTGCACCTGTACAAGTTTGGATATACTGTACGACTCAACAATGTGCATCTTTAGGGACATGCACTGGAAGAAAAGATGATTGCTGTTGTCTTCTAATAGTTGGTGGCTAGCGGTGCTAAGAGTTGGTGGCTAAATCATCTGGGCACTTTTTTAGGCCTCTTCCTGATCGTTTTATCTCACGTAGAAAACGAATTGCGTCTTTTGATGTTTCTTGCAGTTATGATTAAATTTGTACAATATATTTACAGCAGCGATAAAATGAACATAATTTTAGAAGAGTTAGTGATTCGCTGTCGGTCAATGTATTTGCTAGATAAACACTTTTAAGATATGCTATCTCGTTCCGTTGTTTTTACGTGACCGTCTTCCTAGCGAAAGTCGTCCTCTAGCATTTCGTTCCTTCTTCACTTCAATGCTCCCACCTGTCAATTCTTTCTTCTCTGATTGGTCCATCGTCCGTTCTTCACGTCTCTCTACCTGTCAATTAGCCTAGTCTGCCTTTTGGCCCTGCGTTGCTCTCTGTCCCATTGTCCGTCTCTCGACCCCCTCTCTCTTCATCCGCTAAACGTCCTTCTATGCCCTCTGGCGCTTTCTGCTGAGTGGATCCATTGTCCCTCCAAGTCTTTCAGACACTTTCTCTCTACCTGTCATATTTTAAGACAGGTGTAATCGTCTAGACCTACTTTAAATTCCAGTCTGAAATATTATATTGCAGTTAAAGGTTCAAACAAACAAGTTAGGATTGCACACACTTAAATAAAAATAACATCATCGCCAACTGCCCCTATTTCATTACTCGACGTAGTAGCTTATAATTTAACTATAAGCCTTTCAACCTTTTCAACTTATTTAAATGAAGCCAGAAAAACCAGTTAAGAAATTTTGCTGTTGTTCTTTTCAGATTTAAAGTTCTAACTACGGAAGAACTACTGGCGCATTTAACGGATTTATAAAAGTGGCGATGTAATCGTTCGATCAGACTCGGTTACTGAGATTATCTTGAATTGCTGATATTAATATTTGACACTGATGAACATTGTCCATTATGTCCAACTGTATATAGGGTAGATAATGGATTAGGCTTCTAGACGTATATTAAACATGATTAATAGCAAGTACATTTGACACGATGAGTCAGTGATTTTTTTTTGATGAAGTACAGCATTGTTATATACAAGAAATGCATTTTTAATGGCTTTGTAGAATACACTTGGAAATAGACGGCAATGCGCTTTATAGGAAGGGCACATTACGCATGAAATTAATGTCATTGATGGTGCGCGACAAGGGTCTGTGTTGGCCCTAATGCTGCTCTCAATTATGTGAATGATTATTGTAACGCTTCTTCCTTACATCCATCGTGTTTCCTTATGATACTATCAATCAATCAATCAATCAATCAATCAAACAAACAATCAGTCAATATTTCATTGGTCCAACAAAAGAACATTACAAATCCTGTAATTGGATTTTAAAGAAACAGTTGTATTGAATTATTGTATTGTATAACTTACTCTTCAGACTTATAGTAGGCCTACTCGATCATTTTTTCGCAGTCTTGAAATAGTGCCTTTTCGAATGTATAAACAAATTACAAGTTGGTTTATTCATGCACAGACGCCGNGTTTTTCATGCAAATCGAGCAGAATTATTCTTTCCTAGAAATGTAACCTCCCCAGTTTCAGATAACCGGTAATATTTCTGCAGGGATGCGTCAACTTCCTGCAATTGCTTTAACTGATTTCTATCCATCTCAGGAAAATCTACCACTTTAACTTTCAACGGCATCATTGGTTTCCCTCTACTGTTAACCTGAGCACGGGTACTCACAGCTCCTGTTACCTCGCATGGTAATTTAAGTCCTAGAATTTCATTAGCACTGGGTTTTGCCCCTGGTACATTTCCTATCACCACATTACACAAGGATCTTTCCACACACAAAGCATCAACGACACCTGAGAAAAATGGGCTTTCAAGGTTAACGGTAGCCACTGGAACAGTTCGTTCAGTACCATCCAATAACAGAATCTTCTTATAATATCCAGTACATGCAGCAGCCGGAACCAACTTGGCCTCTACTAACACAGCAGTACATCCCGTATCTCTCAGCACTTTCACAGGTCTTCCAAACAATTGGCCCTCCCTAATGGGTAACTTAATTTCCAATGATTCAGCATCATACCCATCCACAAACAGACTAGCCACTTCTGCTGGTTTATCCCCGAATCTTTTATCAGCATTAACTCGGTATCGGCAATTATTGGCAATATGACCCCCTCTGTTACAAATGAAACAACGCTTCTCTGACCTGGGATAATACTCACTGTTATTGGTAGACTTCCCCTTCCCATAGGATCTCTCATTACCCTCTGTCTTAAAATTAAAAGAGTTGAATCCCTTTTCTTTGAACCCTGTGTACTTAACCTCCCCAAGATTTTGAGCACTTTCTGTAACAGGGCTTTGCTTTACCCCTCCCTTTCCAAACATCCGAGCATCCAAATACCTGTCGGCTAACAATTTTGTTTCATCAAGGGTTTTAGGACTTCTCTCTTTCAAAAATAAATTCAAATCCCTATCACAAATACTAATGAACTGATCTCTCACAATCACCTCACGTAAATCTTCAAAAGTTGCCTCAATCCCAGATAATTGCAAATACCGGTCAAAGATATTGCCCAGACGCGAAACAAATTGTGATGCTGTTTCATCACGCCCCATTTTTGTGGAAAAAAATTTACTCCGATAACCTTCTACAGTCAACCGAAAATGGTGTAACAGGTCAGACTTCAGGGCCTTGTAATTTTTTACATCTTCTATGGGTCGCCTAGCATAAACCTCCAACGCTCTTCCCGTAAGTAAGGCACTTAAATTAGTAGCCCATTGATCCTCCTCCCAACTTTGAGCTACTGCGTAATGTTCAAATCTCTGAAGGTACGCATCAATATCATCAATTGTTGCATTGAAAAATGGCAACTTGGGAATTCGAACAGATTTTACACACTTGTGTTTACTAGTTTCCTCTGTACTAACAAATGAATCGGATTTAATTTTTGCCATTTCAGTGTCCCACTCGTTTTTCTTTGTTAAGGCTTCTAATTCAAATTTCTTAAGTTCCAATTCATGCCTACGATTTCGTTCCTTTTGTTCCGCTTCATACTGTCTAATGCGCTCACGCTCCTCATCTTCTCTCCTCTTTTCTTCTCTAACCAATACCCGTTCCTCTCTTTCTTGAGATTCACGTTCTTTGACTATGAGAGCCTGTTCCTTTTCAAACTCACGATGCTCTCTTAATTGATCTGTAGAGAATTTCCGTAACTCTTCAGACTCCAACCCTAACTCTTTACCAATTTTAGTAAAATGGGATAGGTCAAACATGTTTTGAGAAACCACTTGGCAATTCAAACCTGAAACACAGTCAAAACATAAAATATATACGAAAAAACACCTTTCCTGATACACACGACCACAAGTCTTCAAATTACCTCAACTGACTGGTCAATCAATAACCTGAAAGTGATTCTTACAAAGGTCTTACAAGGATTTTCAAATTTTAACCTTTATTCTACCCTAAAAATTCCTGCCTTCAATTCCACCTATTCATTCATTTCACAATCCCTTCACTTCACCATCCCACCGCTGCCACCATTGTAACCGTTGATCCGGGTTCTAGATTATTTCTATTGTATCAAGGTGAAGTGTGGCCCTGTAAGATTATCACAATCTGTATTGGTATGGTTTAAGTATTAATAAATGAAAAGATTGACTGCCTTTGATTAGTATTATTTACAAACAACAAGATTTATTTACATATTTACACGCTTCAGAATATCACCCTTCTTGAGGGACTAGGCTTGCTTCCACAAATACCCAAATTCACAGGCAACTGTACTACAAACACAGTACTTTCAAACATGAAACCAAGAAAGGTCATAGTTCACTGCTAAAACTCAAAAAATCATAGTCACTCTTATCCAAAACCTCATAACACACTACTTTCAAACATGAACCAAGAAAGGTCACAGTTCACTTCAAAAACCCACAAGGTCATAGTCAAACATGAAACCAAGAAAGGTCATAGTTCATTTCAAAACCTCAAAAGTGTCACATGTATGTTACACCACGTTAACTCACACCACGGTTGAGAAAGTCTGCCTTTCACCATGTGACTATCATGAGAACGTGGAAGTTCACAGTTACCACAATGTTCGCTCTCCAGACACTTGCTGAAGAATTCACAATTCGACAGTTACCACAATGTTCGCTCTCCAGACACTTGCTGAAGAATTCACAATTCGTACATACAGACAAACCCTTGACGTCGTCTGGTATCGCAAAGACAGAACTGGTAGTCGCATGAAAGTTCGCAAGATTGCCCCTTTCTCCAGTCATCGAAAGTACCACCCGAAACTGCATAAAATTTAAAAAGAAAACAGAATTCCATAATTTCTACCAAACTGAACTACGAAAAAGGCTGTACATAAACACCACAACGCTGAAACATTGCAAGGCTTAATGAGGTCGCTCTGTCATTCACAAATGCATTAAAACCGCAACAGAACTACGCAGTAGGCTGTACATAACACGCTGAAACATTGCAAGGCTTAATGAAGTCGCTCTGTCATTCATAAATGCATTAAAACACTGCTCAGTCATTCATAAACGCATTAACACACCGCAACCTACTACACCTCCTTAAACACACAAGGTTTCTCACCCGAATTTCCAAGAATGGTTTAATTCGGTAAAGTTTCGTCAGTTCCACCACCAAATCGACCTACCACGATTCCCGGATGTAACAACTTCTCTAGCGCATATAAAGATAACTTCTCTAGCGCATATAGTGATAACGACCCAACACCAAAATAATACTCAATATAATACAGTCTTTTCGTGACAGTATGTATGTATGTATGTATGTATACGTATGGATGGATGGATATAGTTGGATGGCCCATGATGGGAATGGATAGATGATGGATTGTTGGATGAATGTTACGTAGGCCTATGTATGAATAGATGGGTGGATATAGCCTATAGGTGCATGGAGCGCCTCTGAATCTCTGAGTGGCGCTATACAAATGTTCAATTACAATTACAAATTTTTTTTACAATGGATGGATGAATGGATGGATGGATGAAATGCACGAGAGCCCTTGACAGTGCTACATCGACGTCGTTCGACGATAAAGCAAACGACCCATAATAGGCTATTAGGCTATTCGAAGATCCCATAATAGGCCTACTAAGTGGCGGAATGTAAGGAGATAGTAATGATTGTGCAATGTGCACGATGTGAGGGTTTATAGGTAAGACCATAGGCGTAGCTACATTGAGGCACGAGGGGCAGTTGCCTCCTCTTGATTTTTTGTTAGGGCCTATAAGTTATATTGGAACTTCCATTGACTAATCACCCTAATGACGGTTTAAATCTTGTTCTCAATTTTACAGGAAGCTAATGCAGCTGACAGAGCAGAGTTAAGGAGTTTGAACGAGAATAATAATTATGCACATAGCACCACCCGAGCCAGAGAATTTTGGATGCTTTCAAGCCTGCACATGTTGACTGCAAGATCCGATAGCCTACTCGTGCTATCACAGAGTTGGAATAATCGAGGTGAGTGCAGACAATAAAAGCAGGCAATGGTCCGTGACTTATCTTTGGTACGAACCTTATGTGACGGACAGTGACGCTTTAGCAAGGATATGATAGAAATAGCTAGGTGTTTGACAGATTTTGATAGAGAAAGAGCGGTGCCAGCAAGGTCAACGCAACAAGGCCGTAGCCAGGATTTTGTTTCGGGGGTGTTTACTCGTTCTTGAACAAGCTGACAAGCAAACCAAGTCAACCGTCTATAAGGGTTTTGGAGGAGCGATGTGAGCTCTCTAAGCACTGTAGAGCTGCATCATCTAAGTTCACATGAGTGCTCTTAGTTCTTACACCGTATATGTTAGTAAATGCAATATTTATGTTATACATTATTTAATTTCGGGGGGTGTTTAAACACCCAAAACACCCCCTGAATACGGCCTTGCAAACGCAAGAATGAAAATGGAAAAAATAATAGAAGAGCAGAGGCGTTAGTTTGAGCCAAACATGATCGCCCCAGATTTATCTGTTTTATGGTCAGTTGGTCACACCGTTGAAGCAGAGCAGTGCATCAACTAGAGAGGCATTCTTCAAGTTATACCTTTCCGGTCTAATCCGTGGATGATAGAGCAATGCAAAGCCGAGTCTCGATCGACGTAGGCATTACAGCTGTAACTGGACTCGCATACAGATTGGCTATGCGGCTGATTGGTGAAATGCAGTGGCGTAAATCAGAGGGGGACAGAGGGGGACTGTCCCCCGAAGTTTTGACTAGGGCCTATCTGTCCCCCTAAAAATGCAAAAATCCGAAAAAATCTGCCCCCCAAAGTTATGTACAGATTTTCACCTCTGGTGAAATGAAGATCTTAACATGCACAGAACTCTGTGAGACACCAGAAGAGAAAAGGTTTAGACTAATCAGATTAACATATTAAATCTCTTGCAAACAGACACTGCTGACTTGTATTCATAAAGAACTTCTTAACTGTCTTTGTCTTTCCTGCCATCAATTCAGAGCAGGTCACACACTGACACTGGTTGAGGTCAAGATCGAGCCATTCAGTGGCAGCGCTACAGCAGGGCAAGCCAGAGCAAATGCCCTGGTAAAAACACATTTGCCCTGCCAGAATTTTTCCCCTGCCGAGAATGTATTTGGGGCACAAATCGCCCTCTGCACCGGTTACTTGTATTGTATTGTATATTGTATTGTATTGTATTTGAACACTTGTTATAGCCCCCCTACCACCGCGCGCCCAGTTGTATTGTGATGTGTTGTATTGTGTGTTGTATTGTACTCCACGTTTATAATGCGACCGAGCCACCCGCAGTAAAGATCTGAGAAATTAATCTCTGATAATCCGACCCGACCGGGAAGCGAACCCGGGCAGGGGCGCAACCACGGTCCAGAAGTTGGGGGGACCAACTATAATGTCTGAGTGGCGGGGGGATTGCGAGCGCCGAAGGCGCGATGCTGCGATTGCCGAAGGCAAGAAGCCCCTAACGACTAGGGGTATGGGGGAGCGTCGTAAGCTCCCCCATCGGGGTCTGGGGCGGAGCCCCAGAAGCTGACGCAATTTTGAGCATTTGATGCCAAAATGGAGTGCATCTTGGGCTTTAATTTACCTCAAATTTTTCAACGATGATTTCGATATAAAAGTGCCTAAACCATCTAGATCTGTGAAAAATATGACTTTATTATATGAATAAACTGGACGTGACAATTAAGGGTTTAAGAGAATTGAACGGAAAAGAATAGAATCAGCTCTAGAATAGTGTTAGTCAAAACTTGGATAATCGGCAGGGAGGAAGCCTGAACGGGTCAATTTTCTCAGAATACCGTTAAGGCGTTTATATGTTCCCCTACAGTGGCAAATCCCCAACAAACAGGGAAGGCATAAAGTAGCCATGCGAGGGTAGTAGGCTAGTAGCTCTGACAACGTCAAAGAGACGTTGACCGTGGTGACCGTGGGCGACCAAAACACGTAGCGTGAACATGGATTGTCGGGCTTTGCAGCATATTTTGTGAATGTGTGCCCCAAAGCCAATCCTATCTGAGATGGTGACACCCAAAATAACCCGGCATCTCCTGGACCCACTCGATGACAGAGATGAGAGGAAGGAGGGCAATAGGTTTAGACCTCGGTCGTCTGACAACCATTTCTCTGGTCTTAGCATGGTTTAATTTAAGATTGCTAATTGATGCCCACTTAGAGATATTATTATGGTCAAGTTCAGAAAGAGTGCTGTCAATGCAGGAAGCAAGCAGGGACCAACAAGCAGCAATCGTCGGCATATTTAGGGAGACGGTTTCCACTGTATTTAGGTTTAAGGCTAGAAATAGCTTTAACGAAATCAGTAGGTCCAAGGCCAGAGCTCTGTAGGCATACTATACTAGCATTAATGGTACAGAGGGGAGAGACTGCGGAAGCCAAGAAGCTCCTAACGACTAGAGGGTATGGGGGAGCGTCGTAAGTTCCCCATCGGGGTCTGGGGCGGAGCCCCAGAAGCTGACGCAATTTTGAGCATTTGATGCCAAATAGAGTGCATTTTGGGCTCTTGCTTACCTCACAATTTTCAAAAGTTGAGGGGACCGTACCAACCTGTTCGAAAGTTGGGGGGACGCGTCCCACGGGTCCCATAGGGTGGTTGCGCCTATGCTGATCAGAGATAGTGACACCCAAAATAACCATCTCCTGGACCCGCTCGATGCCAGGGATGAGAGGAGGGAGGGCAATAGGTTTGGACCTCGGTCGTTTGACAACCATTTCTCTGGTCATAGCATGGTTTAATTTAAGATTGCTAATGGATGCCCATTGCCCACTTAGAGATAATTATGGTCAAGTTCAGAAAGAGTGCTGTCAATGCAGGAAGCAGGGACCAGCTTGCAATTAAGTAGCTATCGTCGGCATATTTAGGGAGACGGTTTCTACTGTATTTAGAAATGGCTATGACAATATCAGTAGGTCCAAGGCCAGAGCCTTGTAGTATACTGGCATTAATGGTACACAGGGGAGAGATTGCAGAAGGCAAGAAGTTCCTAACGACTAGGCGGTATGGGAAGCGTCGTAAGTCCCCCCCATGATCGGGGTCTGGGGATGAGCCCCAGAAGCCGACGCAATTTTGAGCATTTGATACCAAATGGAGTGCATTTTTGGCTCTTGTTTGCCTCACAATTTTCGAAGGTTGGAGGGGACCTTCCCAACCTGTTCGAAAGTTGGGGGGACGCGTCCATGGCCGTCCCAACCTGTTCGAAAGTTGGGGGGGGGACGCGTCCCACGGGTCCCATAGGGTGGTTGCGCCTATGAACCCGGGGCGCCTGCGCGGCGAGCGGGCACCAACCCACTCGGCCACTCAGGATCCTTTATATGCTTGTATGACTACCCTGGCTTTGCCCTGGTTATAAAAAAATGTCTGGCGCCGCCTCTTTTTGGTCGTCGACGTTCTGACCTAACAGGTTTTTGCTGAATATTTCAGCTTCAATAGGTGTTTGGGAGGTATTGTAAAAGGGTTCTCATATAGAGCACACGAGGACACCTAGGCTAAGCATCACCATATGTATATCATTCCCATTCTCAAATCACTGCATTGGTTGAAAGCCTGAAGCAAATCCACTTCAAATTCCTGTCACTATTAAACCTACAACTCTTCACAAAATTCACAGGGCAATTTTCGCATAGCAAAACTCTTCACCATCCAGCCACTCCGCTCTATGCGATAGCCAATAGCCCTCAATCCTCACTGTTGCCAGTCAAAATTTTGAAAAACCTAGACCTTCCTTCAAATAAAAACATAGATAAACATAGACAAAAACATGTTTATTTTAAGGAACACATGGAAATTAGTTCAGATTACTAAAGAAACAGCAGTACTAAACGCCTGCTACATAAATTAAATCACCAGAAATAAAACACACAAATGAAGCCAAAATATTACTAAAACATTGAAGTTATAAAGTATGAGGTTCAAGAACTGTGACAAAATGATGTCATCTACAGATGATAGATCATAGAACTTTTTATTATCTGCGGTTTATCACCATATAGATTGTGTTTATAAATGTAATCAAGTGCTGTGTGGACAAGTTTTAGTGATGTACACAGTGTGGTGTGGCTATTTTGTGAAAATGCCTAAAATAAATTTAAGTAATGTCTTAGAAAACGTTACTGAAAACGTATGCTTTTAACACACATAAACATCCATGAAAAGAACATAGATTTTGGACCAGAAAACTTAGAAACATAGACAAGAACGAAAACACATAGATCTTGATGAGAAAACATAGCACTGACAACTCTGCTCGTCCTCCAACCTCAATGTTTTCTGAACCCATGCAGTCACACATCTCAAGTTTTCCAACTGATCTCCTTCCTGAATTCCGTGAACATTGGTTCTTCCGCCATCATCTAAGTCAGGCTCCTCTATCACCTCATAGGATTTCCACTCAAAATTAGTTTAGCTTCTTCAACAATTCTTACCCAGATTCATCTTAAACGAATCCCGCCTTAGCAGCTCATCTGCCTCCTCTCTGGCAACCAGACTTGGGTCTCCATCTGACATCTCTGGACAACTCCTCCGACTCGAAGCAATGCTCGTGAATAAGCTGTCGATCTGCACTTGGCTTTCAAGTGATGCTTTAGAAATTTGAAGTTATGGTTACAAACCCACCAATTCGTATCGACTCTCAAGAGACTAATGAAATTTCTGATTCTGTAAGCTTCACTGATTACCTGCACATCAACTCCCTCCCACAGGCCTCACAGGCGACCAACTACTTCCCACATTTAGGATACATTGTAGTAAACATATTGGTAAACAAAACATGCAACTGATATACCCGATAGCACAGTGGATAACACACTGGCATAGAGAGCGAGAGGTACCAAGATCTAGGTCCATAGGCGGACATGCTTTGTAGGCACTATTAGCGCCGTGTATTGCAGGCTGTCTGTTCTGTTAGTAGTTAAAGATTTATCTCTTCTGTCATTAGTGTTCTTGTAAATTGTTTCAATTGCATAACTGTACACTGTAACCGGTTGCGGTTTGTCAACCGGATTGTTTCAATAAAGAATATTATAAAAAAAAACCTGAAACAAGATATTCCAATGCAGTTTGCTTGACTCTGTGTATGGACTATAGAGCTGTACCGATATCGCTTTTTGCCGATTATGCCGATACCGCGTATAGCCGATTATTAAATTGCCGATACCGATACCGCGTATAGCCGATTATTAATACCAATTATGAGACCGAATATTTCATTATTGTTTTAGTCAAAATGTTCGGTTCCGAAACATAAACCAGTAATCTATCGTCACAACTATAAGGGTGGACGTTACATTAAGTTGGGAAGTTGTTAAGGCTATGTTTTAATGCGTATAATTATAACAAGGGACGTACATGTAAAACGATAGATGAAAATCAATTTAAAAAAACTTGGAATATGCAATAATTCAAGTAAAATTATTAAATTATAACACAATTTTGACATCGGCACCGATTAACCGATTATTTCTGCCGATACCCGATTATACCGATTGTTCTAATAATCGGCCCGATTACGCGTATGGCCGTTTAATCGGTACAGCTCTAATGGACTACTGATATAACGTCTTGTTACACTTGCTTTTATTTGACTATTTTGCACTGAAACTTGTACCCACAAAACTTGTACAACCAAAATGATGATTAGAATGATGATTAGAATACAAAGTCAGAAAACAATAAAACTAACATCCAACTGTTGACCTACTAAAAACAATAGACGCCTTCGATTTACATTTTTGTGTGACCATGTGCACGTTAAAAATGTCTGCAATAATAATAGAAGTTGAACTGGGCAGAAATAATTAAATATTTATCAATCATTTTAGCACCTTCAATCAATCAATCAATATTCGTTTATTCTGAATAACCAAGTGGTCACAGACGCAACTTGTTACAATGAAAGCTGAAACCATCCTTTAAATCACATGCTGCATTGATTTCCCAGTCACTTTTAGTACACACTCTTCGTCAAAGCTGTTCTGGTAAGATGTGCAGCTTCAACGACTCATTCATTTCTCGTGAAGGTCATCTGGTTGTTTTCCAATCTGCAATAGGATAACACTGGAATGCTGAATTACATGCTACTCAGTTTACAATCACACCAAAATAAAAGTACCTAAATACCTTATTTCTAACTTAAAGATTTAAAAAAATCAATGGTAAGATCACCAAGACAAAATGAAAAAAGGACATATATTATCACCCGAGATCATGTAAAAACTGGAAACCCAACTCTAAGCATGGGTCTCTAAACTTTCTGGGCATACGGTTTAAGTTTTGACACAAATTATGGCATAAGCTTTTATACAAATAGCTTGATAACCCTAAATGCAAACAATTTTTGACTGTACTTATCTTACCTGCATAAACGGATTTGGACTGACAGTGCTACTCTACAACATAAAAGTAGAGTATTACCTGGGACAAATCTAAAACTACTGGGACATTTGTCCAGTAGTTATACAGTTAAAATATGCACTGTATGTTACAGTACTGGCACCAGCAATTGTGTATATCCCTCTTGTCATTACATAATCGTCGATGATGCCAGACGTCCTTGCCACTGCATGTTCATATCACCCTCCTGAAACCCATCATCTATCGCATTCTTACTAAGCTGCATTACATTGCATTAGAAAGCATTGAATTATACACTTTTTGCACACTACGGTACTCTCCTTAATGGCCATCATCTTGATAGACTTAGACAGCAAATTAAATGAAATGAGTCTTTCATAGCATAAAAAAATGTTCACTTCATGATTTCATGACATTTCTGTTCTATTATATTAGCAATTCAAACTTTTATTTCCAGTTGCGCCATGCCAGGGATAGGGCATGTCGGCGTGTTTGAGGCCCAATCATTGAAGACCATCAGAAAAGTTGCTAGGCACTACAAAACTTTGACGGATTCTCTCAGAAAGTTTACATGATTCACGATCAAGTGACAGTGTGCAGCAGTCTAACACAGTGGTTTCTAATCTTTTTAAGCCAGAAAACTGGTACTAACTCGTAATTGTTCGTTGACCAATAATGCTAAGAGTGAAATCACAAGCTTGGAAATCCATATTTACAGCACGTTACTAAGAGTTTCTGATGTTAAACTAAAGCTGTTCAAATTAAACCTTGTTTATTTCGTCTTAATTGCGACCCTGATCTGCATTCCGGTAAAATGTGAGAAAAAAACATTTTGTGTTTAGAATCTTGTCGCTCAACCGCAGAAGAGTCTTAGTTCATGTGCTGCTGCCACAGACTGCCATAGACTGTGCTACGATCTTTGGCTTTGTCAGAATGACAAAGATGATCAAAGCCCTTGTGTTTCAGCAGGTTAACCTAATGCTTGGACTGGAGATGAATTGGCATACTTCATGTCAAAAAAATGTTCAGCTTTGATTTACATCACTGGTACTGACCCATTTGGCCTGCAGAATCACAAATGAAGTATTCCCAAACACTACTCTTTAAAATTACTACTTCAGACATTGTTACTTCACTTAATAAGTTTTTAAGCAAAAACATCCAGTTTACGATTTTACGGTGCGACAGCTGTTTTGTGCACTATATGCTGGTGCCATAATATTAACTAACAATTAACAATAAGGAATTCTCTAATGCAGAATAGATACACACTTGAACCACTATTTGGGTGACTTTTTTTATTTTGTAAATTAGGCGTCATATATTAAACTAGTTTCCCAAGGATATAGGGTGTAGGATACTTAAAATAAAGACAAACCAGCAGTATCACAGCTGCAATTGAAACGTCAATGCCTGCAATCTCTCCTCCCGATTCGGCTGGGTTTTGCTTCAGGGAGAGCATGGATTTCATTTTTGTCTAAAAAGAAAGATCAGACAGTTTTAAATGAAAGGTCATGGGGCTGACCGCTAGTTTTTTTGAAGTTTAAAGATCACGGATGCAATTCAGTATGAAGACAACATGACAATGAAACTCTGCTAGCCAAAATCATGCATGTGTGTATATGTGGGTATAGGCCTTTACAAGAACCTTTGAAAGGCACTAGCCTAACGGTGCACTACACAATACCTATTTCAAGTGACAGTAGCATTCTTCATAACAAGAGATTCTCTAACCTGCCATAAGACTCTTAGTCATGTGGGTGCTGATGAATCATTCCACTGCCATAGACTGTGCTACGATCTTTGGCTTTGTCAGAATGACAAAGATGATCAAAGCCCTTGTGTTTCAGCAGGTTAACCTAATGCTTGGACTGAGATGAATTGGCATACTTCATGTCAAAAAAAATGTTCAGCTTTGATTTACATAACTGGTACTGATCCATTCGGCCTGCAGAATCACAAATGAAGTATTCAAACACTACTCTTTAAAATTACTACTTCAGACATTGTTACTTCACTTAATAAGTTTAAGCAAAAACATCCAGTTTACGATTTTACGATGCGACAGCTGTTTTGTGCACTATATGCTGGTGCCATAATATTAACTAATTAATGAACAATATGGAATTCTCTAATGCAGAATAGATACACATTTGAAGCATTATTTGGGTGAATGTTTTTATTTTGTAAATAGTTTCATATATTAAACTAGTTTCCCAAGGATATATATTGTAGGATACTTACAAATTAAGATAAACCATCAGTATCACAGCTGCAATTGAAAAGTCAACGCCTGCACTCTCTCCTCCATTTCGGCTGGGTTTTGCTTCAGGGAGAGCATAATTTCAGTTTTGTCTAAAAAGAAAGATCTTCAGTTTTAAATGAAAGGTCATGGGCTGAAGAAAATTTTGTCTGTTGAAATATAAAGATCACGGATTCAATTCAGTATGAAGACAACATGACAATGAAACTCTGCTAGCCAAAATCATGCATGTGTGTATATGTGTGTATAGGCCTTTACAAGAACCTTCGAAGGCACTTCCCTAACATGCACTACACAATACCTATGTTCAACTGACAGTAGTGTTCATTAATAACAAGAGATTCTCTAAATCTGCAATAAGACTAGCAAACAACTGTTGGTCACTGATGTAATCGTTCCACTTCGTAAAACTTTAACCTCTAATTTTAGTTGGAAAACCAGTCAAACAGTAGTAGCACAAAGATGAAGTTGATTGCAAATAAAAACACCAAAAATGCTGAGGATGAATGATGCTACTGATTGAAATATTTGTTATGATGTTAACGAAATGTGAAATGTACCAAGGCCATGAAAATAATAATGTATTGTCTCCACCAGCTTAATTTTAAATTGTCTTTGGGTGCTTAAAAACTGAGTAATAGCAGAAGACTGGAGTGAACAGTTTCAAAGTGATTAGAGTAGATTAAAGTATAGTACAGATTGGAATAAAACATTCAAAAGTTATAATTTAACAATAAAATTTAAACACTACATGCCAGTTTTTCATGTAAATACGGTATAGTAAAAAGCATTATGAAACAGCTAATTTACTAAATGGTAATGATGAAGATGACAAACGGTTACAGGAAGCTGAAAGAAGAGGCCATCTGTGTTATGAGAGGAGTGGCGACGTCGGATATTTGAACCTGCCTAAGAGGCAGAGAACCAGAAAAAGAAGAATGATGAAGAGTGCTAACGCATACCACATCTCTATAACCAACATTACAATAAACAAACATAAATCACCAACCAATTTCTAGTACGTACCAATAACATTATCTTCTATTTATTCAACATGATGCTGCAGTATGAACTTCCAGAAACATCCTGTCTGACTTTCTGTGCACAAGACATCACCAAGATTCCATTCCAGTTAGTGACATCAAAGTGATAGATCCAATCTGAATCATTATTTCTCCTCAGTTCAAATTGAGCATCACCATTGACATTGAGAAATTCTTTGAACTTTGAATTATTCCCCACAGAACACAGTTGCAGGAACTCTAAAAGCAATTAACAATAATAAACTTTACAGCTTAAGAATAAGTGATAAGGAAAAACAGGACAAATTTTGACACATGTAAATTACTAAGCAACGAGTCATAAAACTGACTAGTTGCAAGATCGCCGGGAAATGCTTAGATACATGAGTCGAGTCTACCGGGACATATTTCATATTTCTGTTCCACAAACAGCTACTAGTGAACTCTGCCAAGCAATGAGTACAATGATTTCATACTGCTCATGGAACAGATCAGATACACTGACCGAGAGAGGACGTCGTCTATCCACAAAGGGTGAAAGTTGAATGACTCTTCATACCCGTGACTGCATGCTTAAAGGGACTCATCAATCTTCTTGTTCAAGCTTTAAGACACAGAGTTTGCAGAAGAAAACTTAACTTATGTTTCCAGTCTTTGCAAAAAGCAATACATCTATATTTTGAATATTGCTTAGAATAAACCTCTAAAGATTTTGTAACTTACTTATTTTCTCAGTCACTTGAATGTTAATGAATAAAATTGGTAAAAGTGGTTTAATTTGTTTTAATTCTCACAAAACAATATTATATACAGTATTTTGGTTAACAACTTAATTTAGTCAAACAGTTGATAAAATCTGTGCTAAAATAATATTATGCCCAGTCGTCCTGCGACAAAATGCTCATTTTTCTGTTAATGGGAAAATTTCTCTAGTTGGCACATCAATGATTATGTGTGCCTTCATACATATCATGGATGTAGAGAAGAAATGTGAATTTATTTAAATAATTCAAGAAAGTAGTATAAAGGTGCTTTTCTACATCCGACAGTGCTGAGATTATGTTTGTACAGAAAATATTAACTGCACTACAATTATGCACATGCTTTTGTTAATAGGTTTAAGAGATGTGCAGGAATCAGTTTGGTGATCAATAGGAAGAGCCCGTTGATACACGTATGCCCACAGTCTTAGAAAAAGCTTCATAAACTTTAATGGGCTAAACTAATTCAATTCATAAAGTTAATTATGCTAACTAATTAGTCAGTAGAAACAAAGACAGTTACCGTACCTCTGCCAGGAAACTGCTGAACAGCATCAGTTCGTGGTGATAGTTCACACTGATAATCATGCAGACCTCGTTCACCGATGTCTGTAATGTTGAGGTTTCCAGTTTCAGTTAGCGACAAATGCTTGCAGGAATCGCAGGTACGGTTCAGTGTTCCATTTTTCACAACAGGGGTCAAGCCTGAAAACCACTCTTTGCCTTTAGATGGCCCTTTGCAACTCAACACAATGGCCGAGATACCATGAGTTCCAAGCTTATTGGCACCAACGAAGAAACCTACCAACAACAATGACAAAAAAACAAATATTAACAGCTTGAAAAAGACCTTCTGAGATAATAATGTAAAATTTGAAATGCTGTATATGTTGAAGTAGAGAATGGGTGTCAAATGACTTTATATCAAAGATGGTGTGATGCACAGTTACCTTAATACTGAATGCCTTGATGTTGAATCACACACTTAGTTGTGTGTAAAGGCAGAGTCAAGAGCAAATATTCTTGGTGCTATACATGCTTGAGCAAATGCAAAGAAAGAAATCACTTTTCTTTACAGGCAAACATTAATCTGAAAACTGAATGCAACTTACCTTTATCAAGCTTACATTATTTACGCACACCTAACTCTTATCGCCTCAATTAATGCCTACTTACTACAACATGCTGAATTACTCTTTTGTGCTAACTCATTCAAGAATTCCTTTGCATCTATTTTCTCCTAATCTCTCCCTTTGCTGCATGTATACATTGGGCCCATATGAAAAATACAACTTACCCTGAGGCCCAAACAGGTCAACATGACCACCAAGCCAAACCTCCATTAGACAATCAAAAATACTGGAATACTTTTTCTGCAATTCTGCAGTAGCTAGACGTTTACCTCCTTTGTTTCTCTCCTCAATTTGGTTTCAGGTTTGGCTTCTGCAAGACCACTAGGAACAGGAACATCTTTGGCAACAGGTTCTGGCATACTGCGATAACTTTTGCATGAAGCCACCTTTACGTCATTCCCATCAGCAGCTGATGTGGGTGCATGTGGAGAAGCTTCAAACTCCACTGGAATTTTGATGGCTGCCATGCTTTCATTTTGGCTATATTCTGAATCTGGAATGCGTGGAATGACCCCCAACTGTTGTAGGTTACGTTCTGAAAGTCCTCCATCATCTATGTTGGATCCATCTGGATGACTACCGTATGAAGTCAGACACTGAATAATGGTGTTGATACCATTTTGTATGTGCATGATGCAGTAGTTCATTTCTAAAATGAAAAACACTTCAGCAATAAAATGTCCATATAAAAAAATGATGCCTTAATGTAGAAGTGTTTGTCTTTGAGTCTGAGTCATCTAACACTAAAGTCCAAGTCTGCCAGACAGCCTTGTTGCTGATGCTAACAATCAAATTACAATCATCAGGAATGAGCATACAATGAGAACAAAACAGTATAAAGTTAGTTTTGTCAATGTTTAAATACAACTAATTTGCTCTCAGCCAGTCAGAAACTGTTTCTAGTTCACAATTTACCTGTTTAAGCAAAATGTCTAGGGACTTACCAGAAGCAAAAACGTTACTGTCATGAGCAAATTAGGACAAAATGCAGTAGGCTAGAACTATTATATATGTCATTGATATAATTCAAGAAAAGCAAGGGCCCACAATCATTTTGTGGTCCGCTGTATCAAATACCTTCAATTAGTCAAAGAAAAATCTACGGAAAATAAATTATTATCGATCAGCACAAGTCTGTTCAGTGTCCACTCGAGTTCCGAAATGCAGAAGTCTAGAGAGACTTCAAGAGCAGTGGTGGTTGACAATGGGACATCAGCACAGTGGCTGAGGCAGGGTTGCTGCATGCTAAGTGCCTTAAAGAGTCATACTTGCATCCTAGATCAGTGCTGTTTAACCTTTTGACATGACGACGGCCCAAAAACAAAGAATTCAACATCATCAACTAATTAAGTGATTAATATAATTAGGGGAAGGTTGAGCTCAGGCAGGAAATACAGTAGTAGTGATTAACAAGGGGGAAGAAATACATTTTTTGTGTTGCCACTGGTTACACAAAAGACAAGAAATTGCGTTACGATCAGTGTTCCTTATATTTCTAAGACATAAAGAGCAACATTCAAGCTTTGGGTCAAGGTCAGAGGTAGCCATAGTGATTACGTTTACTCTGGTTTTAGAAACTCTCAGTTTAAGAGAATAATTATACATCCCATCTTGTCAATACATGATTGTATGGCAGATGCTACAAATGCCCTTAATTTTCAGCAAAACTCGAGTAGCGCTAGTGGAATGAGAGGGCGAAATATCATATCTGCATGTTAAAGAACCGCTCAATGAGGAAACCAAAAATTTAAAGATGGTGGCGAGCGACAAAGATCGGCTGACTGCACGCACGAAACAAGGTCGAGGGGCGTAGCCGCCTCAGCCTGCAGTAACGTCAAAAGCACCCCATTATCTCAATGAAGGCTAGAGAAAACAATAAAATTTTAAGTTACGGCATAACCTGACCCGAAGAAGCTTTCAAAACCTCGCTGCAGAAGAGGAACACGACCAAAATATTTACAGCAAATATTTACAGCCTAAAATAAAAACATCACCGTTCCAAAAGAGGTTAAAGTTACCTTTATCTTCTTCGTCATCTAATCGTAATCGTAATCTCCAAACTTCTAAAGCGCCACTCGAAAGCCAAGCGCAGGGCACAAGCTTATTCACGAGCGCTGCGTCTAGTCAAAAGGGTTATCCGAGAGAGTAGTCCGAAGGAGGGTCCGAGTCCGGTTTCCAGAGGATCAGAGGGGTCAGAGTAGCTGCTAAGGTGGGTGTCGTTTACGTCGAGAGTTGGAAGGTAGATGATCGGTTGAGTCGGGGTAAGAGTTCTTGAAGAGGAGAGACTTTAGTTTCGAGTGGAAAGCCTTGGCAGTGATGGATAGAGGAGCCTGATGCGGATGATGGTGGGTGATTGGAGATGATGGTGGCTAGGCTTCTTCGCAAACAGTTCGGAATAACGCAGTACGAGCACATTTTATAAAGCAGTATTGGAACATTTTATTACGAAAAATAATTTCATTACAAAGAAAATTTTGTTCTTAAGTTTACACGTTATTATCGTCTCAGGTTTACAACGAAAAACCACACGAGTTAATAAATTCACACACAATAATAATTATTACCCCAGATGACGGTGAAATTTCCTCCACGTCTATGAATAGAACGAGCGCTTATGAATGGGGTGTGCGGTAATAATTATATAGCTCTGTGTTTTGCTAGTTAGTATGTAAGTAAGTAAGCATATCTTTTATTCAACCAACTGCTAATCCAAGGCCATGGCTAATCGCACTTTGGTGCACATGAAAGTTTTACGAAATCGTGAATGAATCATCCCATTATAATAAAATGTACATCATCCTGATTATTAATGTTTTCCATGATAATTAAGGAATCTGCTGCTGGGATTATTACATTGTGAGCGCGAGGTCACATGGTATAGCTTGTCAGTTTTTAAGGGAGGTACGTATAATATATACGCTTAACAGTTCTGCAGAACATGCGCATGATGCGTTGCGTCATTAATGACGCTGGAGAACAAACGGAAATCGATCATGGCCTTCTAGATGTTGACGTCAGTATATCCAGAGGGTCATGAATCGATGCTCTTTAATGTGGAAAAGTGCTCAGTGATGCATATGGGGAAGAGAAACAGCGAGTTTTCATATGAAATGGGGGTATGGTGTTGAAAGTGAGTGAGGAAGAAAGGGACTTGGGAGTGATTATGCACAAGAGTGCAAAACCCTCAAGGCAATGTGCTGAAGCATCAAAAAAGGCTAACTCGACTTTAGGCATGATAAGAAGGACAATAGTCACCCGAGACAAGGATACAATATTGAGGCTATACAAATCACTGGTTAGGCCTCAGTTGGAATACTGCATCCAGGTATGGAGTCCCTACCTGAAACAGGACATGGAAAAGCTGGAGAAGGTGCAAAGAAGAGCTACAGAAATGATTTGGGGCTACAAGGATTTGGGATATGAAGAAAGGTTGAAGAGGTGTGGACTAACAACATTGGAGAGAAGGAGGAGCAGAGGAGACCTAATTTGAAGCCTACAAGATTATTACTGGAAAAGAGGCAGTGCAGAAGGAGAAGTTTTTTGAATTAGCACCAAACAAGGCAACTCGGGGACATAGGTATAAATTATTTAAGAAACCAAAAGGGACATTAGGGCAGAAATTCTTCAGTGCAAGAGTTGTAGATTTGTGGAATAGTTTGGATGATAGTACTGTCTCAGTGGACACTATCACAGCTTTGAAGAAGAAGCTAGGAAAATTGGGCTATTAATCATGTTCCAGGTTATTTGCAGTGGTTCTAACACAGACTAAACGTCTTCTGAACCACTTAAAACCCTTGTTATGTTATGTTAATGGTGAGCGTGAGAATAGTATAATAGAAAGATTGATGGATCTTTCACTCAGTGCTTAAAGTGTAAAAAAAGAAGTGCCTGGACGCCACTTACCTTTTCCTCCCCTCCACCCACCTATCCCATTTTCCCACCCCCTTTCCCGAACTTTCCCTCCTTACTCCCATCCCTTCCCCGTCCCTCTCCTCAACCCCTCTCCCTCCAATCAGAGGTGCAAACTGCAAATATACAAAATTTCTGGGGTCCTCATATTGCAAGCGCCGAAGGCGCGAGGGGGTGAGTGCTGAAGGCACGAAGCCTATATAGGCCTAACGACTATGAAGTGTGATGGAGCGTCGTAAGCTCCCTCAGCGGGGTCTGGGGCGGAGCCCCAGAAGCCAGCGCATTTTTTAGCAGTTGATATTAAATGGAACACGTTTTTGGCCCTTATTTTCCAGCTGTTTCTGAACGATAAAGTTATGAAAACTTCAAGGTTTTTCAGATTCTCAGACAGCACAACAAGTTCAGAGTTTTATTTTAAAAGAAACAGCCCCAACAGCAAAGTCATATGGTAAACATGTGTTAACCATATGACAATTTTGCCCATTTGGGCTCTATATGGCTTACATATGGTACATCCATATGTTGTATGTCACATGCATACCATACAAAATCTACATTATCAATGCATACAAAAATTGCAAGAAAAGCATGAGAATATCAAGTCCCATATGCCTATAGATGTTGTTGCTAATGAAGGAATACTAATCAAAATAAAACTTCCGAGCAGTCATGCTTTAGAGCAGCAATATGCAGCTGCACGTGTAGATCTCCGACTCTCATATTATTGCAGCAATGGAGACTTGCCGATACTTGCTGAGTGACCTCTCAATTTTGGGCCACACACACACGCACGCGCTACACATACGCACGCACGCATAGACACACACACACACACACACACACACACACTCACACAAACACCGTGGGGCGCGGTGGTGTAGAGTACAGTATGTTCGGTGCCTTGCAACCGGAGGGTTGCGGGTTTGAATCCACCTCAAGGGCGTATATTCGGTGCCTTGCAGCCGGAGGGTTGCGGGTTCGAATCTACCTCAAGCCGCCGCGTAGGGACCCTGGGCAAGTCCTTCACTCGCAATTGCTCATGCGCTTCGGCGTGAAACTTCGATTCAGTGTCCGCGCTGTATGCTCGGGAGCGCCTCTGAGTAGAAATCTTGAAGGGGCGCTATATAAATATCTTAAATGAAAATGCAAATGAAAATGAAACACACACGCCTTAAACCGGTATTATAGTCGATAGACAAAAAAACAGTTTAACAATTTTATTGCAAGACATTGCCACATTGGCACACAGTTGATTGTGACGATGCAGCACATCTTCAAGATGCAATATGCTGCATACTGCAGGCACGTAACGAGACTTAATTCAAGAGGAGGCAACTTCACAGACCATTGGCAAAATCCTGGTCATCGGGGTCATTGGTCAATAGAAGTTCCAGTATATGAAGAAGCAAGAGGAGGCAACTGCCTCCCTCCTCGTGCCTCAATGTATAACTTTATGCTATAGGCTATGATATGCATATGGCTTCTTTATGTAACCACCTTACCTACACCAGTTGTATACCACATAGATCCTAGATGGCTTACGAATCTGCATTTCATATAGAAGGCAGATCTGTCGATATGCTATATGCATATGGCAAATTGTTGTAAACTGGAAGATTTTTAAAGCACCATCAATACATTAAAAATTTGTTTTACTTAATTTTAAGCTTAATTGATATAGGCCTACATGTCAGCTGTCTGCATCAACGATCATAAGTAGGACCAGTTAAGACTAGTAGGCCTACACCAAACCTGGGACTATAATTACTGAAATAATAATAGTCCCAGACCAAACCTGGTGTAGTCCTAAAAAATGAAGTGGGGAACGCCTGGAAATTGAAGTAGCAACTGTAGCAAAAAGTGCAATCTTGCAAGAATTTTGCATAGTGTGAGCGCTGCTATTTTTGAAACTGTTGAATGTAAAAAAAAATTTAAAAAATTAAGAAATGTAATAATGTAAATTTATACATAGGAATTTGTTATTTGTAACATATTGTATTCAAGTATTCAAACAGTTTCCATACCTGTACAGATAGTACAGGCTTTGTGCTTGCTAATTTTCTTTCGCAGTGATGTTAGCTTTGACTGCAAGCTATCACCATAGTATGACACAGTATACTCCTTCCATTCCACTGCAATAGAAACCCCTTGCTGCGTGTGGATAGACAGAGCCACTTCTTTACATATCTTGCATCCAAGTTTTCCATCACGGCAGTCCAACCAAGGATAATCCTTCTTTTTTGAGCCCATTGGTCGGTAGTCCAGACATCTGGGTAAACATTCTCTGTACTCGTTGGCGTTGAATCAGTTAATGTAACAAAAGGTTCAAGAGAATCAAAATGTGTGGTTACTTTGGTTTCCAGTGCCACGGCTGCAGACTGCTGATCTGTAGATTGTTCGGTGAGAACAGATGGTGACTGTGCCTTTGACTTCTTGCTGAAGAAGCTTGTAAGTTTACTTTCCTGTGGCATCTGTTTCCGCTTCATATTAGGCTTGCAAATTTTTTTCTCAATTATTAATTTATTGTTATTACAGTACTACTGTACTATTTTCATTTATCATCAGCTTTTATTTACAAAATTACAGCATACAGACGCTGAGACGCCATTTACATAGACTATTTAGTATAGAGCCAACACATATATAAATATATCTGCGAAACTGCGAAAAGGCTCCAGTAAGTAAGCAGTTGAAACTTGAAACTGTGAGTCTTGAAGTCTTCTTTGTTCATTTATTTCAGCAGAAATGCTGCAAAATAGTGAGGGATCGCGTTCCCTCCCTGGAAAAAAGTGGGGGAACGGCGTTCCTATAATTACTGAAATAATAATAGTCCCAGACCAAACTAATGATATTATGGTAAAATCATGCACGTGTCTTGCAGTTCGATGTGACTGGATAGATTTTGTTTAAAGTTTGTGACTTTAAAAGAAGCCGTAGGCCTACGTATTAGTAGTCATGACATAGGCCACACGAAGCTCCAGTGTTCAATGTATGAATCACAAATCATACAAATACAAACTTAACAACAAAGTAAATTTAATAATTTGGAAAATAATTAATTATACGATCGAACTTCCGCTTTGAATCTTGTAAACATGTGATTTGCATAGCCCCGCCTACCGGCTGCCAATCACAACATTATGACGTCACAATGACCAAGGCTTCGCAACTTCTGTTGAACAGTGTTACCCCTCCTATGTTTTTCATCCAAGATCTATGTTTTTTTGGTCTCGTCTATGTTTCTATATTTTTTTGTCCAAAATATATTATGTTTTTCTTTCATGGAAGTTTTTACGTGTTAAAAAGGTACTTTTCAGCAATTCCTAAAGCATTACTTCAATTTATTGAAGTAGTAGGCCTACTGCTGTGTTTCGTTACAAATTTTAACTAATTCTACAGGTATTACTTTTAAAAGCGTGTCTATGTTTTTCTATGTTTTTTTGAGCTAACACCTATGTTTTTTCAAATATTTAGAGTGTTAACACTGCTGTTGAATAAATACGGATTTTAAACACTGTTTTACTGTCGATGACTGTAGCTGACTTTATAAGAAGCAGTACACGAGACCTGAGTCGGTTATCAGTTGCATGTTCGAATCCCGAGAGGGTCGACATGAAACTGATAGTTCACGATTCTTTTCATATTTTTAAAACTTTCCTTCAGAACTTGACGTGTTTCTAAAGACTTTGTTAAATTTTATAAAAAATCGTTTTAATGGTACAATTTGAAGCTTTTAATGGAAACAATTAACGCGAGCTTGAGCTCATGCTTATTAGGCCTGAAATTATTTTCGCAATCGTTTAAGATTAGCCTAGGCTACCTGTGGGGTAAATTTCTACCGGGCTTCTCAAACGAACATCAATGGGTGCTTTTGGGGTAATAATAACACAGTATAAATAATTATAATTATAATTATTTTTACTGTCATAATAATGGCTCTATAGGCCTAGATGTAGATTAGATGTTTAATATCCACTGCTATTTGAAGTCGAAGAAGTAGGCTATAGGCCCTATTTTCCTACGAACAGAGACCCTTTTCCTTCTGCATTATTTAAATAATAATCCTTCAAATTAATTGCTGAATATAATCAGATGTAAGTGACCATCGGCATGGGCGCCCACAGGAATTTTTGCAGGGGGAGTTTTGTATAACGAAACAATTCATTTAATTCCAATTGACGATTTTTCAACTCTTATTAAGCCATTACTTACTTCTGACCTGTTTTTCTTGCCTTTGTTTTTCTTTGTATACCTACAGCGTTTTGTTTGTTGTTAACTCAATAAACGATCCGAATATACAGTATGGGAATTGTCAAAAAATAACTGGGGGGGGGTTAGACGTTGATTTATGTGCAGTTTGGGTGTGAAATGTACACTTTACTATGGGGGCCTAAAAAAGACTAGGGGGGTTGAATTTAATTCCAATTGACGATTTTCAACTCTTATTAAGCCATTACTTACTTCTGACCTGTTTTTCTTGCCTTTGTTTTTCTTTGTATACCTACAGCGTTTTGTTTGTTGTTAACTCAATAAACGATCCGAATATACAGTATGGGAATTGTCAAAAAATAACTGGGGGGGTTAGACGTTGATTTATGTGCAGTTTGGGTGTGAAATGTACACTTTACTATGGGGGCCTAAAAAAGACTAGGGGGTTGAACCCCCCCAATCCCCCGGCAATTCTCACCCTGCGAATATATGATCATGAAGTCGTATATGTTGTCTCTCAACAGTTTCTGGGTTTTGCTGGTGAATTACGTAAAACTGGGACAGTGTCACAGTGGGTGTTTTATAGGTCTAGGTGAATCGTATCGTATTGTATCAATGCGTTGTATTGAAGTCATTTAACTTGATAAGGTCATTCAGTTATGAAACAGTCAAGACAAGACTCACAGTGGATGTGAGTCATGTGACAGTCAGGTAGATCTTAGGTAGGTCCTAGTTGTTAGGGCCTACGAAAACTCAGATGATAAAACCGGAAGCGTGTATATGACGTGCGATTTGATAAAAAGTTAACTAGAATGTACAAGTAAGGAATGAGTTGGAGAAACAAGTTACACTTACACGGTAGAAGACATTCAGAAAATAATCAAAATGACAACATGAAATTTCATTGGAATCTTAAAAAATTAAATGCTGTTGAAAGTGACGTAGAGGAATTACACTGTTGTATATGGACTCTGCATGGACGGCGTCCAGGCGGTGCTGCCAAATAAGTGGCAGGACGGCGTCCAGCCCTGAAAATAAGTGCCTGGACGCCGTCCATGACCGCCCATGCACACTTTAAGCCCTGCTTTCACTACAGATGAAACAAATGGGACAGTTTTGACAGAACACGTTCTGCAGGATCTGCAGAGAATAAAAGTAGACCTCGGATGGATCATCCGTCTGCTGCGTCTGCGTCTGCGATGGAGTCGGGACGGGATCTGTTCATAAGAGCGACATAACGAAAGAGCAACATAACAAAAGAGCGACATAACAAAAGAGCGACATAGCAAAAGAGCGGCATAAATACCGTATCAAAAGATCGACAACCTAAGTAATGAATTACAAATTCAAGAGACCGACATAACAAAAGAGCGACATAACGGAAGAGCGACATAAATAGGGCCTACCGTATCCATGGGCGCCCGCAGCATAGGGCAAGAGGGGTCGCGTGACCCCCCTTGAAATCAAGAAAGATAAAATTTCGACAAGTTTAATCACAAGTTTCCAATACGTTCTATATCAGTATCCCCCAATGGTAGTCTAATAACCATTTCAAGTATGAGCATACCGAATCCTACCACAGTAAGCATTTATGCGGCGAATGTTTTCTTGCAGCATGAAGTAGTGCTGTACCTACCGAGATATTTATGGGTTCAGTTATGTTGCTAACGTAATTCAAAAATCAAACGGAAACCTTGTATTGGTTTACGATGACGACAAACTTAAAACACATATGTAATGGAGATCGATACGTTTGGGAGCGTTGTACGCCGATATCAATCAGCACTTGAGGGAGAGATTGGTATGAATTTTGTAGATATTTATGGTAGAATTTTGATAACCGATTGGCGCAGCAAATTCGAGCTTCTAGACTCAGAACTTAATCGCCTGGATTTTACTGGTCTAAAGCTGCGTGAAGGAACAGCTCATTAACTGCCCTCCAACATTGTACTTCAATAGTGAGAGGAATGAGATAATGTGTATGGTGTATAATCTCTGTTTTAGCTATCTTCCGTTTGATATAAGAATAAACCACTCTTAAGGATGTTAACTATGGAGACATTTGTATCAAATAGTTTCGACATTTTGTGCAACGGTCGTATTCTAGTTATCACTTGTACTTTCGAACAGCCGTGTTGGAATATCTATTCTCTAGCTTTTATGTATTCGTTGAGAATTCGTTTACATTATTCACGTTAATAAAAAAAAATCAAATTCATGCTTTATTGCTACATGCGTTTTATTGTAAGAAATTCTGCTCTCGTCTATTATGCCATCTGTTAAGTAGGATGGTATACATTCAACCAATTTCATCTTTGTCTAAGTCTAGTAGATCCACAGAAAATCATCATCAAGACAGTCAAAGAGCCGTCCGGCCTGACCAGATCAGATGGCAAAAGACCGGACGGGCAGACCTTAATACCGTGGAGTGGTGGACGGACCTTACTATGTGATGCGACGGTGGTGGACACCGTGGCCGCCTCATACATTTCGGAGACAGCGGCCGCGGCTGGTGGGGCGGCAGAGATGGCCGCCGCAAGGACGCACGTCAGACACTCGGAGCTGGAAAGGACATACACCTTCGTACCTGTCGCCATAGAAACCTCCGGTCCCTTCAACAAAGAGGAGCTGCCTCTTTATCGGAGACCGGGCACCGACTGTCGAAAACTACCGGTGACACTCGCGAAACAAGCTTCCTCTTCCAAGGCCTATCGGTGATGATCCAACGCTTCAACGCGGTGGCTTTCCAGGGCACCATGTCAAGGCTGCCGGGAGCCGACGAGCGATGAACTCTGGACAGATCCAACAGAGGATATCGATAATGAGAGCTACTTTTGATGAACATCCATGCATAATAATAATAATAATAATAATAATAATAATAATAATAATAATAATAATAATAATAATAATAATAATAATAATAATAATCAGAACAATGCACTAGACCGGGCTCGTCTCTTGGCCCCTCAGGCACCACACGCGGGAGATTGGTTGCTAGCTCCTCCGGTTACTGCATTGGGACTCCGCTTAACTGACGAAGTGATACGGATCGCGGTTGGAATGCGACTCGGGAAGACACTGTGCGAACCTCATGTGTGTCACTGTGGTGAGAGAGTCGACGCCAGAGGACTCCACGGTCTGGCCTGCAGAAAAAACGCTGGCAGACATCAACGGCACAACATGCTGAACGACATCATATGGAGATCGTTTGGAAGAGCGAACATCCCTTCTCAGAAAGAACCGTTGGGCCTCACCAGAGAAGATGGTAAACGACCGGACGGCGTGACACTCATCCCGTGGTCATGCGGAAGATGCCTCACTTGGGATGTGACAGTTTCGGACACATTCGCAAAGTCACATCTGGCAACAACATCAACCGAAGCGGGTGAGGCCGCAAACCGGGCAGCCGCCGTCAAGACATTGAAATACGCCACAATCACCCGAACGCATGCTTTTGTGGCGGTTGCATTAGAGTCCAGCGGTTCTTGGAGTTCTGAAGGACTGGATTTTGTCCTGGAATTAGGACGAAGGTTAACCGATGCAACACATGACACGCTCGAGACAAGCTACCTGTTTCAAAGACTCTCGGTAGCTCTCCAACGCGGAAACGCCATCTGCTTTTCTTCGACATTACCATCCTAGATTGTTCATAATAATAATAATAATAATAATAATAATAATAATAATATGCCCTAATAATAATAATAATAATAATAATAATAATAATAATAATAATAATAATAATAAAACAATAAAATAATGATAATAATAATTACAATGCTCTTAGATTCAGCGTTATTAATTTTTTCGATTAAATGTTTGCTTGAACTTGAATAAATACTGATTTAGCGGGGCTTCTCACGGTCCAAGTGCACTGATAAATGCAGTTTTTCTTCCTTATAGGCCTACATGTATGTCACATCTGAATACACCGTATTGAGAATAGATGGGCTTCTCCGTAGACTAAAGGTGTGTAACAATCTTCACGCACTGTTGCGTTTGCTCAATAACGTCGTGGCTTGTCAACGCCTCACACTGGTATTCATTGGGCAACAAACATGGGCTGTTCACTCATTCATTCGTTCGTTCAGATCATTTATATAGCGCTTCTACAAGATAACTTTCAGAGACGCTTCCAGCCTAGTCGTGACGAAAGAGAGCAATCTTCAAGTGACCTCTACTATTGATGCAATATTTCAATTTGTTTTGGGTGAAAATGGCACAAAGGCAATTATGTTTCGTCAAAGCAGAGTACTGCTCCTATACAATATTCTATATAATAAAGCCTTAGCTCATGCAGCGAAGAACAGATTGTAAAATGTAATTTATTATGTACTAGAGAGTCCAAAAAGTTTTCCCCTAAATACCTCTGTTTGTACATCATTCTGAATGACTGCACTTTTACATTTATTGAATGTCGACAGCTTTAAGAATTGTATTGTATCTAGCCTAGTGCTCACCAATCAGAGGCACTCCTGTGTGAAAGACACAGACAAAATTAAGTATTGTATTGCATTGTATTGTGTTGTATTTAAGCATTTGTAAAGTGCCTCTAGTAGGGTGGACCGTTCAGAAGCGCTCCCAGTGCGCTAGGCCCCGCGAAAAGTAGCAGGTTTTAAGAAAGCGAAGGGTGGAAGCTGAATGAGGCTGACGTATTACGTCAACCAGATGTTTCGGGGCAAGACCCCTCTGGGCCTTGAAGATCAGAGTGATGATCTAAAATTGTATGCGAGCATGGAGAGGGAGCCAGCGAAGTTAATTAATCAAGCATAAAGGTAGAGAAAATGGTATTAAGACAACGGAAGGAAGCACTTGGACCACCAGTTAATGAGGAGGAACGTGTTCATGAGGGAGCTGGTTCCATAGGACACGGCCAGTGAAGACAAAAGCTAGGAAGTCGGGCTATTAATCTGGCCGCAGCATTTAGACCCGACTGAAGAGAGTTGGAGAGCTGGACTTGTGGGAGGCCAACAAGAGGGAGTTACAGTAATCATTTCGAGATCAAATGAAGACATGAACAACAGATGTAAAAACGGAGGAGGAGAAGTGCGTCGGCTTGGTCTGAGCCGTCACAGATGCAAGTAGGAAGATCACGTAAGATTAGCGCTACGTTTAAAAAGGTAAGCGTGGTGACGAGGACGACACCAAGATCTCGAATCTCGATCACTTGAGTGGAAAGCAGAGAACGGGAATCTCTCAGCAAGAAGGGGGTAGTCAAGCTGGCGAGTGCCAAACCAGATGAGCTGCATTCAGAGGTGCAAGTCGATCGATCGATCGATCAGAGAGAGAGCATCAGTGCAACTGTAGTAAGAGCAAGCTGAACAGAGGGAGCCATGAAAGGACGCCTGTGTGTCAGCTGCATAGAGGCGACCAGTTGACGAGTGTGTTTAGAAATATGACATGAATGTTGGTCTCGTGTATAGGAGGTAAAGGCGAGCGATGAGTTCTGAAACCTTGTTGACTTGTGGACATGAGTCCAGTTCACAAGACCTGAAGTTCGAAGGCACGAGCAGATCATGTGGTCAGTTTCCAGGATCGGTATAAATCCATCAAGGAAGGAATCAGATGAAAGACGGGGGTGAATCAGTGGTAGAAGCACGAAGGTCATCCACATTGGCAGAGTTGATCTCAAGAAGTCACTGGCTGAGAAGGAGGTGGCCTCTGGCGGTCGAGAAGAGCATCCCATAAGAACGGAGATAGACGACAATAGACCAGTGTTGGGTTTTTTCAATTCGTATACGGATCAAGTTTTTCTAGTAGGCCGCCTCTCTCCGACGGTAGAGGTAGTGGAGAGCACGAAATTGAGTGATCCAAGCCAGTCGATCAGCAGGAACCATAGTCCTACGGACGCGTCTCTCGAAGTAGCGAGAGCGCAACGTGTTTGGTGTAAGTCTCGATCGAACCAGACGGAATGAGGTCGGCAGACAGTCCTCACTCCCCGAAGCGGTAGCATGGTGTCGAAGGGCTGGTTCATGGTGGAGGAATGGAGGTCGTCGAGCTGGTCAACCTTAGGGCCTCAAGCGTCGCTGACGGTGAAGAAGGCTAAGAACTACGAACTAGTACGAAGTGCGTCGCCGGGCATCCGACGGTTAAGGGATCCCCGGCCACGGGACATGGAACATGCGAATGGCATGGATAGGCTGAGAATGGACATGGGGCGGCAAGAACTGGATGCACGTGTGATCGGAAAGAGTAAGTGAATTAACGCACATTCCCTGGAAATATTTTAAAATGCAGCACCTCATTGGATTCTGATTTGAGAATGTATTTCATGAATATGTTACCGCTCGACTATATTTAGTTCGAGAAAAATTAATGCACTACGTGGACGTTTCCCACAGAACTTTTATTGTAAAACTTTCCTCGCCGGTTGAGGACAGAAGACAAAAAGCAAAATCAAAAATATTTTGGACACTACTTACTCTAACATACTGGCAACTTTCCATGACTATTAGAAAACGTTTACTGATAATAAATTTTTTTTATACTTTCACTCCACCCTACTGTGCATGCTGCCCATCTGACCCCCTTACCCTCTTAGCTGAGGCCTTGTTCCAGTTACAATGAGGCAAGGCACCAGACAGCCATAATAGTGCAGAAGAGGTGGCCGATTTATGGGTGCTATGACAATTGGGCGCAAGACAATTCGGCTGAGACAATTCGGCGCGGTCAATTCGGCTCAAGACAATTCGGCGCCTTTTGGTAACGCTTCTATTTTGTAGCTTTTAACCGATGACTCTACTCCCATGTCTAGTTACAGTTTTATCACCAACAATTAAGGCAATGTAGGCTAAAGCTACAATAACAAATGTGTTTGAATCTTAATACTAGGGTGAAATATCTTTAATTTCACGCATTAAGTATAAATAACGTACAAAAATTGGCGGAGTTATATACATGTAAAGTTGGTTCATTTATGCTGGCCCACCCTGTGTAGGCTATATCTGGTCAATTATTGTGTATTAAAAGTTAGAAATATTTACGTCTCTAAATCATTAGTAACTCTAGTATTTTATAGAAATACAAATATAAATGTACTATGCAAGAAAACTAGTAGTCATTTAAAGTCTTGGAATTTAATAATTCTCTACGAAGTTAAAAAGTGTAAGCCTACAAGGCAATGTTGTGACAACAACCGCGTAAGAATGACGCTGGATCACGATTTTCGTAATCATTCACCACAGCTTGTAGACGCTGAATTACATTTCAAATCTACTAAGCTTTAAACCAACTACTTGTTAAAGGTCAATTCAAATAACAGTAGGCCTATAATAAATATTTACATTTACAGTTGGGCCAATACAATCTGGTTTTGTGTGGAAATAACTGCGCCGAATTGTCTTGCGCCGAATTGTCCATGCGCCGAATTGTCTTGCGCCGAATTGACGGCGCCGAACTGTCTGTCGCCGAATTGACGGCGCCGAACTGTCTGGACACCGATTTATGTCGAGCGCTCGTCATAACAAAGAACTGACAACAAAGAATTTCTGGCGCCGCCTCTGGAGACAACAATGGAGTTATTCGAACACACAGACGAGGAGGTCCATGCAGCCGGAGGGAGTCCACATATTACCTGTCACCTGAAGCGGAATCATCGGCATTTCTAAGACCAACTCAGCTGCACAGTGCTTGCAATGACAAACTGTATAATTTGCTTTTACCTACTATTCTAATTAGTACTTGCCTTGCATTTTACATTGACGTGAAACAAGGTGAAACACACACAAAAATACATGTAGAATTTCTCTTTATAAAGAAATGTCAGCTGACCCATGACCACGGGCTTTGCGTCTGGACCCCAGTGGAAGCACTGCTCCCAGACAACCAGGGCCTAGGACAGGATTTGGAGGCCCAGGGCCACAACTAATTTTCAAGGCCTTTTTCAGATAATAACAGATTTACGAAAAATTTGTTTAATTTTTGCAATTATTTAACATCAACGATCGATTTCGTCATGAAATAATTAAAATTTGTATAGCGCTACATTTCAATGAATAACTCCTTAATTCCAAGGCCCTTTATCAAACAATTTGTTTACAGTTTGCAATTATTTAACGTCAAAGATTTTGTCACGAAATAATTAATTCCGTAATTCCCCATTTAAAAAAATAACTCCGTAATTTCGAAATGCCGAGGCCCTTATCAAGTGAGGCCTGGGGCCAAATGGCCCCGGTGGCCCCCCCTGTCCTAGGCCCTGCAGACAACCAATAATTATAGACTCGCGATCCCGCGCTGGCTATGTACACTTTGTACAGTGATCAATTTTCTTTAAGACATGCTCTGGGTGCAAGAGAAACGATTGCTTTACCTCAATCCGTAAAGCGAAAATTTCTGCGACCAGAAAAACTTAAAACAGGGCAACAAGGCTCCAGTAGATAGGCAGCCGCTTTTGGTCATTGACATCTCCAGACACACCTCACAATCTTAAGTTCAATACGCTTTCGAGCCGACGTCCAGCGAAGTTCATCACGCAACGAGAACTAATGCGAGACATACTAGCATTATATGCCTGGTGCAATCTTGCAGTAAATTTTAACAATGAGCAATGCTTGCGTTAAATATAAGCATAATGAGCAATGTTTAGGTAAACTTAAATATTGAGCAGTGTTTACGAAAATGCAAAACATATAATATTATAATGAGCAATGTTTACCTAAACCTAAACATTGCTAATTATAATATTATAACATATAATATTATAATTAGCAATGTTTAGATAAAGGTAAAATTACTGAGCAATTTTTAGCTGTATGCAAACCCAATGAGCAATGTTTAGTTAAACGCAACGGAACAGATAATCTATTCTAGTCCATACTTTGTTAAAATCGCATTAGATATAATTAGAACTTAATGCAGCTGAGAACGAGTGATTCACACATTCCTTAATTGGATAGGTCCCATACGGTGTGGTCTGTATACTTATTCGTCAGAATAATAGGCTTAGAGGTACGGTCTATGCATCGGTGGCTCTTACGGCTGTTAAGGTGCGTGAGAATTTCTTTACTGTAGGATTACCGATCGTTATAGTCCGAGCCGAGGATAATCTTACATTCAGGGAAGGTTGTGTCGAGAAAACTCGACATTTAAAAATACAGTTGATAAGACGTGGACTTCATTAGTCTCTGTCAACACAGCAGAGCAACAGTAAGTCACGCATGAGATTGGTTAGCCAAGCGTTGAACGAGCAACCGGTACAGGGAAAAGCAAATCGAATAATTACAATCTGAGAAATCAAACAGGTATTGAGACCGTGTCCTAACTAACAGGTGTGTAGAAAGCATTGGCGTATATAGGATTACTATAGTTTTGTTGCTGGCCACTGGAGTAGGCGTATGGACTACTAGACTTACTGATTATTATAATTGTTACCTTCAACGACAGGCATAATAAAGGTTATGCTCATTGGGTTTGCATATACAGCTAAAAATTGCTGAGTGTGTTTACCTTTATCTAAACGTTGCTAATTATAATATTATATGTTTGCATTTTCGTAAACACTGCTTAATATTTTAGTTACAGGTGATCACGCCTTAATTTTAATTGCGATAACCGATTTATGTAGCGCCTCTCATAACAAACTCGTTAGAGGCGCAAGGCGCGCATATAAGTTCATGTCTGTAAACGCCAATGGCAATGTTCACCTTAATATTTATGTCTTTATCAGACATAATAGTCCACTGTTTTACATACTTATCTACGGCAATGGATGCTGCTGATAAATGAACTTGCCATGTATCTATTGGATCATTTATATAGCGTCTTTTGAAACCCCTCAAAAGCAGTTTCCTCGAGTAGCTTTTACCTTCAATAGGTCAGCACCAGTCGTGTGGGGGAGCAGTTGGTATTGATGCTGGTCTGTCTGACAGGGTAAGCTGTTGATTAACACTTTCGATTAATAATTTCGGCTGCTGATGAACGATGTCTGTGCCGCTGCAATGCAGAACATGGATAGCTTTTGCTTCAACGCATTAACCAAGAAAAGATCCCAGAGAAGCTGAACCATTATAAGGACGTTTTGTTGCAAGATGGAAGCAATTAAATTCCCGATCCTTACTTTGTGTCCAAGAGGTCGTGCACTGCACTGTGGCATTCCATACGCATGCATTCCACAATGAATGTAAACCTGCAAAAACCAGTTATCTCCCTCTTCCCGGTACGACTATTCCAGACATGCTGGTCCGAAGGTCTAAGCAATACATAGAAGTATAGCAGCGTAGCATCCATGCAGTATACTGGAATAGGTCTCTTCATATTGGCATCTTAAATTCATCGAACGCCGATCGTTTTGTTAAGAAAGAATATCGTAGTTCAATATACAACGCTCTTTGAACTTGTGCATACCTATTAAATTAGTGGCGAACCTCGTATTTTGTAATGGAAGCCGAGGACTGTAGCCCTAAACCCATAGTTTCCCTCGGGTTGCGCGCATTGGGAGCGCTTCTGAAAGGCTTTTGCTGTGAGAAGCGCTTTATAAATAGCCAAATACAATACAATACAATAGTTTGAGGATTAAAATCCACACCAGAACAGAAAGACATTTCTATATTTCTGTTCTGTTAGTCTCACTAGAAAGCTCAGCCATAAAATTAGCAATAACCGTACAGGCGCACACTGATGACGGTGGAACGCGAGCGATTAGGCAGCTATCGGAGATGAGGATAATGAATCGAAGTCGTAGGCAATTTAAATTTGATAGAGTCGCTACTTGGCGGGATAAGCTTAAGGGATTGCTGAAAGAAAACTTCGACAAACTAAATCTTAAAATACTCAGTTGAATTACCTCCAACACATTGTATCATAAACCAAGTAGTAGGTTTCTTGATTGCTGAAAGAAAACGTCGACTATATAAATTCTCGGAATGAATGAATGAATGAATGAAAATAATTGATTCGTCTTAATGCAAAATTATTGTTCCAGCCGGTGAAGAAACTCAGCTCCTACAATGCAGTTCGCGGCCGTCAATAAACACAGCGGCAAAGCTTCAGCAGTTGTTTATGTTCCACTAAACACTGTTCGGGAAATCATTGATCGTTATCGTCAGGGGGAATCCGTTGGATTTGGAATTGTCCAGATCGTCCTTGGAATCGTCTGCGTAGTTCTAAACGCCGTCTCGTTGGGAATACTCCATTACCGGGGATATGGATTCATCTTTCACGGCGTCTGGTTTGGAGCATTGGTAGGTCTGTAAGTCTAATCTAATCTAAAGGTTTCTATAGCGCTGTTTTAATGATTCGCAAGACACCAACTGTTAGTTGCTTCAGGTTAAGCAGCATTCACAAATTGTAATCCGTTGGAGCAGTTCGGTCGAAACCCAACTTTTTAGATTGGCTGACTTCTTAGATATTAGCGGGACTATAATGATTGTGCACCAAGGTGCAGTTGGTTTATTAAGGGATATTGTCACTAACTTACTTAATGCGAAAAACGTTAATTGTCAGGAAACTTTATACTTTTTAACTTTGTTTATAAAGATGTCTGTACACCAAAGTGCGATTAGCAATTAGTTAATAAAGAATATACTTACTTACTTACTTACTTATTACATAATAATAGTAGCCTAATTGTAATCACAGATTTATATGACAGCATTTAGAAACCCCAAATGAATGCTTGTAATTATCTGTTACTATAACTGACAATTCGAGTAGTGATTTTTAGCTGAAACATTAGTATAAACCACAATATCTCCTCCTATAAAACAATTCAATAGACGTAAATTTGTTCTCAACCTATAATTTTCTGCGCCATTCAGCATCTGTCATGAAATACAGTGGATGATGAAAGTCAACTTTGTACGTGCAAAAAAGACAAGTGGAGAAAACTGATGCTAAAGCAATCGTTACTAAATCAAGTGTGAACAGAATGTATTGCAATACAAAATAAATCCGACTAGTCTGACCTAGTCTGACGTATCGTTTCCTTATTTTGTAGGTCATTGCCACTGGATCTCTGGGAATTTTGGCGTGCAACACCAAGGCCAAATGCAAGGTGAATTTTTTGGCATAAATCCTTATCATTTTGGTTCATTTTGAGTAAAATACAACTTTATAATGTCTCTTCGCTGGTGTAGTTATTATTGTCAGCATTCTGTTTAATATATGTTTAGTCGCTAGAACGCGATAACGATATTTAAATTATTGTAGCTGAATGGACGTGACAAGAGTCGTCTATATCGCCATGCTACCGTAACCATTAACTTCGTATTAGTAGGATTTCGCTTGTACGCCTATAATAATATAGTCCCCTAGGTAAGCTAGGCATAAGGTCTGCTTAAACCTTACGTTTCAAATAAATATCTGCTACGATCAAGCGGAAAAGCGTGAGGATTTCGTCCTGAAATTCTGTTATTCAAGCTTTTCAAGGATTTAGAATTTTAGAGTTTAGAGTATGCCAGAGCAAGTTAAAGTAAGATGTATTGAACGTCGCCTCAAAATCTACCTAAACAGCAGTTCATGCAAACCTGAGTATTGTTAGAATAGTGTTTTATGTGATTTTATATAATAACATATAATCATGATAAAACGCTGAAAGTTTAACTTTCAAATCTGAGCTATTAAATATTCGAATTATTTACCGCTTAGCCTGTCGCTTATAAGCCTATTCAAGCAAATAGTGTACTTGAACGTCAAATAGCATTTACTCTTCGTACAAATCGCATGGTGTTCGACATTTCTTCATGTCAGGTTCTAGGAAAATGAGATTCCTCTATGTCCAGCTTGTGGAGTATACCGTCGTAGCCTGTTTCAGGGCTTACTACGTAAGGGGGAAGGAAGCAGACTGATCCCAACTTGTGCCAGAGGAAAAGTCGCTCCGCCCCCCAGTGGATGTTGCTGTATCATAACCTGCGACCCCCGACCTCACGATTTCACCCTGCCGGCTAAGGATGATAAATATTTCATATCTAGGGTACTTTATGGCAACTTTCACTTACCAATAATATTTAGCAATTATATGCCTTTATCTTTGATATTTACCTTAGCCTCCTAGCCTTTTATTTGACTATATGGCTAGGAGGCTAAGGTTTTTCCAATGGTATTCCTCAATAAGGGCGCGCACAAAAGAGCGCACACAAAAGAGCGCACACAAAAGAGCGCTGTCACATAATGGCGCTGTCAAATAAAAGCGCTGGTAAATCAGACCGTGTTCCAATATGAGCGCGCGCCAATACTAATGAGGTCGCTGATTAATTATTAAATACATGTCTGTGAAAGCAAACATAATACTAACCTTTAATCGCTAAATAAAAGCAGTGGAAATTCAGAAATCACTGTCAATAAAATAGACTCCTTTTATAGGCGCATTTAATTCTCTATTATGTTTGCTTCATTCATTCATTCATTCAGAACATTTATATAGCGCCTCTTCAAGAAACTACTCAGAAGCGCTCCCGGCCCAGCCACGACTACAGAAAAAAGACTTGAGGACTTGTAGAACCCTGCCGGTTGGCTCACAAGACCGTGTTCCAATATGAGCGCGCGCCAATGAGTAATTAAGCGACAACCTTATCTACACGTTTTTATTCGTTGGATTAGTCGTCTACAGACTTTTTGTCTACGGCACTTCAATCAATCAATCAATCAATCATCATTTATTGTTAACCTTTGAACAGTCTACAGACATTTCGCCGACAGACATTTCGCATACGAGTGTAGCTGTATCCATAACGGCTAATCAACAGAGGCCGCATTCTTAACCCTCGGGCTACCAAGGGGGGTTCAAAAGTTATACCCGATATACCCGAGGCACCAGAGGGTGGATACCACCCCCTTTGGTTTTTCGACTATAATAGCGTATTCATTTTTCTTCCTGGAAGAGAAACAAATATTCCATTATGTAGAGGGAATGCAGGGCTACATTTGCTTGCTTACCTTTTTGTCTTTTGGAAACTGGAAGTGATCAAAATAAATTATAGAACGCGTTATCTGTTTGAAAATGGCTGATGCAACATCACAACGTAAACCGATATTTCTACATAAACGTTTGTCGATAGCTACAGATTTAGAACTTATATTAGCTGAAACAGATACTGAAGATGAAGTGAGAAGCCAGTTTACAGGAAGCATTCGCACAAAACAAAAAAAAATGCAAGGACCACTGACATATTTGACTGCCAATAACGTAAAGTCTTGTTTCACGTTGCCTTTAGATTTCGCTACAACTAAACAGACTATGGACTAGTGTCACTAGTTTGTAGGCTATTGTTACAAATTATGTTTAAAATGTTCTTGGATACATAGATCAGTTTAAAAACACACATAATCTTATATTTGTTTATCCAAAAAGTACAGAATGTACGCAATAATATAAAATATCGCTAATTATGGGGGTTTCGTGGTTAAAAGTTGTGTGATTTCAAGGTGCATTCACATAATGTACAACTAAATATACCATTCTGTTCAGAAATGAATGCTGAATCCATTGCTGTATTACAAGTTATGATATTTAAAACCAAACACGAAATCCAGGGGTGGTAACCCCCCCCCTTGGTAGCCAGTGTTACAAAAACCTCAGTAGCCTGAGGGTTAAAACGTACTAAATATTCTCATGGATCGCTTCTAATTACAGAAACAATTATTTTCATCAGTCCACCTTCTATTGAATGGTATTCAGCTTCTATTTACGAGGAAAATTATTTAGTTCAATCCAGCTTCTATGTAAACACAGGAATGTTTTCATCAATCTCACATTCATTTAGGGAAACAGTTTTTTCATCAATCCAGCTTATATTTTAAAGTTACAATATCAAATCATTTCATATGCGAAATGTCTGTAGACGAAGTGTCGTAGACGAAAAGTCTGTAGACGAGTTGTGGAACCATTTAAATGTGCTAATAATAAGAGTTTATTTGATCGACAATGATTTCTGAATTGCCTTTGTTTGATATAAATTTTAATTTTTTCGTTTCTGTCAGTTAACGTTACTACTTACTTTTTCTTTAAACATTACTGGAATATACCTTGGTTCGCTTTTGTGAGATGTTAGTGGTGAAGCGGTGTGTCTTCCTGCTTGATATATAATCTGCTTAATATATAAACGAATATCATAATATGACAAATACAATATATTATATTGTATTTGTATTGTATTGTATTGTATTGTATTGTATTTGAAAAATGTAAAATGCCTCTAACAGTGTAAGCTATTCAGAGGCACTCTCAGTTTGGGAGCCCTGACGGAATAGGATGATTGCAAAAATTGCTCCCAGTGGTTGTTGAAAAGATTGTGAAAGGTATCGAAAGTCAACGAAAGGCTTGCCTACTTTTTATCAGCACACAGGACTACATACTACTACTGCTACTACTACAGTACTACTACTACTACTACTATTCCTTTATTCAAAAACTCGTTGACACAAACGCAACAAGATTACAAAATCAACAGTTTAGAAATCGATTAGACAAAAATAATAGTCAAATAGATAAGAGGGTTAGGAATGTATTAGTGACTGAGACCTATTGCTAAAGAAAATGATTGTTTAGCCAATACATAAAGTACTCTAGGTATGAAATTTCGATCATCCCTATCCGGCAGAGTAAAATCATGAGGCCGGGATCGCAGATTATAATGACGAGTAATTATTGGTGGAAACAGTGAACGTAACACATGGAAATCATTCCTTATCACTGCCTTTAGTAGACTGGCGTCAGCATAACACACCAGCTGATCGATATCCGGTGAGTTAGGAGGAAGATATCCAGTATGCTTGATTCGCTGCAGAAGTCTATCGAGTCTTTTTCGGTCTTCAGCCGTTGTAAGACACCACCAGGCTGGAGCGGCGTAAGTCAATCGAGAGACATCAAGCGTGAAGCAAGTGTCTTGATGCTGAGATATATGGAAATAGACAACAATGGTAAACCGACATATGGTTTATGAGATATACGGAAATAGACAACAATGGTAAACCGACATATGGTTTATGAGATATACGGAAATAGACAACAATGGTAAACCGACATATGGTTTATGAGATATACGGAAATAGACAACAATGGTAAACCGACATATGGTTTATGAGATATACGGAAATAGACAACAATGGTAAACCGACATATGGTTTATGAGATATACGGAAATAGACAACAATGGTAAACCGACATATGGTTTATGAGATATACGGAAATAGACAACAATGGTAAACCGACATATGGTTTATGAGATATACGGAAATAGACAACAATGGTAAACCGACATATGGTTTATGAGATATACGGAAATAGACAACAATGGTGAGCGTGAGAATAGTATAATAGAAAGACTGATGGAGGTTTCACTACAGGTGAAACAAATGGGACAGTTTTGACATAACACGTTCTGCAAGATCTGCAGAGAATAAAAGTAGACCTCGGATGGATCAAGGGTCAATGCTGCGATGGAGTAGGAACGGAATGTGTTCATAAGAGCGACATAACAGAAGAGTCACATAAATACCGTATCAAAAGAGCGACAACCTAAGTAATGAATTCAAAATTCAAAAGAACGACATAAAGAAAGAACGACATAACAGAAGAGCGACACAAATTTTAAAAGCAGTAAATCTAGGCAACGAGTCAAAACACTACATCTCTTTACATGTAGCTGCAAATAAACTTGCCGTGCATTTGTTTAAATACTCGGGACCCTGGGCAAGTCCTTCACTCGCAATTGCTCATGCGCTTCGGCGTGAAACTCCGATTCAGTGTCCGCGCTGTAGTCGGGAGCGCCTCTGAGTAGAAATCTTGAAGGGGCGCTATAACAAGTGCTCATACATGCATACATACATACATACATACATACATACATAAATACATACATACATACATACATACATACATACATACATACATATACATACATACATACATACATACATACATACATACATACATACATACATACATACATACATACATACATACATACATACATACATTACATACATACATACATACATACATACATACATACATACACACATGTTTATCCAAAAAAATCAATCTAGAACCAAAGACTTGTTCACCTTCACTGGTCAAGATCTTTGGCAAAACTGAAAATCTCATAACACAGACTGGTAAATTTGCGAATTTATCAAAACTGAGCCCATGCCTCACTGCCTTATTTTGCTCGCTCGTCTGTTCACCCCGACATCCGCGTCCCTTTGAAGCTAACATCAGAGTACGGAACCGCGATATAAATCAAAATATAAGTACATGGCTGGAATTCGCAACCAATCCTTAGAAGTTGTTCATAACAAACCTATAAATATAAACAACCCAAAAAACTCTTCAAACAAACTCTCTCTTGCATATAGGCCTAGAATAAACTCAATTAACTACTTGATAAACAACTGGATTAGCCAGTAATTTCTGGCTACGAATACACGACCCCTCTAGTATTATTCCCAAGCATGCAGACTACGATATTAACCAATTTAATATTCTTTTGTATTGTCGCTTTTTCGTTATGTCGCTCTTTCAAATCGACAATATTTATGTCGCTCATCTAAAACTGCTCAACGAGTTGTCGCTCTTTTTTATTTCGCACTTTCTATACTAGCCCATCGGGACACATGCGTGGCAAATACAGCCTTATTGCCAGACACATACAAGCTCGGTGCAGCAAAGTAGTCTACATAAATTATGGTGTCATGCATACAGACACAACCTAGCGGTTAATGCCAAGATACTTTGGGACTTTAGAGGAGTTGTACGTTTTCATGTGTGGACATAAGACGTGTTTACAGTGCATATTTTAACTGTACAACTACTCGGACAGATGTCCCAATAGTTTTAGGATCTGTCCCAGTAGCTTGGGTGATTTGTTCCAGGTAATACTCTACGTTTAAAGCTAGTTCACAATATTAAATTAGTAACCTTCTAAATTCTTCCCTAATAGTATCCTAGTAGGTTTGAAATTGAACTTAATGAAGACATCCATCGATTCCAGTCAATAGTGTCTTGTAGGATAATGTGACATGCATAGATGTTTGCCCGTCCTAAGACGGTTATTTTAGGGATCTCGCACGCTCGACTTAAAATCGCATAACCGTCAGCCCGCGGGCCATACAGGGCATTAGACTATCGTGCAGCGCAAATTTTATCACACGGAAATTTCAATCTACGCGACGACTTAAACTTCGTCGCAGCGCCGCCTACCGACTTTCATTACACGAAAATTTTAATCTACGCGACGGTTTCAATTTAAATCTCCATCTCCCCTCCCCTGCCTCTCTTCTGCTAACGGTGTCGTTCCCACTCAAGCGCCCTCTTACAGCGCCAGTCTCGAGCGACCCCACGCAGTATTCGAGCGTGCTTTCCTCTCCACTGTCTTCCTCCCTCCCTCCATCCCCGTACTTTCCTGCCGTCCGTACCTCCTTCCCTTCCTTCTACGTCCGTCCGTCCCTCCCGTACATCCCGCATGGCGATCGTGTGTGGCTGACCCGACGCTTCCCCTCCCCATCCCCTTATAGAAATGTAGAAGGACCCACACGTCATGATATCGCGTTGCCATGACAACGTTTGTATGACGTAAGCCACATTGTCTCTGGGAATAAAGGCGAAAACAGCGTAACAGCACGCTTCAGACCAGGCACGCACGCATAGAGATTTCTGTTCTATTATATCATTAATTATTCAGCACTTCCATTGTACGTGATTCTGCTAAATCAATATCATATTCAGATTCATTAGCCTAGTCAAACAATGCATGCGATATTATTTTTACCATTTTTATTTAGTTGCCATGATCATGACTAGCGGACCGCCAAATAAACGGCTACATGAATCGTTAGGCCTACTTGATTTTGGGCATGGCATATCAAAATCTCAGCCGTTCACATTGGGAAATGAAGTTGGTCATGTTTGCTAAAGTTAAAGCTATCATTATTTGTTGTAGCTGCAGCTCTCCACTGAGTAACAGTCACTCAGCCTGTCACTGACTTATTTATATAAATTATTTTGGTGTTATGATTGAGCTAAACATGTGTTTTCAAACTTCTATGCATGACTTAAATAGGGATATGTATAATAATAAAAGGAACATTTGGTAAAATAAAGTGGCTAGAATGAGCTCCATTCGGCAGCAAATACCGGTAGGCTACTCTAAAATGCGCTGTCCTCCCAGACGACACTGGGTGGGGGAGCGTACAGCACTACCTCATACCTCCTAGTCCCTGCAGACTTTGTCCCAGTAGTCCAAATCCGTTAAAATATGCATTGCATGTTTATGAAGGAGCAGAGTGCAAAAGCAGGTAGGGCCCGCAAGCCTGGGAATGGGTTTACAGTGGGGGGGATTGATTCCAGCTTACAGGGGAGGGTAGTAGGCCATGGCCTTTTTCTTTACATATCCTTAACGCCTTATTTATTTGAATTGTCAACTGATCCAAACTAATGTTTTATTTCCTAAGATCGTGACTTATATGCTGCTATGCATCATATCATCGATTTTTGCAGTCGCAGTTATATTGATTGGAATGACTGGAGCCACCTGCGGTCATCGGTATTGTCTTTCGGTATGTTATACATCATACATGCATAGAACATCTGAAAATCAACGACTTTTTACACGTATTTAGGAAGAAGCCTTGCACTTCTCAAAATTCTTTAATAGTCGTAAATTAGTTTTTCCCAGGAGAATCAACATACAGGCTTCATTTCAGTGGCCACTATTAAACAGACTATATTTTCTGGAAAGATGCAAAATGATGCAGAAAGTCTAACTCTGGAAATAATCTTTTCATGTCTGTATACGTGTGTTTCAAACAGAAACTTCAGAACACTCATTCTTAAAACTAACAGAATGTTACATAAATTTTCGTCGTAAATTTTGCTCTTTTGTAGACTTATAATTATCTATGGTGACTTAAAAAGGCAAACAGACCTGCTACCTGGATGGGATTTAATTTTGCAATTCGAACAGAAACTGAATTGATCTAAGAATAACTGGGCAGAGTTTCAGTTCCTAGGTAATATATAGATAAATTTAAAGCAATAGGTGTAATGCTGTATGTAGTAAGACACACTAAACACAATGACAACCGTTACTAGAATACTCCTTGTGTCCTTTTGTTCCATATTTAGAGTTCATTGGAACATGTGATAGATGCATGTATTTCGGCCTCAGCTATCATCGAAGGAATCATGGGAATTCTGGGCGCTGTTCTGTGTTTTAAGGCCGGGATCTGTTGTGGCAAGAAACGAAGTGACCCAGTGAGTATTCAGCAAAGATCCATTGTTATGGCATAACTAATCATTATTTTTAGTATTTCAGGCAATAAGCTGAAAGGGTAAACGCCTGAGAACTTTGCCACCTGGATACCACATCATCGTGTGAACACATGTGCACTGACGTCTATTATACCAAATCATTATTTGAAACTGGACAGCTCTTCTTATATATATATATATATATATATATATATAATATATATATATATATATAATTAGTCCTCTCTGGTGTTTCTCTTGTCGCCTACTGGTGTATTCTTTTTAAATAACATTTATTATTTTGTATAGCGCCTCTTTAGAGACCCAGGTAAGAGGTACTTTCTACACGCTAAATAAATTAAGCGATGTTAAAGTGCATTAAGAAGATGATCATTAAGTAACAGAAAGTCTTCTCTTGCGACTACTAAGTTACACGCGCACATTTCCATCCACAGTCTACAGATGACATCATATTCAGACTCCGTTGTTTGTAATTGTGAACAGCATTGTTGCTCTATAAAGTAGAGTCAGTTCACTACCTAAGATTCTCAATATTTGGGTACTCTAGTGCATCCACCAGGGGTAACAAAGTAATTGTCCTCTAGTACTTCAAGCGAATTTAATTTGATTTTAGGAATCTCTGCAGACGAAGTACGCACTCAATGGCGGTCACATGATGTATTTTGCCTTGGATGAACTTACATGTATGCAGGTTCCACACTCATCGACAAAAATTACGTTCTACAGCCAGCAAGGTGAGACATCGTAATAATCGTGTCCGCTAGAAAAAGAGAGACAAACTGTACCGTTATCATACACGTAAGCTCCTCTTTTCTACAGTGAAAAATGAAGTAATGGGGACCAAATCATTGACAGACTGTTAGTAGAAAATATAAATCTGTGAGTAGGTTGGTCTGTCAGCTTCCTTTCCCATTCAACATTGCAAATATGAGTCAAATCAATCATGATTTAATCTGTCGTATTAAGATATTGGTATTTAATAAGGCGTAACATGATTGTGTTAGTATTTAACTGTTACAGATGCATTTGACGTTGGGCAACAGTTACCCTCAGATCCACCTTCTTATTCGGCAAGCGTAGAAGATAATTGATCAGACGCTGGGACAGCATCGGACATCACTATTCTTTTTGGATTCAGTTCCAAGCTTAGACTTTCGTCCTGCAGGGAGAAGCCTTCTCTTGCGTATTCATTAGTTATTGTATATTCACTGCTTATTGAACATTCATTACTTATTGCATATTCATTATTTATTTCGACGATGAAGCAAAATTAGAATAAAATAACCGAAAATTTCAAATCGTAATTCGATTTAAATCGATAGCTCGAATAAGAGATTGGAATTTCATCTGACTTCAGAGATTCGATTTCTATTCAGATAATGCGAATCAAATTTCGTTTCTATCATTAAATGCCCACTTTATTATTTAGATAAAAAATTTTTATAAAATAATTTATACTTACGCACTATTTAGGCTTTGCTCTTTCGCTTTTCCTTGCTCTAACGCTTCCAACTGATGTAACACCTCCTTGATGTGCTGTTATTTCAATGATCCGAATGAAAATAATGAGTCAACTAGTGTTCAGTCTAATATGGACAACATAAATACATTATGGAAAATAAATAAGTAAGCAATGATTTATTCAAACGCGGGTTAAATTGACTCTGGCGTATGAAGACATAAAGATTTGCATTCACATCCATTCTTCAGACTTCTCTTTCTTTAAAGGACGTTTAAATAAATGAAGCAATGTATTTATGCCTGCGTTAACATAATCAATTTAGCGCCTTTAAGCTAGGCCTACTCATATATCCCCGTTATTCGAACAGGACCTGAACTGTTATCGTTGAGTTTACAATCCAAAGCTCACGTCTTTGTAAATGACAGGCATTCGATGTTTGCTTTCATGAGTTTAAGAAAAGGCAATATATAAATACCCTGATCCATGCACACCCTTACAGTGTACACAGTATTACACAATGCATGCCATAGGCCTACATATGCAGTCTGCATTGGTTTTATAATGGCACTAAATATTTTTACATATACATTATATTCATACAAACATACATAAATGCACAAACATGCTTTTGTTCCTAAATACATGATCATGTTTGACCCAATGACAAAAAACCGACAACGATAATTGGAGAATAGTTTGAGGGTGACTGAAGCCTCAATTAATCCGTATTAAATGCTGTTGAGACATCATCTGTTTTAATTCGTCAAAGAGCGGCATAACTAATCAGAATATATTTTCCAGTGATTTTGTTTGCACATTGGTGCACGAGGTTTTTGGATGTCACCATAACCACTGGCCATAGAAAAGACTCTTTAATTATCAACTTCATGATGGATATTCAATTTAAATTTCTTTTTTCTCAGCACAGTACCCTACGTGTCCTGTAATTTAATTAACAACCGTTTTTCGTAATTTTATGCCTTTAATTTGAAAAAAAACTAATTTGCAGTCATGTCCCAGAAAAGTTTTTCATTTGGTATTCCTGCTGAAATAGACTTTCTGTGCGGTATGACGAAGAAGAAGAAGAGCAGTCCCTTTAGCTATCCCTGAGGCAGCCATGGTTATGAAGTGTTAGCGACTTCAATTTCTTAGCCTCGGCATATGAGGGCGGGGTGGCTAATCCTCTCCCTCACTGTCTCATCTTTCCACCGTTAGTGTGCGGTCAGTGTACTCATTATAGCTGAGTTGGTTAGGGGGTGCTGGTGAAACATAAACCTCGAACCAAATTTTCTGTCCCGGCGGGGATTTGAACTGCCCAGCAGAGACGAAAATCTGCACATAGCATTGGGGACAGATATTTTCGGGAGCCGGATTTTGGCATTTTGGGGGTACAGACTGACTGACCCAGTCAAAACATTGTGCGCCCCCGTGATTTACGCCACTGGAATCACGTATACCTCTCGACTGACAGTCCAGCGCGCTAAACACTACACTGTCGAGCACCCCAACCTACATTTTTGGTAAGGGTATTTGATAGGTGTCGCTACTGTATTTTGTTTCGTTATTATAGGCCTACACTATAATTTTAATTTTCACGATAAATGGTTCCAAAGCAATATTTTCCCGTTTTAATATAGCGTATTTCGATGGAAGACAACTCCGGGTAAGTGCATAATAATATGGCATAATATTATGTGTAAAATTCGATTATGTGCATAACCGAATACGGGCCCATTACGCATTTGCTGTGTGTGTTTCAACGCCGCTTAATTATATAGGCAGCGTAGAACATCCTGGCCACCTAGGGAGTTCGCCCGTAGCCAGCAAAAGACTCCGGCTGTCCAGTGGTCTCTCTTAGCTGCATTCTTACCGGTCGACATTCCGGAGTGTGCAAACCATATCATTAACATACTGGAATGTCGACCGGTAACAGTGTCACCTGCTGATGCGGACCACAGTGCAGCTAAGACAGAGTATGCTAGCTCTGAAATATCTATTTCAGACTTAAAATATGTTCAGTCAGTAAGAAATGATTAATTTGTATAATGAAATCTAGAAATATGTCGACTGTACATCATTTGTGTGCATAAATAATTGGTTAAGTGCATACTTACTTACTTATAAGTTCAATGCAGACCCGAGGCTATGCAGAATTCATGTAGATGGTCATTGGCCAGCAGGTCTTTATTAGTCACGCCTTCAAGGGTCGGTGTCTTAATCGGTTTCTGGGGAAAATTTGCGAGTTGAACCTTGGCCTTTAATGCAGCTGAATATGGGTGACTCACAGTTCCCTGCCTGAATAATGATAAGTGTAAATGCCCTATACAGTATCTTCTGTATATATATACTTATTCGTCAAACAGGCCTAATGGCAAAGCCTAACTGTGCATTTTATGAGTTGGTGGCGCTTCCGGCTGTTAGGCTGCGTGAGAATTTCCAAACGTGTTACGTGGCCTATGATATTATTAATATCGGCCAAAAATAGCAGAACATCATTGAGTCGTGCATGCCATCTAGGTTAGCCAACCAACCAACCGTTGAGCGAGCAACTCGTGCTTCGGAAACGAAGATTGTGCACCATTTGGGACATCGAACAGGTATTGTGACCGTTACCTATAACTAATTGGAGACTGGAGGTATGAAGCATTGTTTATATAGCATTACACCTACTATAGTTTTGCTGCTGGCCACTGAGTATATGCCTATCATGGACTACTAGACTTACGGATTATTATAACTTCTGCCTTCAACGACAGGCATCTGCAGGTATTTATTCCGGTAAGCAGAAGCATGTTGCCTATCCCGCCATAACTGTAATTGCGAGTACAGATTTATATAGCACATCTTCAAAACAAACTCGTCAGAGGCGCAAATCGTGCATAGTAGACCTATAGTTGATGTTTGGGTACGCCAATGGTAATGTCCGCCTCAATATTTCTGTAGTTATCAGACATAGCTAGCTGTCCACTGTTCTACATATTTACCCACGATATTGACACCTAAACTAACCATGCATGTATCGGATCATTTATATAGCGCCTTTAGTAACATGTCAAAGGCAGTTTCCTTGGGTAGCTTTTACCTTCAATAGATCAGCATCTGCAGTCGTGTGACAGAGCAGTTTGTATTGATACTGGTCCTGACATGTTTATTATAAATTTGGACTACGAAGTGAAGCGACTCCTCATGAACAATGTCTGGTGCTGCTGCCATACAGCATATGGATAGGTTTTGCTTCGACGCATGAACCAAGACGAGATCCTAGGGATTCTGCACCAGTAGGGCTATTTGCTGCAAGATGGAAAGAATGCCATTCCCAACTCGTTATTTGTGGCTTGCACTGTGGTTCCATACGGTTGCATTTCACAGTGAAGGTAAACCAGCAAGACCTAACTCCCACTTACCCTTGCGCCTCTGATTGGTGTGCACTGCGAGAGGCGCTATATAAATTGATAGATACAATACAATACCCGTATACGACTGTTGCAGACTTGAAGGCCCAAATAACGCAGCAGTATAATAGAAGTGTTGCAGTACACTGAAAATAGGTCTCCTCATTTTTGGAGCCTTAAAAATCATCTAGCGCCAATCGCTTTGTTTAAAAAGAATATCTGAGTGCTGTTCATCGTACGACTTTCTTTGGACTTGTGCGTGCGTGGGGCACGGTGGTGTAGGGGTATGTTCGGTGACTTTGCAGCCGGAGGTTGCGGGTTCGAATCCACCTCAAGCCGCCGCGTAGGCAAGTCGCGTAGGCAAGTTCTTCACTCGCAATTGCTCATGCGCTTCGGCGTGAAACTCCTATTCAGTGTCCGCGCTGTAGTCGGGAGCGCCTCTGAGTAGAAATCTTGAAGGGGCGCTATATAAATATCTGAAATGAATATTAAATTAGTGGCGAGCCCCATATTTTGCAACGGAAGTCGAGGACTGTAAACCCAGAGTTTGAGGATTAAATCCGCACCAAAACAAAGACATTTCAATATTTCTTGGTCTATGATAATTAACAACCAGCAAATCAACCACTGAACAATCAGCCTATAGTGTATAGCAGCTCATCCTTCTGTCTGATTCTGACCTTCCTACAGATTGTAGGCCTATGCATGTACTGTTTGCATGCAAACGGGTTGCGGTTTGTCATCCCGATTGATAATAAACGACTACAGTACTGGTACCTCTATAGAAAGCTCAGCCATAAAATGAGTAACGATCGCACACTGATGATAGTGGGACGCGATTAGGCAGTGATCGGAGATGAGATTAAGAAATCTAAATCGCTGACAATTTAAATTTGATAATAACACAGACCTTAAGGGATTGCTGGAGAAAAGCTAAATCTTGAACTATTCAGATTTATTACCTCCTTAATATTCTATCATAAAATTATTGACTCGTCCTAATGCAAATTCCTTGTTCCAGCCTGTGAACGGCTACAGCTCCTGTAATGCAGTTCTTGACCGTCAATAAAAACAGCGGCAAAGCTTCAGCAGTTGTTTATGTTCCGCTAAATACTGTTCGCAAAACGATTGATGGCTATCGTCAGGGAGAATCCGTTGGATTTGGAATTTTCCAGATTGTCCTTGCTATCGTCTGCATAGTTCTAAACGGCGTCTCGTTGGGAATACTACATAACCAGGGAATTGGATTCACCTTTCTCGGCATCTGGTCTGGAGCATTGGTAGGTCTGTAAGGCTAGCACTGTTTAACTTTACAGGTTAATATAGCGCTGTTATCATGATTCGCATGGCACTAACTGTTGGTCGCTGGGGGCGGGGTGATGGTTGAATGATAATACACAGGCACGAAGAGCACAAGGACGCGGGTTCGATACCCTCTAGTCCCTAAGGTTGACTCAGCCTTCCACTCCCTATGGGACGATGGTAAACTGAGCAGCATTATTTAGGACGCCAAACAGGCTTCCATAGAGTTATGAAATCATAAATCGAATCTTGTCTTACTTGTTATCATGTATTAAATTCAAGATGCGTTTTGTCAGTTCGAATTGAATGAACGAATATTATAATAACAATTATTATTATAATCATTATTATTATTATTATTATTGTTGTTAAGTTAAACAGTGATCATGAATTGTAATTCGTTGGAGCAGTATACGGTCAAAATAGCCTGGTTTATGCTGTATGCTGCATAAATGTAATCAAAGATTTATATAGCTGCATGTTGAAACCCCAATGAATGATTATCTGTCAAGTCGAGTAGCGGTATTTCGTATAGTATAAATCGCATATCTCCTTCTGTGAAACAAAGCATTAGACGTAAATTTATTCTCAACCTACATGTCTGCGCTATCTGTCATGAAAGGAAGAGGATCATAAACATCAACTTTGCTCATGCAAAACGGCATGCAAAGAAAATGTATGCCAAAGCATGTGTTGTTAAATCAAGCGTGGACAGAATGTATTGCAACACAAAATAAATCAGAAGTCTAACTTTGTCGTTTTCCTTTATTTTGAAGTACATTGCTACTGGATCTCTGGGAATTTTGGCCGGCATCACCAAGGCTAAACGCCAGGTAAAATAGTTGTGGTATAAATCCTTATCACTCTGTTTCATTTTGAGTAAAATGATTAAAACTTTAAAATGCTCCTTCGCTGGTACAATTTTTTAATCGTCAGCATTTTTTTTATCGCTAGAACGCGATGACGATATTCACCTTATTGAAGCTGATAGGATATGGCAGAAAGTCGTCTATGCAGCCATGATACCGTAACCTTTGACTTCGTCTTAGTAAGATTTCGCTTGTAGGCCGATAAGATATAGGTCCCTAGGTATAAGGTCCGCTGATAGTATGTTTCAAAAAATATCTGGTACGATCAAGCGGCAGAGCGTGAGAATTTCGTCCTTGAATTATGTAATTCAAGCTTTTCAAGGATTTAGAGTATGCCAGAGCAAGTTAAAGGATGATGTGTAGAACGTCGCCTCAAAGTGTATCTGAACCACGGATACATAATGACCTGTCTTGCCAGAACGCTGAACTGAGTGACTTTGATACCGTGAAACTTGACTATAAAAGAACGTTGAAAGATTAGCCTTCAATTCCGATATTGTATTGTATTGTATTATATATTATTCAAAGTCATCTATAAAGCGCCTCTCAAAGTGCACCAATCTAGAGGAGCTCCCAGTGCGAAAGTCCTCGAGAAAAAAGACACAATTTTCAGGTAACGAAAAGATGTGGCAGGACCACCACATTGTATGGTGGTGCGAGCAAAAAGGGAAGTCGATTCCATAGCGAAGGGCCAATGCCGGCAAGGCACGGGACTGGGCTATGGCCGTTCTCACGCACGAGGAATAAAAAGGTCAAGACGATCCGAAGAGCGTAGCGGGCGAAGGGAAGCAGCCGAGGTAGGCCGACGCATTGAGTCACAGAGGTGCAAGACCTAGGCAGGATCGGAAAATGAGGACAAGTACCTTTAACTGGATGCGTGCAGTAAGAGGAAGCCAATGCAGTTTTTCAAACATGAATGTAGAGATATGGGAGAAACGCGGCAGACGGACAATAAGTCTATAGGCCTATACACAATAGTCGAATTATTACCACCGATGCTCATATTCAAGTAAGCAGAGTAGGCCCGAGCTGAACGCCAAATAACACGTATAGGGCTATTGTAAATGCGGGCTGCTTCTTCACACAAATCGCAAGAGTTTTCGTCACGTGTTCATGTCTCGTTCTAGAAAAGTGAAATTCTTCTATGTCCAGCTTGTGGAGTATACTATTCTAGCCATAGAACGAGCATGCGCATATTACGAATATTGAGATCTGTAGAAATTGACGAATATTTACGAATATTAAAACTGGCCAACGAATATTACATTTTTTACATCTTTTTATTCTTAATTCTTTAAAATCTGGGATTAATTGTACAAAATTCGGTGCCATTTTGACCCCTTTTCACGCGCTAAGTTCCTCAAAGTTCAAACAATAAAAGGCAATTGCGGAGACAAAGTGCCTGCCTTAGCTGCCTTCTAGATAAACAATATAGCTGCCCCCAGATTGCGCTTGGATAGAGCGACTCTACCTATAGCCTTCACATCAGGGCATATTTTAAGGAATTGTCAGTGGTGGGACAAAAACCTGGTGAGAGTAAAAAAAAATAATCGCGCGTGAGCGCGAAAAATTTTTTGGGCCCTTTTTTCATCATTTTACACAAAAGAGAAACTATTGGCTAATGAAAAGTATAAATTTGTTTCACTCAGACTAGAGCAGTACCAATATTCACTGAAATTTACAGATACTGATCCTTCAGTAGTTCTTTTCTTCAGACTAGAGACAGTAGCAATAGTAGGATTATGTGCGTCGACTTTTCATGTGTTCAAAACGATAACCTTATGGTATTTCTCAATGTCATTTACATGTATAGCAGGTCTATCCTTATTAAGCAATTATTTTTGTGTGTTAAAATGTATAGAAGGTAGGGTTGCCACCTCCTAAGGATACGAATCCGGGAGATTCAAGGAATTTTTTTAACATTTGCAATTGTGGTGGTGTTTAACGCATAGGAGATCATATCGAAATACGGGAGACTCCCGCCCAATCCGGGAGAGGTGGCAATCCTAATAGAAGGCAGTCATAACTAGGCTACCCTCAGAGGCTAAATTTAAGTTCTGCCGGTCCGTGACACTGAGAGTTAATTCCTGCCGGTCCGTGACACTGAAAAGTTTGGGAAGCACTGATCTAGTTGACAATGCACAACCGGTATCACACCCTTCATGTAGATGTGGAATATTTGAAACCGAATGTAATGTAATGTAATGTAATGTAATGTAATTAGCAACTTCTATTGCGCCGGTGTCTAATGCACAAGGCATCAACCGATGGCGCATCAAAACAATCCGTAATCAGGTCAACATCCAGAAGATCAGTCTGTAAGAGACAGAGAGGCAGCCTAAGGTGGATAAGCAATTTGAAAGAGGTAAGTTTTCAGCCGAGAACAAAATGACACAAGCGACTGAGCACAGCGCACAGATACAGGAAGAGAGTTCCAAAAGGCAGGCCGAGCAACCGAAAAAGCTCGTTCACCGAGAACAGTTCTTGATTTAGGTATGACCAGACAAAGACAATCAGATGACCTCATTGAATAATGATAAGTCAGAGGAATAAGAACAGATTTTAAATATTGTGGTTGGCCAGACTTCAAAGTTTTATAAACTATGAGCCCCAGTTTGAAACGAATTCTTTGCTGAACAGGAAGCCAATGCAGAGATTTTAGCAGAGGGGTTATATGTTCATATTTGGATGTATTAGTTATGGATTTAGCCAAAGAGTTCTGAACACTCACACACACAATCTGTAAATTTGCTTAAAGTTCACCAGGGAACAGCTGTCCGTTGAACCAATGGAGTTCTTTCTATTATCATTTCGTGGCATGGCTAAGCCTTTTTAGTATGCCTTTGAATGTAGCCATCATTATAATATGGTCTTGCTCTAACAACAAACGCTCAGCTGGATAATTAATTGGTGCAGCAATAAGCATCTCCACACGGATTGATGGAAGTTGTGAGCACGGTTGTTGGTAACAAGAGAATGAATAACAGCCTGACATGGTAATTAACTTAAGGCAGCTTCACATCCTCCGTAGACTCTGCAGTTACAAGTGGCAACTTCAAGATCAGTAAAGCACATTCTACTTAGCTTCCAAATAATATTTAAAAATTACAATTAATATTAATACCTCACAAAATGAGTGGTGGGACAGTGGTGGGACACAAATCAGTGGTGGGACATATCCGAGCAGTGGTGGGACATTTGTCCCACCACTTAAACAGTTAAAATATGCCCTGCCTTCACATCCCATAATGCAATTAGTTAAGCAAGCAAGCAAGTAACAGGTACAAGAATTCTTGTTACTAAGTATTATAGCGCCGCAAAATCACTGCACATATTCTTCAATAGGTAGTCTTAAATTAGTTCGAAAACAAAACGAAGAAAGTGACGTCATCAACGAATATTTGCGATTTACGAATATTTACGAATTTTAAAAATGACATAATATTCACGAATATTTACGAATATTAAAGTTCCAAGTGACGAATTCTCGCTCTATGATTGTAACCTTTTTATTTACCTAACCTTAACGCCTGATTTATATGAATTGTCAACAGTACTGATATAAACTTGTTATTTAATTCCTAAGATTGTAACTTACATGCTGCTATGCCTCATATCATCGAGTTTTGCAGTCGCAGCTATTTCGATTGGAATTTATGGAGCCACCTGCGGTCATCGGAATTGTCTTTCGGTAGGTTATACATCATACATGCATAGAACATCTGAAAATCTTCGAAGTTTACGCGTACCGGTACTTAGAAAGAGGTCTTGCAGTTCTCTAAATTCTGTAATAGGCATAAATTATATTTTTCCTGGAAAATGAACAAACAGGCTTCACTTCAGAGGCCACTATTTAATTGCTTGAAAGATGTAAAATGATAACTCTAGAAGTAATTCTTTGACATCTCTATGCAAGCGTTTCAAACAGGAACTTGAAAACACTCATTCTTACAACCAATAGAATATAGCTTCAATTTTGGTGGCAAATCTTGCGCTACTAATGACCCTATGCTTATAAATTACCATTAATTAAGGTTCTTGGACAAGGCACATAGATGGTTAGGATTTAATTTTGCAATTAGACCAGAAACTGAACTTGTCTAAGAATAACTGGACAGAATTTCAGTTCTTTTGTAATAGGCCTATATAATTAAATTTAAAGCAAAAAGTGTAAGTAATGGGACACACTAACATTAATCTCAAAATTTGAAACGGTGCACAATGTAAACAGAATACTTAAATATGCCGATGACAGTTACTTGATTATACCATCATCTAATGCTGACACAATTGTTGAAGAACTGGACCTCGTTGGTAAATGGGCAGAGACATGTAACCTTACACTGAATCAGAATAAGACTTATGAGATGCTGATTAGGCGGGGTGGGAGTAGGGTGGGGCAGTGGATGGCTCCCTCTGTCATACCAGGGGCATTTAGAGTAGACAAATTGACTGTCTTAGGGGTAACACTTACGGAAACTATTAATTTTGAAGCGAATATACACTGTGTCCGGATAAAAAGGGACCCCTTTTGTTATCATGAAAATAAACTAGTAAATATTCATCGATTTTTAAAATTCCAAAACCATTTTAATCCTGAGATAATTTGCTAACATGGTTAAAATGTAAAATTTCCTGTCATCAAATAATTACGTCATAATGACGTCATTTGCATCAAAATTTAAGTATGACAAAAAATTGTTGCGTCGGATGATCGGATCGTCGTAAAACGGAAATCCATTTAACAGAACCAGGCGGGAAAATAAGTGGAACTTTTCCCCGTGATTGTTTGCTGTCGGAAAAATTGTTGTTTGATATCCAGGGTATATTCGGATTATTACACATTCCAACAAGATGGCGCTCCAGCTCACTGAGCTCGTGAAACTGTTGAACTGCAGACAAAGGAGACTCTGGATTTCATGCCTCCTAATCTTTGACTGCCAAACAGCCCGAACTTTAATCCCGTTGATTACAAGATTTGGGGACTAATGCAATAGAAGGTTTACAGGACAAAGATCAGAGACATTGAAGAACTCCGTGCGCGTATTGTTAATGCATGGGATGAATTTGATCAGCTGGTTATCGCTGCTGCCTGTGGCGCGCTCGTCTTGAAGCTTGTGTTGAGGCAGAAGGTGGACACTTTGAGCACGCCTTGTAGTCTAATATTATTCAAATGTAAAAATTAAATTAAACTAAAATTTATAATTGATGAATGACAGTTTAAAATAATATTGAAAATTTTAGATGATTTTTGTGCCGTTCTTGACACTTGAATTTTGATGAAAATGACGTCATTATGACGTCATTATTAAATAACGAAAACTTTTATACTTTATCCAGTATTTAGCAAATTATGTCAGGATTAAAATGGTCTTGGAATTTTAAAAATCGATGAATATTTACTAGTTTATTTTCATGATAACAAAAGGGGTCCCTTTTTATCCGGACACAGTGTATATATATATGTTACAGGGAATGTGTATAATCAGGGAATATGTATATACCCTGAAATTATTAGGTTATATATGTATATTCCCTGATTCACTCGGGGAATGTATACATGCATTCCCTGAAAAAACCAGGGTATATACATATACCCTGAAATTTTCGAGTGATTTCTATACGCTTACCCTGAATAGCTTTACAATAACACATTAAGTAAATGTTACATATACCCTGAAATTTTCAGGATATGTGTATAGATATGTGAAATGTAACAGTATATATAGGTGTTACGCATACCCAGAAATTTTTCTTCACGGCTGTTTTATATATTGCTCCCACCAAGGAAATTAACTACCTATGCCCTTTGCCCACGGTCTCATGACAGGGTCTTGACTCTTATCGACAATAATATGAGGAAGACATTTTTAGGAAGAATGCTGTACTCTTATTGATTTTTGTGTTTGTCCTATGATGTTTGTACACCGGAGTGCGGCTCTTCTGCAACCGGTTTAATAGAGAATATACTTACTTACTTATTTACTTACTTTTACATAAATAGGCCTACAATTACAACCGTTACTGGAATATGTTGTAATTGTGTCTTTGTGCTTTATATATAGTGTTCATTGGAACTTGTGATAGATGCATGCATTTTGGCTTCAGCCATAATCGAGGGAATCATCGGAATTCTGGGAGCTGTTCTGTGCTTTAAGGCCGGGATCTGCTGTTACAAGCAACGAAGTGAACCAGTGAGTATGCAACAGACATGAATTGTTATTGTTATGTCATAGTTAATTGTTAATTCGAAAATCACCGGGAATTTTGAGGCAATAAGCTGTAGAAATAAACGCCTGAAAACCTTTCCACCTTTCACACATTTATATATCAAACTATCGCCTACACAGTCGTGCTCTGGAAGTGAACAGCTCCTTAACAGAGACCAAAATTATTCCCTTCTTAGTTTTTTTCTGTCGCCTCCTAATGGGTTTCACTGTAATAATATATACTAATTTGTATAGGGCATCGTTTGAGACACTAACAAGAGGTGATTTCCACACGCTAAACTAAGCGATGTCAAAGTGCATTAAGAAGATGTTCATTAAGTAACAAGCAGAATTCAGATAGCCAGAAAAGTCATCATTTGCGACTACTAAGTTACACGCACACATTTCCATCCACAGTCTACAGATGGCATCACAGTCAGACTCCATCGTTTGTAACTGTGAACAGCATTGTTGCTCGATAAAGTAGAGTCAGTTCACTACTAAACGTTCTCGTTATTTTGGTCCTCTAGTGCATCTACTAGAGTACACTAGAGTACCAAAGTAATTGTCCTGTAGTACTTCAAGTGAATTTAATTTGATTTCAGGAATCTCTGCAGACGAAGTACGCTCTCAATGGCGGTCACATGATGTATTTTGCCTTGGATGAACTTTCATGTATGCAGGTTCCACACTCATCGACAAAAATTACTTCCTACAGCCAGCAAGGTGAGACATCGTAATAATGGCATCCGCTAGAAAAAGAGAGACAAACTGTAGCATATACCGCTATCGTAAGCTGCTCATTTCTTCAGAGTCAAAAATAAATTAATGGGAACCAGGTCATACACAGGCGTTTAAAAGAAAATATATATATCTGTGAGTATGTTGGTTTGTCAGCTTCCTTTCCCATTCAACATTGCAAATTATGAGTCAAATCAATCATGATTTAATCTGTCGTATACCAAGATATTGGTATTTAATAAGACGTAACATGTGTTAATATTAAACTGTTACAGATGCATTTGACGTTGGGCAACAGTTACCCTCAGATCCACCTCCATATTCGGCAAGCGTAGAAGATAATTGATCAGACGCTGAAACAGCATCGAACATCACCCTTCTTTTTGGATTCAGTTCCAAGCTTAGACTTTCGCCCTGGTATAAGCCTCCTATTCATTGGTTATTGTATATTCACTGCTTATTGAACATTAATTAGTTTATTGCATATTCATAATTATTTCGACAATGAAGCAAAATTAGAATCAAATAACTGAAAATTTCAAATCGGAATTCGATTTAAATCGATAACTCGAATAATATAGATAGAAGAGATTGGAATTTCATTTGACATCAGAGATTCGATTTCTATTTGGATAATGCGAACCAAATTGCTTTTCTATCATTACCTGCCCAATTTATAATTTTGATAAAAAATTTAGATAATTTATACAGCCATATTTTGGCTTTGCTCTTTAGCTTTCTCGTTCTCTAGCGCTTCAATGTGATGTAACGCCTTCTTCGTGTGCTGTTATTTCAATGATCGGAATAAAAATAATGAGTTAACTAGAGTTCAGTCTAAAAGGGCCAATATAAATACATTATGGAAAATAAATGAGTAAGCAACAATTTATTCAAACGCTGGTTAAACTGACTCTGGTTTATGAAGACAAACAGATTTGCATTCACATCCACTCTTCACACTTCTTTTTCTTTAAAGGACGTTTAAAAAATCAAGCAATGTATTTATGCCTGCATTAACATACTGTAATCAGTTTAGCACCTTTAAGCTACTCATATATCCCCGTGATTTGAACTGGACCTGAACTGTTATCGTTGAGTTTACAATCCAAAGCTCACGTCTTTGTAAATGTCTGGCATTCAATGTTTGCTTTCATGAGTTTAAGAAAAGGCAATACATTAGTATCCTGATCCATGCACACCCTTACAGTGTACACAGTATTACACAATGCATGCATGCCATAGGCCTACATATGCAGTCTACATTTGTTTTATAAAGGCACTAAATATTTTACATATACATTATATGCATACATACAGACATACATAAATACACAAACCTGCTTTTGTGCCTAAATAGATGATCATGTCTGACCCAATGACAAAAAACTGACAACGATAATTGAAGAACAGGTTGATGGTGACTGAAGCCTCAATTGATCCATATTAAATGCTGTTGAGATATCATCTGTTTTAATTCGTTAGATCGGGTCAAAGAGCGGCATAGCTAATCAGAATATATTTTCCAGTGATTTTGTTTGCATGTTGGTGCACGAGGTTTTTGGATGTCACCATAACCACTGGCCACAGAAAAGACTCTTTAATTATCAACTTCATGATGGATATTCAATTTAAATTTCTTTCTTCTCAGCACAGTACCCTACGTTTCCTGTAATTTAATTAACAACCGTTTTTCGTAATTTTATGCCTTTAATTTGAAAAAAAACTAATTTGCAGTCATGTCCCAGAAAAGTTTTTCATTTGGTATTCCTGCTGAAATAGACTTTCTGTACGGTATGACGAAGAAGAAGAAGAGCAGTCCCTTTAGCTATCCCTGAGGCAGCCATGGTTATGAATTGTTAGCGACTTCAATTTCTTAGCCTCGGCATATGAGGGCGGGTGGCTAATCCTCTCCCTCACTGTCTCATCTTTCCACCGATAGTGTGCGGTCAGTGTACTCATTATAGCTGAGTTGGTTACGGGGTGCTGGCGAAACATAAACCTCGAACCAAATTTTCTGTCCCGGCGGGGATTTGAACTGCCCAGAGGCGAAAATCTGCACAGAAACATTGGGGACAGATATTTTCGGGAGCCGGATTTTGGCATTTTGGGGGTACAGAGTGACTGACCCAAGTCAAAACATTGTGCGCCCCCGTGATTTACGCCACTGGAATCACGTATACCTCTCGACTGACAGTCCAGCGCGCTAACCACTACACTGTCGAGCACCACAACCTACATTTTTGGTAAGGGTATTTGATAGGTGTCGCTACTGTATTTTGTTTCGTTATTATAGGCCTACACTATAATTTTAATTTTTACGATAAATGGTTCCAAAGCAATATTCTCCCGTTTTAATATAGCGTATTTCGATGGAAGACAACTCCGGGTAAGTGCATAATAATATGGCATATGTGTAAAATTCGATTATGTGCATAGCCGAATACAGGCCCATTACGCATTGCTCTGTGTATATTAACGCCACTTAATTGTAGGCTATAGGCAGTGTAGAACATTCTGGCTGTATATGGAGTTCGCCCGTAGTCAGCAAAAGACACCAGCTGTCCAGTGGTCTCTCTTAGCTGCATTCTTACCGGTCGACATTCCGGAGTTTGAAAACCATATCATAAACATTCCGTAATATCGACCGGTATCAGTGGTACGTTACCTGCTGATACGGACCACAGTGCAGCTAAGACAGAATATACAAGCTCTGAAAATATTTACTAAAAATGCGTTCAGTCAGTAAGAAACGTTTAATTTCTATAATGAAATATAGAAATACGTCGACTGTACTTCACTTATGTGTATATTATAATTTGTTAAGTGCATATTGTTGGTAGTGGCCTTCAGCCATCCCGCCATAGCTCTATCATCTCCTTCTCACACGTGCACTTACTAACCTTAGTTAAGACGCACCTCGTTTTGCCTTGCCTTTTAGCTAGGCGTTTGTGTAGATTGGGAGACTGGCTTAGTTAAGTAAGGACGTTTTCGATACACCGTTGTGTGGTGCGCTTGTGAACCCTTAGTGGTCTTTGTTCGAGAGTGTACCCTACGTGGTCACTGCTCTGTTGTAATTGCCAGTGCTCCATTGTTTCGTCTTCCTGTGTGAAGTTCCAGACGTCTTCGAGGAGAGTCTGCTTTTGTCTCGTTTGGTTCTGATGTGTGAGTATGTTGTAACGTTGTACATATTGTAAATAAACCATTTTATTCAATATTGCGACAGTTTTCCCTTGGTTTTCTTTGATCATTTCTCCTTTCATTCTAACTCACACTTCACCTCTAGACCACAAGCTAACAAAATGCACAATTACTACTCGGCCTATGCTTTATGTTCAAGGAACATCGTTGCAGTTCGCAAATCCAAAGCAAAAGTTTACAGACAACTTGGTTCCCTTGGTGTGGAGAGTTGTGTGTAGATTGTTCAATGCAGTCCCGAGGCTATGGACTTAACCCTTTCAACCCGAGAAACCGATATATCGGTTTCGCTACCCATGACGCCTCGGAGCGTCGGGTTGAATTAAGCAGCGTTGACTGTGCCCCACTCGCTCATTGGATGCAATAATAATAATAATGATAATCTTCGTTTAATTTCAAACTGACACAACGCAGAATGATTACAGTGTACAAATATGCAATTGAAACAAT